>CM040480.1:17128023-17164874 GCA_022758105.1 Pangasianodon gigas
GATAAGGCTCCATCCTGCAAAGCTGATCTGTCAACTGCTATTCGAGAAAGTTGGCACCAGATTGATGGGGAATATTGTTTTTCATTAGTGAAGTCTATGCCTCAAAGAATTCAGGCTGTCATAAAAGCCAGAGGAGGATCAACAAAGTACTAATTGTGTTTTTTTGTTAATGATTCCATAATTTTTTCCTCAACATTGAATGATTCCATACTTTTTTCCTCTACTTGATTTGGAAAATGACATGCCATTAATAAAAAAAATGTCAGTGAAATTTTTGATGTATGTTTCACAAAGCCAGAATGTTAAGCTATTGAACAAAACCTTTTTTGTGTCATATCTGTGATTTGTTTGTTTGCTTTAAAGTAAAAAAGCTGGATGAATATCCTCTAAGTGTGGTGATTCCATAATTTTTGCCAGGGGTTGTATAACACAAGGCCCTAGAAAAATAAGGCCCTGGGTAAATAGAGCCCTGGGAACATTGGGTCCTAGAAACATTGGGTTGCTCACAAAATTACAAAAAGCAAACATAAGGCCATAGGAATGTAGAGAAATTTATAATTTTTAAAAATGTAATCCATTATCCTCTCTCTCTCTCTCTCTCTCGCTCTCTCTCGCTCTCTCTCTTCTCCAGAGTTGTGTAAGTGTCCTAGCACATAATTTGGCAGGAGTAACAGTGCTCTTAATATAGTCTCTAATTCAGGGAGAGAAAGCTAGCCGGTGTTGCATAACACACAGATCAGGTGCTGTGTCACACCACAACGCTTGGACATTCAAATCTAAAATCTAAATGCATAGAGGTGTATTAAAATGCCATTTTATTACTGTTGGCCTTAAAGACATGGTATTCAAGTGAATCAGATTAGTTATTGTGCTCATTACAGCTCTAATAATTGATGATAAACTGAATCTGTTGTGTTGGAGAAGGGAAAAAAGGCTAAATTGTGTAGCTGTGTTCAGGGTGTCAGTAGGACGCAGCTAAGTGTGCAACTGAGGCATACTGAAGCAGCAGCAGCAGCAGCTCATTGAGATCCACAGGCACGTTAAAAGCGTTTCAGTAAATCAGGAAAGAGGTCGTGTGTGTGTGTGTGTGTGAGGAAGGAGAGAGTGCGACACAGAGAGTGAAAGTGTTAAAGGTTGGACATTGGCGTGATTAATTTGCTATGCAGGCTGTTGAATCAGGACGAGCAGAGAACAGCTGTGTGTTTGAGAGACAGAGCAACTGTGTGTGTGTGAGACTGCACGGACGTCATGAACCGATTCTTTGAACCGACTCTTTTAGGTGAACGTCAGGAATCGACTTTTCTTTATTTAAAAAGAAAGAAAAAAAACAGATCACAATTCTCTAATCACAGTACTCACATACTGTGCAACCGTGAGTGAAAAGCATCTAGAGAACTGAATTAATACGGAAGTTGTTTAGCACAGAATAACGATCTAGATCCAACATTAAGCACGATTGTATGCAGGAATGATCACAGTGTTAGGAATGACGTTGCAAATATATACCACCTTCATGTTTTTACATAAAAAAAAATCACTGAACAATTTAAACAATTTAATAGGCAAAGACCAACAACCTGTTTCTTGTTTGGGGAACAAAATGGCAACGAGCCATCTGAGAGCTGAAACAATCGACTCTTATCTGTGTTGCTAAGCAAACGATCTGAATCCATCTTCTCCTCAGCCGTCTTGTTGGTCATTGTGCCTACACGCACCTTCACGCACACCTAAGCTAGAGGCATATACACACACCCGTGTGATCTGAACCAGCAAGCTCTTGAACTTGAACCCCACTGAGCATTTCAACAGCTGATGAAATGAATTCCTTCAAAGATAAAAGGAATCAGGAACTTTATGAGTGTTTGTGTGTGTGTGTGTGTGTGTGTAAAAGTTAGAGATATATAATAACAGCTGTGTTAATTTGGTACATATTGGAGGCTGCCATGGCAGCTGCCCCAGTGTCAGCTGACCATCTCTTAGCCTGGCAGATTGACGCAAATGCATCCCTACCATCTTTTCCATCTCCCTCTCGCCCTCTTCCTCTTTCTCACTGGCACTTAGCCGAAATCGCCATCTCTGTAGCAAGCTAAACAAACATTCCTCTCATATCCTGTTCATCACTTAGCATTACTTTGTTGAGTTGAACCAGATCTTCTCCTTTGATGTAATAACAATTTTAAAGTAATGCAGTTAACATTTTGAAGGTAATATAAAACAGTGTAAAAGTGAAAGAGGGGAAACCACACTGTGAGATACACAGTCTATGGAATAATATATTTCTTGCTAGCAGCACTATGGTATTGATATCAAGAAAGCTTTCCCAGCATCCTGTCTAAGTGTGCCTCTTCAGCCAGGTAGACAAACATGCAGTCTTCCCTAGCTGCCTTCTTTCTAATTGATTTATTTATTTATTGAAAACTCTCCTTTTTTTGGCCTATGAATGAAAACTAAATGTTAGCAACATGAGAGAACCTAAAAAATCAGCGTCAAAGCTAGCTAGCTTACATTTGTTTTAAAATAACAAAATAAAAAAAAAATAACAGAATCCGTGACTGTGTCCATACTGAAGACAACTGGAGACACTAGTTGAGAGATTAAAACTACAGAGGTCCAAACCTCAGCGGCCTCACAGCTAGTTACAGCCATGACTGCCCCTCTCTTTTTAGGTTAGGTTAGTGCAAATAGCAAATAAGTTAAATGAGATAATAAGTTTATAGTGCAATAAGTTAAGATAACATTGTGCAGGTAAAGGTATGATACATACCAGTAATGCAAATGGAAATTAAGTTAAATTAAATAAATAAGAATTATGGTGCAATAAGCTGAGATACACAGTATACAGGTAAAGGTAAACAGCATGATGCATGCAATGTCAACAAATAATGCCTCACTTCCATCTATTGTTTCTTATTTTGAATCACATAATATGTAAAATTAAAGTTTTGCATGAAAAATTATCTTGAGCCATAGCAAGATGACTCAGGCCTATGGTATTAAAGTCCAGACTAATGTATCACTCAAAGTGTAGAAAGATTTAAAAGTTTTGAAAATCAATTGTAATCTTAAGTTCTGTTAGTTCAAATCTGACAATATGTCCTATTCTATTAAAACATGCAGTTTTTAAGAAAAGTAGAAAGCCGAGTTATTTTCTTAGACGCCCTTAGGACTCAACGTTACATTTTTGACAACTAGGAATTTGAAAAAAAATATTCTCAAATTTCACCAGATTCTGCTTCATCAGCTATCAGCTTTAGGGTCCTCATGGATGAATGACCTTAGAGATTTATGACCATATGCCTGTGCAGTATAAATCAAGTGTAACACATCTTCCTCCTCCTCAGAGTACACGCACACACACTCACACTGTGGTTAGCAAAGCTTCACAGTCCTACAACATAGCTATACATATTCGGAAATATTGTGGGTTTTTTTACATAACACTGAACGTTTAATATATTAATATATGACGTAAAAAAAATCATATGTTCAACATTGCACTATGCAAGAATTTAATTTTATTTTAATATACAAAAATGCCAATGAGAAGATAATGCACATTCGTTTTCCCAGGTGAAATCTGTTCACCTGCAACATGATCATGTGATAAGCCCAGTGTTGCAATTCATTCTTTTTCAAGGTCTTTGCTTGGCGTGAACACTGCTGCTTTCCCTGGCACGCATGGCAAAACTCTCACTTAGCCTTTTTAGCCTGTGTAACCCCCCCTGCCTTCAATCCTCCAGGCTTATATGGAAATCTATATATGGAGGAGGAGGAGGGGTTTTGCAACAGAGGGCCAGGCCACAGCTGCCACCCTGTCTCGAATGACGGAAATGTAAATGCAGGACCCGTTTCGTAAGCTAAACTGGGCATCAGAGACATGCCCTGTCCAATCGTAGTCCATCACGCTCTAAAATGGACCTCTGAGATTAGCGGTATATAAAGCTGAACTGAACCCTTCTCCGCTGGGTGACCCCTATTTCGGCTTTGGTGAACAGGATCTGATCCCAAGGACTGTTTTGTTGTCTCGTGCGCAGGTAAAGAAATCGAGAAAAATTTCACATAACACCTGCATTCTGATAAGCAGAAGAGATTGTTTTGCTGACTCTGAAAAAAAAGGTGACCTAAGATGGGTCCTTGTGGGACCCCAAGATTGCTCAGTGGTTGGAGGCACAGGAGTGACTTAAAGGAGTCTATCTTTTGCATATAATTTTCCCAAATGTTAGCATAAAATATTATCTGATATCATGCTTAATGCATGGATGCATAAAGCAAATATGATTAATCTACTTAAATATTGATTGCATTTTTTCAAGAATGCACCACAAACATGTTTGATTACATGTGATTTAGACATCCTTGCCAAGGGTAGTCAAGTTTTGTACAAATTGGTAGAGCTGGTGCATTTACTTGTTTTCTGCTGAACAGCTGTTCAGTCATAGCATAGCTGACGAGGTGAAGTTTGACATGATGGCATGGACACAGGCATGTGTATTCATGAAGTGTGCTGACATGTGATCAGATTTCTGCTGTCCTCACAGTAGTGTTCATTTGTCCATAAATGCCAAAAATGATCTTGAATCAGGATGGTAAATATAGACCCAAGGGACTTGCCTCCAATTGGGACAGATCTCTTGCTTCAGCTATTTTTAGTCTGTGATCATGTGCTGGTCATATCAGAGAGGGTTGTGACACCGGTGTCACTCTGCTTTATACATGGCTGGATACAATGGTCAGGAGCAGTGGTCACCAGCCCTGCTCTTGGAGATCTACCTTCCAGAAGAGTTCACTTTGCTTGTCCAGATCATAAATCCACTTAATTAACTGGATCAGGTGTGTTCAAATTCTGCAGGAAGGTACATGCCCAGGAGCAGGGTTGGGGACCACAGGTCTAGAGGTCCAAGAACAGCTTAAGAGGAATAGCTAGTCTCAAAAGTTTTGGATTGATTTAACCATAGCATAGCAGATTACATAATGGACTCTGGACAGGAACACACAGACTATGTGATTATTGTTATTCATAGTTATGTAAGAATCCTGGCAGAATAACATTTAGACTCTTTGGTTCTCAGGGAACTCAAAGGAACTCTATCATCTAAATCCAGCACGATACAGATCAGGTGTTATATCCTTCTGGGCTTAAGTTTTGTCTTGGCTACTGCCTTCAAAATCTGCAAGGATGCAAATATATGTAGCATTGCTAATTCCTGTCACACATTTTAATAAATACATGATGAATATATGCATGTTGACAAGTGAGAGGCAACAGAAAGCATATATTTGTGAGTGATATGGGATAGAAAATTTCTCATTGTGAGGCTAAGGGAAAGGGGGTACGATCACCAAAATAAACATTTCTACATATAGACCCTAGAATGACCTCCCTTTCCTGGCCATATCAGACATATGATATGACAGCTGAGGAGTGAAAGTCCTGCAGGTTACTAGGGTCATCGGAATACCAAAGCACTTCCAGACCTCTATAAAATTCACAGCTGACGGTATATATGTCCTGCTTGACTGGTGTAACACCATCCATATCCTGTGACAGTCGCTAATAGAGTCCAATTGGTTCTGAGTTAATACTAATTGACAAAAAATGGTATTCAGTAGCTTAAGCTGCAAAAAAGTCACTGATATAGTGCAATGATGTATAATGTATAGTGTAAAAAATCAATTCAGCCAAACCAACACATTACATAAGATGAATCCTAAATTATTGAGGGAGTAAGGCAAAAAAAAAGCAGTTCTAAACAAAGTTGTGTTTAATACTAAGCTCTGAAGATAATTTCTGAAAACTAATAATCTGATAATGACTACATTACATCTAACTCATGTTATACCCACTTTAATCTCCTCCTACAGTGTCAGAAACGCAATCATGCCTTTCGGAAACACCCACAACAACTTCAAGCTGAACTTCTCAGCCAATGAGGAGTATCCTGACCTTACCTTGCACAACAACCACATGGCCAAGGCGCTGACCAAGGAGATATATGCTAAGCTGAGGGACAAGCAGACCTCCACTGGCTTCACTTTGGATGATGTCATCCAGACCGGTGTGGACAACCCTGGTGAGTAAGGCTTTGTAAGACTTATTCAGTTCCATTGCACCTGAGGCCTCTGAATAGGCTAGCAAGCCAACAATGCAACTTGATCAAAACCTTTTCCATTTGGTTGCTAGTGCATTAGTGTTCAACAGGCCCATGTGACTCCACACAGTACACCCATAATTGTAAAAACTTTTTAGACAGAGTGGCCCTTAGGTTCCATTGAAGTCCTAATTCCAGAGTGCTAGGCATTGCCCTTGTCATATCTGCATTCTGATTGGTGCACGACTTCTTCCAGGTCACCCCTTCATCATGACTGTCGGCTGTGTTGCTGGTGATGAGGAATGCTATGAGCTGTTCAAGGACCTCTTCGACCCAGTCATCTGCGACCGCCATGGTGGATACAAGCCAACCGACAAGCACAAGACTGACCTGAACTTCGAGAACCTAAAGGTGAGCCCAAGAGGGACAAACTGAAGAATCTTTTAGGTTCTAGAATTATGAGATTATGAAACCCAAACTCATATAGCTAGGTGATCTTTTATATATTACTAAATAGTGGTCCACATTAACTAGCCAAGTAATGGTGCGCTGGTAAAGCTCAACCTAATGGTTCAAACTGGGGTCATCAGATTTCAGTATCAGTGGTCAGGGATCCGCAGTGCATCTGTGCTTGTCACTGTAAAATAACCTTGATGCAGAACATATTAGACTGGTACAAGTCTAAATAAAGACCAACTTTGGCTCTCCACAGGGTGGTGATGACCTGGACCCCAACTATGTCCTGAGCAGCAGAGTCCGTACCGGACGCAGCATCAAGGGATATGCTCTGCCCCCCCACAACAGCCGTGCTGAGCGCAGAGCTGTGGAGAGGCTGTCTGTCGAAGGTGTGCCCCCAATGCAAGCATAAATACATAAACGCACTTCATCAGAGTTCTCTAAATGACTCATTTTTGAGTGCAGACCACATCCTCAACTAAATGACATGAAGAATGATTGTGGAGTAGGGAGAACTCTGAGAACTTGGGTTTGAGTTCTGGGAGGCTTCTGCTTTCCGAGAGACTGACTACCCCCATTCAACCCCCACACCCCCATCCTTCTGTTGAATTTTGAAATGGAAGCACAAAACAAATGTCATTACATTCTATGTTAAAGTACATTGCATAACAACATGGCATTGTAATTGTTATATAACCATCAACATGTATAAATTCAATGAACAATATTAACATGTTTTCCCCAGCTCTTAACAGCCTGGACGGCGAGTTCAAGGGCAAGTACTACCCTCTGAAGTCCATGACTGATGCAGAGCAGGAGCAGCTGATCGCTGATCACTTCCTGTTTGACAAGCCCATCTCCCCACTGCTGCTGGCTGCGGGTATGGCCCGCGACTGGCCTGATGCCAGAGGCATCTGGTGAGTGGCAGAAATGTGTAGGCATAGGTTATAGGTTGTAGGATACATGATTATGGGGTTCAGTACAGGGAATAGGGTATCAGGGGTAATATGATGTATATGGTTCATGATAAAGGGTAGTGGTAAAGGGTATAGTAGGGTATACATGATTAGAGATGTTTGGCCAGTCTTCTTAGTAGTGATTTGGGACACCGTTTTTTTTTTCCTCCTTCAGGCACAATGATGATAAGACCTTCCTGGTCTGGGTGAATGAGGAGGACCACCTCCGTGTCATCTCCATGCAGAAGGGTGGCAACATGAAGGAGGTCTTCAGGCGCTTCTGTGTTGGCCTGAACAAAGTATGTGGCACACACATATATATCCACTGCAGTGCACTGATACTTACCAGCATTTTTTTCCATTTCAACCATTGTATGATATACTTCAAACTGGCTCGCTGGTTAAGACCAAAATTCATATTTAAAATTTACCACATTCTTCATGCATCTTGAGATCATTCTTGCTGTTTTCTTTCCAATGCCAGATTGAGGATGTGTTCAAGAAGCACAACCATGGCTTCATGTGGAATGAGCACCTGGGCTTCATCCTCACTTGCCCTTCCAACCTGGGCACTGGCCTGCGTGGTGGTGTCCACGTCAAACTGCCCAAACTCAGCCAGCACCCCAAATTCGAGGAGATCCTGACCAGACTGCGCCTGCAGAAGCGTGGCACAGGCATGTGCATCCACATTTATAAAAACAGAACCCAAATGGTCATGTTACAATGTTGGGCAAAATAAGAATTATACAGGAGATAATGTATTTTTAAAAGAATGGTTAGCTGAAAAGTCAAATTTACACCTTTTCTCACTTACCTCAAATGTAGTTAATCCATCGAGTTTAGTTTCTGACATGTTTATCATGTTATCATGATAAAGCTGTAAAATGGAAACATCTTACTGAAAATAAACATTTTCTATTGCTCAGGTGGTGTGGACACCGCCTCTGTGGGTGGAGTGTATGACATCTCCAACGCTGACCGTATCGGCTCTTCTGAGGTAGAGCAGGTGCAGTGTGTCGTGGATGGCGTCAAGCTCATGATTGAGATGGAGAAGAAGCTAGAGAAAGGCGAGGCCATCGACGGTATGATTCCCGCCCAGAAGTAAAGAGTCAAACTCCTGTTTCCTTTTATTTTCCATTCTTTTTTACACCATCATTCGGGCAGCACATGGAGTGTTTTACAGCACAGTGAGAGACTGCTTGACTCTGTCCTTTTCTCCTTTTGTTCTTCTTTAACCCTTCTTTCTTTTTTTGACATCCGATTTGTGTCCACTGTATGGCTGGTGTCATCTTGGGATCAGATTCCTGGCGCTGGTGCAAAACGCATAGCGTCTCAGTTTCGCCTCAATTTGAACTTTGGTTGTAAAAAATCAATCATTCAAATTGTGAATCAATAAAAGTGTACCCCATGAAACTTACCAGTCTGTCTTGTCCTTAACCATCAGTTCTACAGCCCAGTCACGGGAACACTGTGCATTTTATGGTTTTCCATGCTCACAGCTCATAATTGATTATCTGAGTTGATCATTTCTTGGTAGCGTCTCATATTCATCTTTTGATCTCAAACCCAACTGTCCAGTGTATAACAAAAACAAAAGAATTGGCCTTATGGTTCCAATACTTTCAGAGGGGACTGTATATACCACAATACTGCTGAATTCTCAATTCTGATTGGTCAGAAGATATTGATTAATTTTCTATAACAGCAGCTCTGACACTAGTGCAGCTGCAAATCACAGGTTTATATCAACATGCTCCTTCTAATACTTTATCGTTTCTATAGTAACAGCGCATTCACAGAGACTTGTACGGCAGAAAGGTTAAAAAAACACAAAGAGTAATCATTGATATGGTAGTTTTCTGTAAGGAGACGTTTATTTAACATTTATGGAAAGAGCCTCCAGTGACAGTCTGAGCAAGATAAGCCGGTCACTGAAGAGGGATACATGAATGAAAAACGTATTATTTTGAAGTGTTGCTTGCTCTCCAAACACACGGTCCCCATAATAATAAATGCAAACTCAGACACACAAGGATCTCAACATCAGTGAAGTTTTATTTCTCTCCAGATCTTTTTTGTTTCCATTTCTCTCATTTTGGCCAGAGGCACACAGACTTCTGGGGAACAAAAAAACCCACAATCTCATTGCAAACTGCCTGAGTCTCTTCTTTTTATCCATCTCCGTTTCTTGTCAGTTCTCCCATCATATTGCATATTAGAATAATGCTTTATCAGAAATGCCATGCCATCTCAGCACACACACACCCACACTCACGCACATACGCGCACACACACACACACACGCACACAGCTCTCTCTCTGTTCATGCTCGCACACATGCACACACACAGACGCATGCACGCACACACTCACACACACCCCTGCAAACCCTGTTACGCAGACACATACTTGCTCTCTCATTCTCTCTCTATAACAACTGTCCAATCTCAGATTTTCATTTCCCCCTCTCTCTTTCTCTCTGTCTTTCTCTCTTTCAGTGTCATGCAGGACTGCAGGTTACTTTTTATCTTCACCACACACAGAAGGTTCTGGAGAGCTAGCAGAGGATTTCTGCACTAGCTAGAAATTAACCTGGAGGTCTAAGATAAATACTATAGTCATATTAATATCATCGTTATCATTATCTTCATATTTATATGCAGTCAGGGTCTGACTGATATAAATCATGTATTTTCTTCTTTTGTTTTTTTCTTCCCAAGATAATTATCCTAGAAAATAAATTAAGTACCTGTGCAAATATCCACAAATTGAAGTGTTCACATTTAAGACAGTAGTGCCCCCTGGTGGCAGAGCCGTAGGATGCAGCTGATTCAAGCTGAAGCGAGTGAGTGAGTGCACGGAGGTCTAAACACACACGTTTAACAGATAACGACCCCGGGCCGTCCGGATTCGACCAGGCCGAACGGCTTCTTCACACACCGCTCGGGGTTCGACACAGAAAGCGTCTCCGCTACAGGAGTCCAATCACGGAGCAGACAGGACGATGACCCGAGGATTTTCGGTGAGCAAGCATGTTTTTTGTTTTTTTTTCTTGCGCTCACATCGAATGCAGTGTGTGCCAGAACTCAGATGTGAAAAACAAACAGAAAACAGAAGGATGGAAAGAATGAGTTAATCAACAAAAAGGGGCATGGCAGCTTATATATGGCACGAAGTTTAGATTAAAGGTGCAGTTTGTAATTTTTCTAGACCTTTACAAAGAACATAACTCCAACCTTAGAAAAACTGCATTTTGCAATGTTGCCATGCAACAAATCTCACTAGTTATTCATTTATGTTTAGGGTTTTTTTCTATAAATAGGCTCCACCCCAAACTGTAGCTCAGACTAAAACATAACCAGGTGGGGCCGGTTGAGGGGAGGAGAGACTTGTCAATGCTTTCATTGCAAATGCAGTTCACATCACAGGGAGGAGACAACTCTGAAAAACTACAAACTGCTCCTTTAATCCTTAAAGCTGAGGTGCGTAAAGCTGAGGAGGCAGCAGGTTTCTCAGGCTGTGTTAAGGGTTCAATTCAGGTAGGAACAGAACGACAGAACTGGACCAGATTTGGAACACTTCCTGTTAAAATTGAGACAGATCAGCTGCAAGCACCATTTATAGATCCTGTCATGTCATTTTCTGTGGTTATTCGATTTGCTACAAGAAAATGACAAATCCTTATTTTTAAAAAATACAACCACCGAGATCAGAGCTGTGGATCCCTTCCTGGAGAACCATTGGACTAGAGTGCACTTAACACACACCGTCACATTTCAACCACAAGCTCCAGAGCAGCGTCTGAATTTAGCACACACTTTCAGTTGGAACAGTGGAAAGACCAACTCACAAGCACCATTTGTAAGGAAACAAGGCGAGTGTATCCTGACTCGTCATTTTCTCTGTTTTTGATTTGCTACAAGAAAACAACAGGTCTTTATCTGAATTATGGTCCACTTCCCCAAATGAGCGGGGCTGATTTGCTTCTGGCTCTGCTTCAGGTTGTTGCCTGGAATTCTGAACTGATCCTGAACTTTAGTTGAGTTGAATCTGGCTTGTTGGCACAGAGGGAACCATGCATTGCTGGGAAAATGGGACATTCCCATTTTAATGCTACACTCTGATCCACTAATAATGACGAGAACATTCATCACAATTTCTTTTTTTCTTCCTCCTTTCTGTTGACACATTTCCACCACAGGAACCTTCTCAGGAACCTTTTCAGGAAGCTAGTAAGTTTATCAGTGATTAGGGAACTTTAGGGGCATTTCCAAACAATGGAGCCATGCCAGATAGGTCTTGCGCCTTTTCGGGTCCTGTTCTGGAGTAGCCACTTTTGGGGCGGGGCTTGCTGAAGCAAATGTCACTGACCAAATATTGTGGTTTCTTCCCTGCAAGTGTGAAATTCTTGATTTAAAAAGCTACATTAAGGTTAACATCGTATTCCTGCAACAGAAAAGCAACACGTCCATCGCACCATTCTGGAATTTTCCACTTCGGAGACGGTTATGTAGAACAGGAACTTGTCCAGGAACCCTAGTATTCTAATTCAGGAGAGTTTAGTTTCTAAAAAGATTCCAGGGGAAATACTCCTTACGTTAGCAATCAGATTCAGTTTAATTTCTAGAACCTTCTGCGTCTTTTAGTTACGTCTATTTAGCAAAGAACCGATGACACAACCCGATCCACCGCCAGTCGGTGTTTCATTGCAAAGGCTCATGGGAGAGGGAATCCTCCCTGAATTGTAATTCCATGAGATGTTCTAAAAAAAAAGGGGGGAAATCAACCAATCACACCCTGTTTGAGCAGTGGAGAGGCTTTAGAGTATTTTCAAAAATTTACTTTTGTCTTTTAATGTCATTGCTCAACAGCTCTCACTAAATGGCACTGGTTTACTCCGACGCAAAGATGGCGAGGAAATTACGCCTAGTCATTTTCAACAAGACTGGATTCCAAAGCTTGAAATTTCATGCTAATACCACCAACTGCTAACTAGCCAAACTGAACTGGGTGCCAGCCAGCACCATATAGTTGCATTGCATTCTGGAACTTTCCGTCTTCTACACATAGCCGGTTGTTTAATTCCAACACAGTCATGTAACATCATTCGAAACATCGCATTTGTGTAACGTTGTGTAAAACGTTAGCTAGCTTACCTTATCAGAAAACACACTGTGGCGAGGGCGTGACACGTCTTTGTTGCTGTATAGTAACTGTAGCTCCTCTAACAGAATGACTGGCCCCAGCCCTGCTGAAATAGTCTAGACCCACCACTGTTTCTACGTTGCATTTCTCATGATCATGTTTTTAGGAGCTAACAACAAAACCTGATCGTTATCCCTTATGCTTGAGATTGTTAAAAAAAATTCTCGTACTAAACGACATCATTATAACCACACTAGCCAACAAATTAGCACCAGAATCGCTAAGCACATCAGAAATATTTCAATATATTGTATTTAATGTGTTTCAGGGTGGAGGTTCCTTTAACTTATCCAGCTAAGTGAGAAACCTCATTTGGTACATCACTCCCCCGGGAGCTGAGAGTGCTGCATTAACACGGCCATATTTTATAAAGCAGACACGCTCGTACATATCTGACATCGCTCGTCTGAAACTCGGCCAGGGTTAGAGTGAACTCAGATATCAGTCTGTGATTGGTTGATGTAAAGGAATACGCCTGCCGCTTATAACAACACCTGCCGCTTATGTGTAAAAATTTGTGACAAAGTTATCCTGTTAAGTCTAAGGGCAGATGTTGAATTCCCTCAATAAATGTTTATCGGAAACATTTTTTTCTGTAGAAAGCGCTTATGGGTGAAGGCTAACCCATGCTTCCTCTGTTTATGAACTAAATGAAAGTCAGTTAGAAAACTGTTCATCGTAGCAATTTTCATTCCACTCAAAATTAACGTCTGGTCATTAATAAAATGAACTGGCCCTTATGACCTTTACTGTAACAATTGTGGTTTGTGTATTCTGAGGTTTGACAGAATATAACAACTGCCCCCAGACTTTCATTATAATCTCATAACTGATTTGTGATTTTTCATTTCCTTGACAAATTGCTGGAGTATTCATTATATTTTTGAAAGTGTTGATTAACAGGCCTGAGTTCAGTGGCTACAGGAAGGGGTTCGGGCAGGTTGGGGGGCGGGTTATAAAATAAGGGATGAAATGAAAAGTGCTCGGGCAACAAAACGTACAAAATACCGTTAAAAAACAAACAAGAAAGCAGAATGACGCTGAGAATAGAATCGAACTATTTCATGAGTTGAACGAGATTAAAAAATACTACTCTGGAATCAATCCAGGTCCTGTGGATGAGGTTGCTTAGAGGAGGTGTGTGTGTGTGTGTGTGTGTGTGTGTACATTTGCACTGTTTGTGTGGATACACATCTGCGTGTCTCTGGATGTGCATATCAGGCTAGCGTGACAGCTGGGGGAGGGCGTGGAACGATTTTCCAGTTTATGCAGCCAGAAGTGGGCGGAGCCATGTCAGTTCAGGAAGGAGGAGGAAAGATGTGCCCTGGTCTAGGCCCCTCCCCCATCCGCTCAGAGCTCCACCCCTTTGTAGATCCGAGACGCGATGTGAGTGAATGCTAGTGGAGCCTCCCAGAGGCGTGCATGGTGCACGCTCAGCTGACACACCTCCCCCTGGAACATGACCTTTGACCCCAGCGGCTCGTGGCTGCAGCCGCACCCCCTTGCTGCATCGCGCACGGCCAGGACCAACTCGGCGGGAGCGCGTTGGGGGCGGGGCCTCACATCCCAGCCCCCTCCCCCGAGCCAGGGCTCGGCCTCTTTCTGATTCCCAAATAGATGGCAACTGAGAGAGAGAGAGAGAGAGAGAGAGAGACAGACAGAGAGCGTGAGAGAGGTACAGACAGAGAGACAGACATAACCAGAGAGAACGAAAGAGAAAGAGACAGAAAGACAGACATCGAGAAAGAGAGATAGATAAACAGATTATTCATCTATCTTTGTTTAGCTCTTCCATGCAGCGTTCACTGTCTCTGGAAATGTAAGATTGAATGTTCAATATATTAGTGAAAGCTATTAAACAAAAACATGTGTAAGAATCGAGGCATAATTTTTATAACTGAATTTTCTGTTATTAACCCGTGCGGCGGTGAGGCTCACCCTGAGAGCGAAGATCGGCCGACTCTCTCAGGTTCATTTGTGACCCTGAAAAACCAAAGGACACGTTTAAGAATTCTGAACAATCCTCGCTGGCTCAGGAACGCACCGTGCCACAGGACTCGGGACAAAACCAGGCGCAATGCAGCATCACTCCAGAGCTAAACGGGACGTCCGGCATAAACCACACACACACACACACACACGTCTGTCTTCCTTAACCTTAATAAAGGAAATCTTTCAGCTCTTTTAGTTTTTTTAAATAAAAGCTGCAGTTTTTGTAAAAAAGCAGTTTTCCTCGTGAGGACCAGCCAAATGTCCCCATCAGATATTCCTTTCAATATGGGGACATTTGGTCCCCACCCATGTCCCCACACACACACACAAATCCAGATGCATGCACTGTTGTCCATGCACGCATACACGCATGCACACACACACACACACACACACACACACACATAGGCTGACAGAGAGATAGAGAGAGAGAGAGAGAGGCATGCTAGAGACAGACGGGCAGGCAGATGCACAGGCAGACAGGCGAGAGCGAGACACAGGAACTTACTAACTGTTTTGGATCCCTGTGGAAGAGTGCAACCCGATACTGACTTATTAGAACCCTGCCTCTTAGAGGGGTCGAGATTGACCCTGAGAGAGAGAGAAAGAGAGAGAGAGAAAGAGAGACAGATAGAGAGAGAGACAGATAGAGAGAGAGTGATGTTAAAAAAAGGAAAGAGAAGCAGAGACAGGAAGACAGAAGGAGCAGTAGGCTTTGAGGGGTCAGAGCAGCAGCACTATAGACTAGCAGAGTGTTTTAGTGTAGAGTTCACACACACACACACACACACACACACACACACACACACACACACACCAAAGATAATACTTTCCAGCACTGTTGCTAAACTTGGCACTCAAATGCTAGATATCATACACACTTTTCCAACGCTGCACTTTTCAGAAAGTACAGACAACAATAACAGAAAACAAAAACATCTAATGTCATGACAACGATCAATTAATTTATTCGGTTTTGCTGGCGTGAATCACATCAAACCACAGAAACAGAGTAAACGGTGTAAACGGCGTAGCCTGGTAGCTTATATGCTTAGTATACTGTAGGTGTGTGAATAAACAAACAATGCAAAAAATGTGGACGTACACTGCGTTCAGCTGGAACTGTGGATTTCATTCAAGCACCTAAAGTCAAGAAATCAGCTGCTAACCAAACTTCCATGAGTGGAAGATTCCATGTGTGTGTGTGTGTGTGTGTGTGGCGTACCTGCGCGTGAGTTTGGAGGTGATCTTGCTGAACAGGTTGGCCGTGGCTCTGGAGCGGCCGTGTGCCGGCAGCGTGGCGTCGTGGCTGAGCGTGGGCGAGGTGGGCGGCGGCCCGTAGGCGGAAGGCACGCGCTCCCGAATCTGCCCTCCGTGGAACGTGCTGCGTATGGTGGAACCTCGCGTCAGTCTACACCGATCTGCCGAGGACGAGGAGGACGACGCTCCCGCTCCGGAAATACTGAGAGTGGAGGGAGAGGCGGGGGGGAGACGGTGCGAGAGAGAGCTGCAGAGAGAGAGAGAGAGAGAGAGGGAGATGAGTTTATACAGTGTTATATTGTTCACGTTATTCACAAGCAATGAAACCAGAACACAAAGCATCATGCTAAGGTTGTGTCTGTGTGCGTGTGCATGTGTGTGTGTGTGTGTCACCTGTTCTCCTTGCCGTTCTGCAGTAGAGACTGTCTGTCCGTGCTGGGCCGATCTGTACACACGTATGTGTTCCTGCGTGTCATCGCACTGCCAGGGATGTTATTCTACACACACACACACACACACACACACACAGATTGCATTCAAGTTCACACTTTTAAATGTTTAGACTATGTGATTCTGTATCATCTTCCTTGTACAAAGTCACAACAATAACAGAGACATCTTCAGCCTCCCCCTGCCCCCTTGTTTGATTGACAGCTAAGCTCCTACCACTGTTCTGAAAGACTATGTTCAACGTTTGTAGCTTTCCAAAGTTTGTTTCAGATAGCTTTCCAAAGGTCAGATGGAACATAAATCAGCTTTCACTCCAGCCCCTGACTCTTTCTCTCCCTGTCTTCACCTTTCTTTCTTTATTTCAGTGTCGCACTTGTCAGCTGTTACAGATGTCACAACACTCACAACAACAATTACATTTTCAGACAGTGTACAGGTTTACAAAACAAAAATGGATTTGAACGTCGTCATCATTCTGACCCTAACTCCTCTCTCTATCTTTCTTTCCGTCTCTCTCCAGCTTACAGTGGTGGCGGTCATGTCTTTCCGCCGCTCCGGGATCTCGGCTTTGTTTGGGTTGTTGGCCGTGCTGACCATGGGGCTGGAGGGCGGGAGGCTGCGGCTGCCCATCACGCTGCAGCTGGCCTTGCGTGGGGGCATGCGGCTCTCACGCAGCTCACGATCAGCCCCGCCCGTCGGACTGCGCTTAGGGTGCATCACCGGCATGCTCGGACCACCTGAAACACACACACACACACACACAGATTTGATGGCTTAAAATCTCTTGTAATTCACAGAAAGGAGTTTGTGAATCAGGTGTGGTGTGTGTGTGTGTATGATACAGCAGCAGTTCCCAAGCCTTGTCCCTACCCTACCCTACCCTGCACATTTTCTTTCCTAGAGCCTGTTAATCACTTCCAAAAGTTTTGGCACTCCCTTAAGAAAACAGACAGAATTCCTGCATAAAATATTCTTGAAAATACACTGCTTTTTTTGTTTTGTTTTTCTCTACATCACCATGAACCCTTTTGCTGCGTTTTACCAAACATACATCCTCATCAACACAGAAGCAGCTGCAGGATACAAAATATAAAATCTCCGGATTTGAATCCTATTAAACATCCCTGGTCTGAATTGATGAGGACCTTCACGTGCACAAAATAATAATATAAAGAAATGTTCCACATGAAGGAGATAATGGAGATCCTCTACAAGTGTCGCTACCCTTGACATTATACATAAGGGTGCCAATTATTTTGAAACCAGTGTTTTGCATACATTATTGAAAGAAACTTTTTATGCTGGAAAAAAAGTGTGTTGGAAATAAGTTAAAAATATCACTTACTGCATTTTTTTTGTTATTTTAATGAAGGGTGCCAATAATTTTGGACTCAGCTAAACCTGAACATTAGTTGGTTTAGGTGTGTTGGAGGTTTGGGTGGAGAGCGTGTCTCTTACAGAAGTCGCTGTGCCGTCGCTGGCGGTGGTAGGTGGAGGCGCTGCGCTGGGTCTTGCTGTGAGAGGAAGAGGTGGAAGAGGATGAAGAGGCGGCAGCGGTGGAGGAGTGTTTGTTCGTTCCGTTGGTGATGGGGCTCGGCCTCACTCTCGGCAACGTCATGCTGCCACTCACGCGTGACTCCGCCCCGTCCTGCAAACACAACCACAGACGTGTGTTTATTTAACGGTAAGAAGAAAGACGAAGCTATTGCTGAAACAGTGATCTAAATCTAGTCTATAGTGTGTGTCTGTGTGTAAGAATGTGAGTGTGTAGTTGTGTAACCTCAGTCTTCAGGCCCAGCAGAAGGTAAGTCGCAGTGACTTCGTTATATTTCTGATTGAGTAACGCATCTTTAATGTTCTCTGTAGTGAAACCCATCCCAACCATCACCTCTACAAAGAGAAAGAGAGAAAGAAAGAGGTTAAAGCAGCAGTGTGGAGTGTTTTTATCAGCTCTGAGACAAACTACGATGAAAACATTAACAACCTAAATCCTTCATACTAACTGACCCCACCCCCTCTTTCAAACCCATGCTGACTTTTAGGAAAAGGGGGTGGAGCTAAGTAGTTCTGTCCTGGATGGAAAACTCTAAACAGAAGGAATGATGAAATGAAGAAACTAATTAGACCCATTGCATGGAAACAGTCTTCGTTTCTAAGGTGTGTTTGAAATTATATAATTATTCCAAATCTATAAATATTCCAAACAGCACCTTTCAATATCTGGTCTTCTGTGGCCAGCGTATGATCACGAACACAAACTCAAATCCAAAATGGTGGCCACTATGTTCACTATGTCTCTATGAAACAGCTTTCACACTTCAGCAAACGTACTGAACTCACGGGGCAAACGCGAATGTGAAAACAACCTCAGCTCCGCCTAAAATAGGGACACCCTGTCCAATCACTGGGGCACCTTAAAATCATCCTGAATATCCTCTCGTGTGGCTCAGGTGTTAGTCTGATCCCTGTGTGTGTGAGCTCACCGATGCGGCTCGGGTCACTGTAGTCCTCCACCGGCTCCACATGAGGCTTCAACTCGTCGCCTTCGTACCCTGTGTTCATCCACTTGTCCTTCATCACTTGCTGTGGAGCGACAGATAAGGGGTCCAAGAACTGAGCTTGAAGGTAACCAGGATACCTGAACTCTGTGTGTGTGCGTGTGTGCGTGGGTGTATACCTCCAGTGTGCAGCGCTTGCTGGGGTTGAGCACGAGAAACCTGCGCAGAATCCCCTCACAGTCAGTGGACATGTAAAAGGGCACTCGATACTTCCCTCTGAGCACACGCTCACGCAGCTCCTGCAACACACACACACACACACAACAGTGCGCAGGGCGTTCAACAACATGAACGAGTCCAAGCTGCTGCACGTGGGCTAGATTCTAGGGAAGTGTGTAAGTTAGGGTATGGGTTATCGTCAAATATAAAAGCAGTTAGGACAAACAGAAGAAGGGAACTAGTGAAGGGAGCAAGCAAACAAGGGAACAGTGATCAGTGAGTAGAGAGTTAGCAAAGGGCTATAAGGAAATTAGTTAAAGAGGTATGGGCAAAAATATACAGTGTAAAGAAAGAGGAACGAGTGTATGCAAATTTGGGAAGTGGGTTAAAAAGGAAGAAGAGGTACACGTGAGTGAGAAAGTGAAGCGTGTAGGAAAATTGGAACGGTTAGTTGGGGAAAATTAGGACTTGACCCCTGACCTTGAGGTTCTGTCCGTCGAAGGGCAGCGAGCCGCTAACCAGAGTGTACAGGATGACCCCCAGACTCCAAATGTCCACCTCGGGCCCGTCGTATTTCTTGCCCTGGAAGAGCTCGGGCGCGGCGTAGGGTGGACTGCCGCAGAACGTGTCTAGCTTATTCCCCAACGTGAACTCGTTACTGAAGCCAAAATCCGCTATCTTTATGTTGGAGTCGGCGTCCAGAAGCAGGTTCTCCGCCTGCAGAGAGAGAGACAGAGAGAGAGAGAGAGAGAGAGAGAAGCAGAAAGTAGCCAGAAAGTGAAATACTGAGTAAAAGGAAAAGTAGTTAGAGTGAAAGAGAAAAAACTTGAAAGGTTAAGCATATTATAATTGAGCTAGGCTAATATTTGGCATTGTTATTAGCTAGCTCATTAGATGCTAACACCTAACTAATTAGCCTAATTAACCTAACTATTTCTGTATCTTTGTCGCATTAGCTGAACTAGCCATCTGTTTAAATGCAGTAAACTGCATTAGTTTAGCTACAGTACATACACCTTGTGCGTTTTAGAGCAAGCTAGCTGATGTTAGGTTAACTATTTGACTGTGTATCTAAATCAGTAGCCAGGTTAAAGCCAAGTTAGCTAGCTAAAATGATTTTACTGTGTAATTAGCATCAATATGCCAGGTGGCTAGCAAGCCAGCTATCGTTATGTAAACTAGCCATCCACACGTTCTAGTTAGCTAGCATTTACGCCTGTCACTGATAAGCAAAAATATTTAAAAAGTGGTGTTGTGATGTTCTGTCTGATGTTCTCCAGCTTACCTTCAGGTCCCTGTGAACGATGTTCTTCTGGTGACAGTAATGAACAGCCGAGACTATCTGCACACAAACAACAAACCCATGACTCGAAACAAGATCAGGGGATATTTAGTGCTGTTCATAATTTTTACCATGGCGATGTGCAATTCTGGATTCTGATTGGTTGCAAGGTGTTGATTAGTTTTCTCTAACAGCAGTGCAGCTGCAAGTCGCAGGTTTATATTAATGCGCTCGTCCTAACACGTTCTCGTTTCTATAGTAACAGCTCATTCACAGGGACTGTACGGCGGACGCTACACATAAACAGATTAAAAACGTATAAGTGTTGACATGGTGAAGTTTTTTTGAGATGTTTATTTAACATTTATTATAAGAAAATAATCAGCACCGGGGTGGTGTGATGCAGAGTTACAGTTATCACCCTAAGGTTGATTACTTTCCTATAACAGCATGTCTCAGAGCGTTTTATTCCTCTTAGACCACAATGATTTTCCAACAGTTAAAATTTATATTATTTAAAGAACTACACGTCATATTAAAAAGGCATGGAAGCCACCAGAGATGTGAGCATTGAGCGCAGACTCACCTGTCTGAATTTGGCTCTCGCCTCAACCTCCTTCATTCTCCCATGAGACACCAGGTAGTCAAACACCTCACCTAACGAAATACCTCTGTTTTAATATTAACAGGTCATTATAAACATTATAAATGGAGCAGTAATAATGATGCAGCCTGTAGAGCTGCCACCTTTTTTATATTAACATGTAAGCCAAATGAATCTGTGGGTAGAGTGGACTGAACCATTTGTGCCTTCAGAAAGGACAGGGGGGGATAATCCCACTAAAACTGCCCCAATGAGCACAAAGATGTGAAACACAGACATCTCAGCCAGACGGTAACAGGAAATGCAGTCGAGCAAAGCATGATGTTGAAGGTGTAAATGTTTCAGATCGTCATAGAAACGTGTACTGTCACGTGAGGATTCAGACGCTTACCTCCGCTAGCGTACTCCATGACTAGATAAAGCGTTTTTTCTGTCTCGATCACCTCAAACAGTTGCACTGAAGTATGACAGACATTAATCATTATATTAAATCAGCACAAAAACTTGTTACAACAAAATAATTGCAGAAAAATTTTAATACCAACTCAAATCACAGACAGAGAGACAGACAGATAGACAGACAAACAGGCAGAGACATTTAGACAGATAGATAGATAGATAGATAGATAGATAGATAGATAAATAGAGAGATAAATAGATAGATAGATAGACACCCAGATAGATAGACAGACAAACAGGCAGAGACATTTAGACAGATAGATAGATAGACAGATAGACACCCAGATAGATAGACAGACAAACAGGCAGAGACATTTAGACAGATAGATAGATAGACAGATAGACACCCAGATAGATAGACAGACAAACAGGCAGAGACATTTAGACAGATAGATAGATAGACAGATAGACACCCAGATAGATAGACAGACAAACAGGCAGAGACATTTAGATAGATAGATAGATAGATAGATAGATAGATAGATAGATAGATAGAAACAGACAGATAGACAGAGACTGGCTGATAGACAGATAGACAGGCAGAGAGAGAGAGAGAGAGAGAGAGAGAGAGATATATAGACAGAAAGACATATAGACAGACAGACAGATACAAATAGTTGTTTATATATGTGTGTGCACAAGCATGTTAGTTATACAATGTGCTTATGCATTAAGAGAGTGTGTGTGTGTGTGTGTGTTTGTTACCTATGTTGGGGTGACGAAGAGCCTTCATGATCCGCACCTCACGAAATAGCTGCAAAAAATTACAGGAACATGGTGAGAACACACACACACACACACACAAAGTCACACGCAGGGAAGAAAACAGGAATCTGAGGCTCAATTAGCATAGGTGCCCCACGTAACTGCACTTTAGCTGGTTTGCACACACACACACACACACACACACACACACAGAAAGAACACATTATGTTCCACTCCTCCTCTTTCCTCCTCTCTTATCCTCAGGCAGGATCCTATAGATCGGCCCTGTTGCCATGGAAACCCCTGTGAGGAGACCGAGTGCTGGTCCAGCTGAGCCGGGGGGGATGATGGGATACGTGTGCAGCAGTCATGAAGCCACAACACAAACATGGAGGGAACTAACCTACCAGCTACGCTACGCTGGAGACATTCATCTGCAGCAGTCAGTTAGTGTAGCTTTAATTAAACGGATCCACTCCCGAAGGATTCTGGGAAATGTAGTTAACTACTCGCTTGGTTAATAATATCTCAGCTGCGCCCCAAACAGTGAATAGAACAGACAGACACAGAGGCCACGCCTACTTCAGTGTGACTGACAGACAAAACGGACACACCTCCCTAAAAACCTCTCTCACATCGTAACCATGGTAACAGCAATGCTAAGCACAGTTAGCTCTGTTTTAAACCCAATGGCTACATATCACAAATACAAATAAACAAAATAAATTAAAACTATAAACTGTGTATTACTTTAGCAGAATATAAAAATATCTGTGGGGTGAATTTATTTAGGAATGTGAGTGAGTGACACATTTCTGTGATTTAACAATCAGTCAGCTGAGGTAACGTAGCTAGCTAGCTTTTATAGTGGAACCACACACACACACACACACACTGGTTAGCTATGTTACATCTTTGACTATGCTTTAATAACAATATGAAAAAGATTAACCACATCATATGCTCATTTTCTGCTTCTGTGTCAAATAAGTTTGCTATCCAACGTTAGCAAGTTAGCTAGCTAGCCAGCTAGAAATGTTGGCTGAGGTGATATCTGGATGCTTCTTTGGGAATTATCTCTTGCTTATTAAACAAAATGACGCAGACAGAAACAATTACACTCCAGAGAAATATGGTATGTAGTTAAGAGATTAACATTGTGTACATAAAAAAAATAAAATAATCAGGGTCTCGTTTTTGTTAAATTGTTTGTGTAAATGTAATCTGAGTTTGTTAGCGTAAAGAAAATCATTCAAGACGCTGTCGCCATTCAGTCATAAACAATTCAGTAGCTCAGGATGTTCTGCTGAGGGTGAATATATTATTTAATCAATAATTAATTCATCATTTGATGGATTAGCCTTGCTTATTCGTTTCAGTAGCTGCAGCCTCACAGCAATCAGGCGGCCATCTTGGTTTCAGTGCTACATGCCAATATGCTAATCTGCAGGCTAATCTGTAGGCTTGCATGTCAATGTATCACCAAAAATAAATGACGTGGTTTACAGAAGTGGTGTGTGTGTGCGCGTGTGCGTGTGTGTGCATGTGTGTGTGTGCGTGTGTGTGTGTGCGTGTGTGTGTGCGCAAATGTGTGATGGGTGGGTGTGTGTTACACAGGGCTCAGATTGAGACACTGAGGGGGAGTCGGGGCCTGTGGAGGACCGCAGCTGTCGACCTCTCATCTCCAATACACACACACACACACACACACACACACACACACACACAAGGCCGCCATATTGGTCCTTCCTCGACACACTGTAAAATGAAAAACTTACAGTGCATCAGTCTCTTGAACACAAAAAGCAACACTGTATGAACATTTGAAAATAACCACTAGTTCTGCTCGAAAGGGTTTCTTAAAAAGGACAACATTCTTGTACAAATGCTAACTGATATCTTCTGTACACTTTTCTGGCCATAAGCTTCAGAATGCTGAAGGATGCGATCTGATTGGCTCTCAGCCCTTCCTGCTTCTCCACACTTTTGAAAACACACTTTTGAACACTAAACATGACTATTTCAAAACAAAGATGTAGTCAGTGGATTCAAAATGTTTACAGAATCTGTAAAAATCTGTAAAAGTTATTAAAGAATTTTTTGTGTGAAAAACAAAAAATGACAGGAAAAAGTGTGTGATTGGTCATCTGCCATGTCAACCAAAAGGCCTCTTTCAGTGAAGGTATGTGGGCCACATTTATTGACAAAACATACCAAAATGTACTCTAGTGAAGTTCTGAAGAGCGAAGTCTGGCTTGCGAGACTAACTAGCAAGAGAGACAAGACCAAATAGCGGCAGAAGCTGGCATTTTATACTTTCTCGTGGAAGCTCGCAGGACAAAGAAAGGCCATGCTCATTAATATGAGAATGCTGTGGTTGTTATGGTGTCATGGTTTCATGGTTAATCACGGTATATGATACAGACAACGCTCAAAGGGCGTGTCAGAGAAATTATTGAGTTCCTAGCACAAAAAAAGTAAAGCCAACATACAGTACATGTAGCCTACTAATGATCAACTTGCGAGGCCACGCCCCCTACAACAAGCGTTGCATTAAAATGTCATGTGTATGTAGTGTGTATGGAGCTTTTGGTGTGATGAGAATGCGTACATTATCCAGACACGCCCATCTCCGTGATTCACATGGAAATCGCGTCCTCCAAGATTACTTAACACACACACACGTTTCCTTTTGGATTTTGATATACAGTATATACAAGGATGTGCGAAGAGACATGAGCGCAAAGATTTCGTAATATATATTTCCGATGTGTGTGTAAACAGTCAATAGATAATATTTTTAGACTAATCACACTGTATCACCCCCGGAGAGTGTATATGGTGCTTGCCTGGTGCTGCGTGATGCATTTCCTGCTTACACTCATTTATCATCAGTAATTGATTTATTCTGTTCAGGCTCACCGTGGTTATTATTTTATATTTTGATAATCTGAAAATCTCACGGATAGGTGCAAACAGTAATAGCTGGGGGATTTATATTTTAAAAAAAAACATTCATGCGCATACCTTTACTCTACATGTGGGGCAGTAACTAGTGTGAATGAATGAATGTCTTCAGTAAGATTCTGGCATGATTTCAGTTTGCTAATCATAAATGCTCGACGTGTGCTTCTCTGTCCGCCACCTCGGAAAAGTCAGGAGGCGTGCGTCACTGTGACTGCCGGCAACCTTCCCAGACTCTCGAACTGGCATAAAAACTGATTTATTAGTGGACAGTTTTGCAGCGGACGCACTCACAGAGCATAAATCAGGGCTGAGCAAACATGATGTGATCATGATGGAATCTTCCAGCAAGGTTAGCGCAGATGTGCTGCGGCTGATTACTGCTGTACATTAACTCTGTACTCAGTGCAGAGGCAGCAGCTCGCAGGGTATTGCGTCAACTCTCTCTCTCTCTCTCTCTCTCTCTCTCTCTCTGTGAAGTCCTCTCTCTGGACTGTCCTACACTAAGGAGAAACGTCAGGTCAGCGGGTTGTCAGGAGTGTGTCTAACGACAAGCATGGCACAGTGGAAAGACAGTAATTTGTGTGCTGTAATTTGTAGCAGAAATGTTCTGACGCACACACACACACACACTTCCAGTGCCAGTCCTAAAACCCAAAGCAAACTTGATAACAGTATGTAACTCACCATATTTAGGTTCATGTCCCTGATATTTTTGGTCTGTTTAGTCAGCTAGCTGTTACTTGGTTGAATAATGAGTTAGCGTTAACTAGTACTCAGCAACTAGCTAGAAATGAACAAGGTTAAACAGATAGCACGTTAAAACAAGATTCACTGAAGCGGTTAGTTTAGCATTAGCACAGTGTGAAAGGATCATGACAAAGCTTCTGATCCCTGTCACTAGCTGTGTGTGTGTGTGTGTGTGTGTGTGTATGAGGTGTGAGCTAATGCAGGCCACAGATCATCTATAGGGAGGGAGATGAGTCAGAGAGCAAGCTACAATGAACAGAGCCATGATTGACTAGAATATTACTCCATCCATCCATCCATCCATCCACCCATCCATCTGTCTTTCCATGCATCCATCCATATGTCCAACTGTCAATCCCTTAATCTGTCCATCCACCCATCTGTCTGTTCATCCATCCATCAATCTATCATTAATTTGTCCATCCATCCATCTATATGTCCATCCTTATATATCTATATGTCCAATTGTCCATCCTTTCATCTGTCAATCAGTCTATCCAACTGTCCATCCATTCATCCACCCATCCATCCAACTGTCCATCCATGCATCCATCTATATGTCTAACTGCCAGTCCTTTTATCTGTCAATCAGTCCATCCATCTGTCTCTCCATTAATCCATCCATCCATCCAACATCCCTCTATCCATCTGTCATCCATTTGCCCATCTATTAGGCCATCCATCCATCCATTCACCCGTCCATCCATCCCTCTGGCAATCTGTCCATTGATCGATGTCAACAGTTGCTGCTATGCTTCGGGGATCGGAAATAAATTTGACTTCCTGTCACTGTAGCTTGGCCCGTTGCTCAACCACAGCAAACCTGCTCTCGCTAAACACCACACCATATTCCATTTCTCTTCTGTCACTAGCTGTCTTATCTAATGACTAGGGATAAAAGAACAAGCTAGTTTCTGGTTTGCTAGTTAATACTAGCTAGTACTTATACAACATGTCTTTTCACACCAGTTTGTGAATATATTTGGATTTTGTCCATAGATATCTCTTAATTTTACAGCACAGGGAAGAAGAATCAGTGCGATGGCCAAGCGGCGTCATGTTGCTCTGCACAGAATGACGTCATCAGCGATCTACGTGTGTATACGGTATATGTATCTATGGTGCTGATCCACTAAAGCTCATCGTTGCAGATCACCAGAAATCTCTTCTCTACTCAAACACTGTAATCGAGCTGGTATTAAATGAACACCCACTGCGGCGTTTACTGTAGGGGCTAATTATTCAGTTAGCTTCCTGTTGTAAAAGCCGACACAGAGCAGAACAGCGGCTTGCTTACCTTTTGCAGGCTGGTTGGGTTCAGCTGAGTTTTGTCAATTATCTTTATTGCAACCTGAAATATGTACAAATAAGTGTGATTAGTTCCTGAAGATGCTAAAAGTATATCAAAAGTTTGCATCACAATTTCCCATTTTACCCCAAATGTTACCCTAAATCGGCCAAGTTTGGTGTTGAACGTTTGCTTCTTTAGTTTTGCACTCTAGCTATGCCATTAACGTAGCTAACACATGTAACAGAAGTCTTGTGTAAACATCCGCCTCAAAACACACCAAGTTTAGGACATAGTGAGATTTAACGTCATCTATAACCATGAGAACTTCATCGTGTAGCTGAACACAGGAATGTTACAGAAGCGGCCATCTTGGAAAACCGGGATTGCTCTTTATCTGATCCCACATGTGGGAGAATTTGCGAGGATGGGAAAACTTCCTATTGAAATCCTTCACACACTGCAAATTCATTTACAAGATAAAACTGGCAGTACATGTTAAACATATTTTACACAATATAAATATGTATATTAAGTCAAAGAAAATTTTATTTTCTTTGTATAGGCAGAATGCTCCCAAAAAATTTGACTCGTAATTCCTACTCGGAAGTTGACGTCAATGGTTTTTCCCAGTCAAAATGTGGGAATTATGTTTTCCCCCCACACAACAAGTTCATATCCCCGCCCCCTTACCAGGCCCCACCTCCCAAGCATTAAAGTTAGAAGTGATGCTCAATGTAAACATCCCTGCTATTTTTAAAAGCATGGACCTTAATGACGTCTTCTAGCTTCGTCGCTTAACTAAAGAAGTAAATGTCGGACACCAAACACATCTCAGCTGATCAGCTATATTTGTAATAAGGAGGAACTTGTGTAAAAGTGATTTTAAAGCTGCTAATTTAGACTTAGCGCACTGCAGGAATGTAGGCGCTTGCAAACATGCTGCAGATAAATATGGCATTGTTCTAAAATCCACACATGATTCATACAATAAGGGCAACCTGCCCAAAAGTAAGAGCGTCCTCTTGTTTCAGTGGCTCGTCTCACTCTCTCGTTTTACAGACGAACAACACGTTTCTCTTTACACTTGAGCAGTCTGTGTGTACTGCGACTTCACACACTGGCGTCCGGTGACAAATCTGTCCGAGTGTGAAGTCAGTCGCACGTGTGAAAGGTCTGATTTAAACTCATTCAGCTTTCTCTCTATCTTGTTCTACTAATCAGCTTTTACTGCGACTCTATGCAATGTTGAGCTGTATAAGTGCTATATTATCTATATTATCTATAAGCTAGTCACGTACTAGCTAGCTAACTAGTCAGCTTTGCTAATGTTAATATTACTTCTGTGGCATGTATCTAATATTACGTAGTTATCCAAATAGATTAACAAGCTAGCTAATATTATGTAATATTACTTAAACTAGTTTATTCTGTAACTCAATTCTCAACTCAATTAAAATTCGGTAACCAATTTAACCAATTAATCATGCTAGCTGGGTGAATTTTACTTAATAATTGAGTAAACGTTGGGTGAATTTTATTTATTAATAAAGTTTTGAGAAACTAGTACAGTAGCTAAATTAAAACTAGTAGCAAGCAAGCAAGCTAATGTTAGGTAAACTATCAATGTGATATAGTCAAGTTTGTAACTGCTTGACCAACGTAAGCAGACAAAACTCAGGACATGTTCTCGGCTAATGAAGCCTCACTTTTGAGAGTAACCCTGTGGAGTAAAATTGCTCGTGTGAATTAGAGGTGGTTATGTGATGTGAATCGGGACACAGCCACGCTCTCACCTCTCGGCCGGTGAGGACGTGGCGAGCCAGTTTCACTTTAGCGAAGTTGCCCTTGCCGATGGTTTTGAGGAGCCGGTAGTTGCCGATGTGCGGGTCGTCCGGGCACGAGGGCATGGAGTTGCGGCAGCGTGCGCCGAGGGAACGACTCGACACGCTGGTGCCCTTCTCCGAACGGCTCGCCGCCAGAGACGCATGCTAGACGGGGAAGAAGGGACAAAATGCGTATTATAATCAGAGTTATAGCTAACAAAGTAGAATAAAAGCAGCAGAATTGGAATAACACTCAAACAGTTTGCAGGTCAATCAGTACATATACACAGCATTTCTTTTCACGTCTTAGTATAAAACACTGACTTTAATAACACAATGTATGAAACTAGCCTAATGTTATCTAGCCTGCTATCAAACTGCTAGTCACCGGCTTTAATTACCCAGTAAAACTGTTTAGCTAATGTTAGCTAGCTTGGTAACAAACTTGGCCACTTTAAATCACATAATAGTTCATCTAATGGTGTTAGCTAACTTTCTATCAAACTTGGCTTGTAGCATCAACTACACAAGAAAATAACTGATCTAACATTAGCAAGATTGCTATTTAAATAATGCCAGATTGCTACTGATAGATATTAGCTAATGTTATACTAGCAGTGGTGCATTTAGGTTGCTTGTTAGCTTAGCTTAGCTTATGTTGTTAAAAAATCATATTAATTTCCAAATGAAATAATTTTTATGCCAAATTTGTGATTGGCTGACTGAATTTAACTTAAGCTCCGCCCCTACAGACCACAGACAGCTATCTGTCAGCAAAATCAGAATGTACACGATTAAAATAGGACAAAGCCAAGGAGAGTGTTGGAAATACACACACAAACACACAGGGCCTGGTGTGTTAATGCATTATTCCATTCAGGCTAAGTGATATTGATGAGCAGATTAATTATCGTATTGATCAGCCTGGCTGTGGTAAAAAGCATGAACACACAGAGATAGACGATCTTCCATTAAGGGTATAGAGTGATAAATAAAAGACACGGTGTTGATTTTCAAAAGTTTCCTCTAAAATATACCACATTAAACCCGAAAGTAAACCCAGTTACTTTAAACTCACTACTGAGCTTTAAATACTTGAATATTTGAAAAACCACAAAAGATTTAAAAAAAAAATTAATAAAATTGAGAGGACAAAATCATTTTATCATAGATGTTAATGTTTCAGCTTATTTTATTTTCATTCATATATAGTAAAGTCTGATATTCTGCCATCTTAAAATCATCGTCATAAAGGATTTTCTTTATTATTTAAGCCTCCAACACACAGTGAGGATGAATCCCAAATTACTACCTATTTACTGTATATGCTCACTACATATAGGGTTCAACATAACGGTGAACATATTAACTGTGTGTATGTAGTTCGTTATACACCTAATAAAACGCAAAATGTGAGACTCAGCCACAGAAAAAGACATTGATAACTACATATACATACATACATAACTATACTGTATATAACTAATAAATATAACTAATAATATAGTTATAACTATGCAACTATAATAACTAATATCACATTACATACATTGTTATAACACAAATAACACAAAATTAAATAAATATGTGAAAATATACTATTGGTTTATTTATTTATTCAGAGCCTTTTCCTATATCAAGGGACTCAATGCTCTTTTAGCATTTGTGAGTTTTTTTGCCTTTGAAAACAGAAACATTATGAAAATTCACATAGTACTGAAACAGGGAAAAGAGTGAAATGTGTTCTGACAGCAGAACAACACATACTCAATGTTTCTGAATTCACTCCACTGCAACGCCATGGGGGTGAGGGGAGCTCTCTCTCTCTCTCTCTCACACACACACACACACACAATACCCACCATCTGTGCCATGTTACACATGATCACATGATCACAGAATAACAACAGAGAGAGAGAGAGAGAGAGAGGCAGAAGAGAAGAAGAGTGTGGGAGAGAGAGAATCTAATTATCTAATATCTGGATGAATATAATTAGATTATGTGGTCTATGTTTATTGTCTTTATCCACTCACTCTGGTTATACTCAGACTGTAGCCTGGCCCACTATCACTAACCCCTACTGCATGAACACTAACCCCTCTACACTACAGCTAAGCACTACTTCACTATCACTAACCCCTTCTACACTATCACTTACCCCTACTACAATATCGCTAAACCCTACAACATCACTAACCCTTAAAACATTATCACTAATGCCTAAAACAATATCACTTACCCCTACTACACTATCACTAACCCCTACAACATTATCACTAACCTCTACTACACTATCACAAACTCCTACTACACTGTCACCAACCCCTAAAACACTAACATCTACTACACTATCACTAGCCCCTACTACACTATCACTAACCCCTACTACACTATCACTAGCCCCTACTAGACTATTACTAACTCCTACTAGACCATAACTAACCCCTATTAGACTACCACTAGACTATCCCTAGCAACACTAAGCCCCACCACACTATCACTAACCTGTTCCACACTAACACTAACCCCTATCACACTATTACTAACCAGTCCTGCATTTACACTAAACCCAACCACAAGCAGTATACCACACTACACTAACCCCCACACCACTTTCACTAACCCCTATCACACTATGACTAACTCCTAAAACACTTTCACTAACCCCTACTACACTATCGCTGTCCCAACTACACCAACCCTAATACACTAACCCCTACCCCAGTATTACTAAGCCCTAAAAGACTAATACTAACCACAACCACAGTACCACTAAGCAATAAAACACCAATTCTAACCTCTACCACACTACCACTAACCCCTAGTAAACTATTTCTGACCCCTAAAACACTAATCCCATCACACTATCACTAACTAGCTCCACATTAACACCTATCACACTATCACTAATCAGTACTCCACTAACACTAAACCCAACCACACTACAACTAACCAGAACACACAAACACTAGCTCCTACCACACCATCACTAACCAACCCCACACTATCGTTCACCACTAAAACACTAGCACTAACCCCTTCCATCTTCCCATATAACGTGCTGGCTTCTACACTAACCCCACACACAACTTCACTAACCAAGGAGCCTCTGAAAATACCAAGGAGCCTCTGAAAATCAGGCTCAGGTGTGTAAGACTAGGGCTTAGCGAACTAATCTGCAGTCATTAATCATTCATACTCGCAAAGTCACAGGCTTGGAACACACCTGACTCAGCTCATGGTAAGCTATTACAGCAGGACCGAGAGCCAGAGGCTTCCCCTATTACTAACACACCACATGTGTGGCCAGCAAGCATGTAATATGTATTTAATCACAACTAATCACAGATTAATATTCCATAAGTCAACCAAACAACATACAAATGGACAGTCACGTACCTCTAATTGATTTCAGTTAGTTGGCCAGACAGAATTTAATCTGTACTCAAAATGAAATGCCACTGTACTATATGACACAGTCAGTATGTTGCTAAATGGTAGTGTAGTGTGCTATATATAATCAGTAGAGAACATTGCACAGTGTATACGGGGTTACTATACACAGTATGTTATATGCTAACTCATGTAATGCCACTATTTGTATTTGCTTAGTGTGACAAATATTCATATCTGTAGTTGTATTCATATTTAAACCTGAAGTGGGCGTGGCCTAAAAAAAGGCAGTTTCTTCTTCTTCCTTTTTTTATAATTAAATATAAACCCTACCACTATGACGCCACCAGAAAAACTGGACAACACTGGAAAACCACTCATGGTGTGTGAATTCTGGCTCTGATAGCACCTCTTCCTCAGCTACATCACTCGAGTTAATTGGTCTCAGACGTGTGCAGGACTTTTTTTTTTTAAAGTTTACTTATGATTTTTTTTTCTATCTGCCTGCAATACCACTAACAAATTAGTTGGTTCTGTTTCTCAAATATAAACAAACTAGTAGTTTGATTTAAACCACCGCCACCCTGACCAGGCAGATACTAAAGATGAATGAATGCGCATATCTTTGTTTATCCCATGTCCTTTATACGTGACTGCTTGCCTGCATACAGTATGCATTAAAGTAAAAACCTCCCTGCTTGTGCAACACTTTTGTTGCTTCCTGTGTGATCACAGCTCCGATGCACCCCTCTACTCTCAAACAGAACCTTTCTGGTCTGGAAAAAAAATAGTGCACCTCCTGATATTATTAAATGTATGAATGTATTCATATTCGGTTATATCCCTCTTACATATCTTTTACTTTGGAAACTTTGTGTACTATGATTAATAATATCTGCTATATGTTGTATTCGAAATTCATAACTTGTAAAGTGGATTATATTAACATAGTGTACTATATCACACCATGCTAATTAATATTGTAGTATGCAATTTTGGACTTTTTGTGTCCTTGGTCTTTCATCCACATCCTACCCCATCCCAGTTCTACCCCCATTCTTGGCCCCACTCCTGGAGGACTGCTGCTCTAGCACACTTGATTTAGCTTATATAGAAACATTCACTGCAGTGTTGTGGTCTCCAAAGACGGGGACTGAGAGCCACTGTTTTATCTCAATCCCAGCAACCAAGCCCTATATCACACCTACAATAGGGTTCTCCAGCCAGGGGCGCCATAAAGAGGGGGAAACACTGAATGATTCAAGAGGGAGTAGAGTAAGACAGGGGCCTCGTGGTATGTGTAGGAGTGCGGTCAGGTGGGATTTTTAGAAGAGGGACCACTGTCTCCCTTTTCTAACACATCTGATATCATAATCAAACCCTCCATGATTTGATTCTAGTGTACTAGACCTTAATAAACTCTAAACAAAAAGTGTGCAGTGCCTGATCTGACCACGATTGATTATGATGATGTGTTGCTTCTAATCCCTTTGATATCCATTTGCATGTCTATGAAGTAGTTTAAATATTTAGAAATATAACTATATATCTGTCGTCAATGCATGTAATGGTTATTTATAATACATCCAGGCCTATATTTTTATTCCTAGCACCTTTAAAAGCGGTGGTTATAACCCAATACGCACTAAGAAATTCTCTGATGACAAGGGCTAACGCTTTGTTCAATCATGGTTGTATGTTCATTATGTTCACAAGAAGATTCCACACTAAGAGATCACTCTTGTTATATTCACAAGTCAAAATTGTTTGTTAACGCAGAGTACACGCAACACAGACGCCACAATATGGCAGAATCTACTGAAGTTCGATTTGCTTTTGATGTTAAGTGTAGCTATAATGTAGGTTAAGTCAAACAGGGGCATATAGTACCATTTTACCAACACAGGTTAAGGAAAATATTAATGATATTCCTGATAATTATGACTTCTTTCCACTTTCACTATCTTTATATATATATTTTTTTTATATAAAACACCCTGGCTATGTGGTGTCTGGCTGAATCAATAGCTTCAGTTATTAGCTAGCTTAGTAGCTGGTGTCCCTATTTCCCAGCTGCCTAGCAACAGTGTTCTCTCGAATTTAACCACGTCAATGAGGAGCATATTGTGTTCACCGTTCCATGTCACAAACACAAATTAACGAGTGTGATTTAAACGCACCATTAGTTGTGACCACTAATTAGCAGACTGTAGACTGAAATGGCTAGTACATCCTAGTAAGAACACACTGGCTGGTATATTAACCTAACAACCCTTAAGTATGACCCCCAAGTACCATAAAATTGTAATGCATAATTTTCTCTTTTTTTTGCTTTTTAAAATATTTATGTTCATTATTATTGTTACTTCAGAGTACTGTTAAAACCATTACAATCAGAAAACACACAATGGATGATGCTAGCTAATATAAACAAGCTGTAATTGAGATGTAAAGAGACTGAAGATCCAGAAAACAAGGTCCACAAAGATATCTTTGTGGTGTATTTCACAATAAAATGTGGTCATATTCAAAGTTAAAACTTTTGATTAAAAAGACAACAGCTACATGTAAAGAGAATGGTTATCCTGTGGTATGTTTTTGCAGGTAAACAAAAAAAATGCATGTTAGCTGATTTGAGTGAACAAGCTAATGCTAACTGACACCTATTTTCAAATGGCTGTTTGTCTGCTGATGTTATTCATTGTTGTGTCTATGTCAGTTATTAACAAATATTAATAATTTCAAGTGTTTTTAATCCTCACTGGCTGTGATAGTGACAGCTTGCTAGTTGATAGCTACGAAAGATTTATGCTAGCTAGCTAACTAGTTATGCCATTACTGTAGTGTAGGCTGTTTACATTGCCGTTATGTTCCTAAATGAAAGCTAAAGAGGTTTTTGACTGTTTTAAAGCACATCTCAGATGGCACTTTACATCATTTTTGGCTTCAGACAGCAAGTTAGCCATTTTCTCAAAATCCCCTGCACAAGAATTAAGAAGTCTGAGGTAATTCTGAGAGGAGGGAATTGTGAATTTGATTGACAGCTAGTCACATGACCGTGTGTAGTTGTAGTAGAGGCTACTAAATGATCATTCTGGAGATAGTGAGTACCCTACTACATGCTAGTGTTTAGTGTGTAGTATAGTGTACACTAGTGCAGCATGTAGAGTATAAACATGACATTTATTTAGGACACAAGCGGCTCAGGACTAACGGCCGCGCGCTAATCGGTCGCCATGGCTACGTTCCAAAACCGCATACGTGTAGCCTGCTATATTGACATACTACTTAGTAGGCTAGTATGCAGTAGCTATGCAGGCGTCTGACCAGCACTAGCATACTGTTTAGCAGGATAGTATGCTCTGCGGTTTTGGAGCGTAGCCCGGATGAAAACGGGGACCGCTCCTCGAGTATCTCATTCGTGCAGATCGTTTTTGTCGTTCACACACATTCAAGGATGCCCCCCCCTCCCCTCCCCTCTTCCTCTTCCTCCTCTTCCTCCTCCTCCTTTAGCCATGTAAGCTAACGAAGGCCTGCTAACTCAGTCGCGAGTCAAAATAAAGCAGGAAAATAAACAACACAATTAAGCGAACAGGCGAAACGCGCACCTGGAGAAGAGGATTCATTAACGTGCACTTACGTGATCCGAGCTCCGGTCGGTGGCAGACGGTAGAGCAGACCGAGAGGACATGTCGCCTTTTTTTTTTTTTTTTTTTTTTTTTTTTTTTTTTTTTTTTTTTTTTTTTTTTTTTTTTTTTTTTTTTTTTTTTTTTAATTTCCTCTTTTATTATTGTTATTATTTTTGTTTTAAATCCCTGAGATTTTAACCGATCAGAGCTGCAGAATGAAGAGGCGATGCGCGCGCTCTCCCGCTCCGACACCGGGGCCGCGTGCAGCAGGCCGCTAACCGGCCCGGCTCGAGCTCACCGGAAAGCCCGTCATGGCACGCGCACAAATCCGTCCGTTACCTTCTCAAAGCAGCCGCATCTGAAAAAGCCGGTGCACTGAAACGCAAAACGGTGGGGGGAGGAGGGGGGGGGAGCTGCTGCTGCTGCTGATGAGGATGATGATGAAGATGAGGATGAAGATGAGGATGAAGAGGGGGTGGGGGGGTTCCGCTAAAACACAACGACGCTCGGCCAGAGAGCAGCAACGACTCCGTAGCACCTCATCATCACCGCCGCCATCACCGCCGCCGCCGCCGCCCCCCGCCTCATCTCCACCGCGCGCGACGCAAACAACCCGCTCCCTTTTCTCATAATCGCGCTTCCGGTTTAACCCCGCGCTCCGTTTCACACCGGGGCCCTGACAGGCGTAGCTGATTTAAAAATAAAAATAAAAATAAATAAATAAACCGGAAGCTTTATATATTTTGTCTCAGGGACAGAAATTCGGTCACATGCGCGTGACTGATTGATTGAAGCGCGCGGCTGATGATGGTGATGATGATGATG
>CM040480.1:17164974-17201321 GCA_022758105.1 Pangasianodon gigas
ACACACACACACACACACAGCTCTCTCTCCCTCTCTTTTTCTCTCTCTCTCTCTCTCTCTCTCTCACACACACACACACACACACCTGCTCACACAGTATAGATCTATATGCAAAAGGGACCATAAAATGTGTAAAACACAAAAAACGTATTTCAAAGATAATAACAGATAATAACACCAAAACACTGATTGTGTGTCTGTGGCTGTTTTGTGTTGATGTGTTGATTTGGATGCACATCATTTAAATGATCATCTATTCTACAGCCAAGTCTTAACCTCCTGGCAGAGGCAACCTGGTCCAAAGATCCACCGCCGTATTTTACAGCGCAATCGGCTCATCAATAAGAGCCCGATCTTCCAGCTCCCATATATATACATCCACATAAATACATACACATACATGTATAGATGTGTGTGTGTGTGTGTGTGTGTGTATAGACAGTATATACTTGTACTAGCTTTCTTGGCAGATTAGATAACCAAAGTTTGTTGTACGCAGCTATAATGACAGCAAAAATTTCTTATTAGCAAAGCAAGCTAATGCTGCATTTGACTCACATCTGAGGTGGTAATTCGCAGGTCCGAATGACATCATTTTGGACCTCGACACATCCGACACGCCAAGTGAAAAAAACAACAACATGGACACCTCCATATTCGTCTTTCGTTAGCAACACGCAAGCCATCTAACTGTGATGAGTGATGTGTATCTCCTCCTCACACAGCGAACTGTAGAGTCAGTGTTATAGATTTAACAAGTGAACATGTCTGTGTGTTGATTGATCTAAAGCTTGTATATATACTTGTATATACAGTCTAACTCAGGGGCGTTAAACGATAAGTCGAGACCTCGAGACAAACGTAGCATTAACTGTACTAGCTACATACACTCACCTGAAGCAATAACAATCTCCTACTTCTCTCCGAGCTTTATTTCTCTTAGTAATGGCTCTATACACTTTTAATGAGAGGTCTTTTATGATAAGACGAAACCACAGTTATACTTTATTTTTCCATTTTCACCTCTCAAACAGGAAATGGGAACTTATTGCCATGGGAACTAAAGTTGTGAGTGGGGAACTGAAGAAACATCGGACCACAGGCACCCTAGGATTAGTCCGAGGAATTATTTGGATTTGTCACGTTACCCAATTTGCATACAACGGAGAACGTAGTGTGAACGTGGACTCACACGTCTCTCTGTCTCTCTCTCTCTCTCTCTCTCTCTCTGACTCAGAATCATTATTTTGTCCCAAACAACTCACTGGATGAATTACAATCAAAGTTCATACAAAATACAGCTCATCTCCCAGTGTTTTCACCTAGAAGACCTGAATCAAAGAGTTGACTTATTCATGAAACACACATCACTAGTTAACTCACTGCATGCTAATCATGTTAGTCCACTCAGCGTTTACGACACCTGCTGAGGCGGTGAGTTTAAAGGTCAACAATATCAAATCAGCAAAACAGTCAGGCTCAGAAGGTCAAAAGGTCACTGAGGCTTGAATTATGAGGTATTTTAGGTATTTAGAACATTCTGGTGTCCAGAAATTTTAAAAGTGGGTGGGCCTTCATGTTGTTAAAATATGCAGATATTATATGGGGATAATAAAATAAGCACAGGTGAGTGCAGTAACTGCTCTCGGCCACACGAGGGCGCCAGTGTCACACATTACAGGCCGCATCCCAAACCGCACTCACTACACAGTGTGTCATAATGTCAATAATATTCACCCTGACACACTATTTAGTGAGATAATTTGCTTTTATACATTTATTTTATGTCATTATTTCGGTTATGTTCCTAAAAAACTCCACACAGGATATATAAGCCATTATTTCATACGCTAAGTAGGGCACTTAATGTTCATTTGGGATTCAGCCCATGTTTACATGAAATTCACACACAGAGATATTTTGCTGAGGTGTTTTGGTGACTTAAACTTATCAGAAGTGGACAGTACTGACCAAAATAGCTGAAATATCAAACATATGCAATTCCTACTGAAACACCTTAACGATAACAACAGAGTTTTAGACAGTGTTTTGAGTAAAATTATCAAACGCTAATTAGCATAAACAGGCTAATACCGGCTAAACAGGCTAATACGAGAAGCTGAGCAAATGTTTACCTGACACCAGATTTTATTTCATAGTAAAATATTTTTATTTAGACAGAACTTTTGTTAGCTGGGAATCGTTATTTATTAGATGATTTATTTCAGAAAATGTTTTTTTTTTTTTCCCTCACACTCGATGTGTGCAATAACATTTATTACCGCTAGGGGGCAGACGCGATTCACCCTCTGTCTGTAATGTGCCCTAGTGCCTATTTCCTATTCCCTACATACTGTACAACAAAGTGCCCTATGGGTGATGTGTACCCTTTAGGGTACTTCATTTGAACACGAACCCTAAGCAGTTAGTGTGGGATTGCATGAGTGCTGTGGACTTAAAAAAAATAAACATAAAATTGCCTATTTGACATAGTAAATTGAATTTTTTTAAATGCAAAGTGTTGACATAAGGGTAACAGCACTGTCATAAGAGTAACACAGTTGTTATTAGGGATAACAGGGTTAAGATGAGGGTAACAGAGTTATAAGAATAATAATAACAGTGTTGAGAAAAGGGTATTGGGATCGACCTGAGGGTAAAAAAGTTGAACATAATGGTAACAGGATTGTCATAACGGTAACAACATTCACACGAGGGTAACAGGGTCATCATAAGGATAACAGAGTTGTCATTCCTCATGATATGATTGACATATCATGATAATGTCACATGATCACTTTGACATATCTCATGATAATGGTTGAGAAAGGGGTAATGGGATTGACATGAGGGTAACAGAGTTGTCATAACTGTAACAGGGATGACATAAGAGTAACAATGATGATATAAGAGTGACAACAATGACATAAGAGCAACAGGGATGACAAGAGTAACAACAATGACATAAGAGTGACAACGATGACATAAGAGTAACAGGGATGACATAAGAGTAACAGCAATGACATAAGAGTAACAGCAATGACATAAGAGTAACAATGATGACATAAGAGTAACAGGGATGACATAAGAGTAAAACAGATGACATAAGAGTAACAGGGATGACATAAGAGTAACAGCAATGACATAAGAGTAACAATGATGACATAAGAGTAACAGGGATGACATAAGAGTAAAACAGATGACATAAGAGTAACAGGGATGACATAAGAGTAACAGCAATGACATAAGAGTAACAATGATGACATAAGAGTAACAGGGATGACATAAGAGTAAAACAGATGACATAAGGGTAACAGGGATGACATAAGGGTAACAGCGATGACTAGGGAAACAGGGATAACATAAGAGTAATAGTGTTGAGAAATGGACATGAGCGTAAAGGTGTTGTCATAAAGGTAACAGGATTACATGAAATATCCTTTTAATTGGCTGAAATTTTCTATAAATTTTGCTTATAATATATTTTTGACATCATTTCTGAATTAAAAATAATAAAACTTATAAAGAAAAAATTCCATTGTCTAGTTTAAAGCCATGACATTAATTTGTATTTAATTTATACTCATTTGTATTTCTTTCTTTTTCTGTTTTTAAACCCTTTTCAAATCGCTTAGATCAATCTGTTACTACAAGCCAAGTAAAATATTGCTCATAGACACACTAATACACATAAAAGAGGTGAATTTGAACTCAGAAACTCCGGGAACTGTGTGTACCAAATCCTGAGGCACTGACCGTTACTGAAAATATTCCTGAGAGAGAGGGGAATTATGGGATGGGATGTGAATTATGGGTAGAATGAGTGCATTAGGCCAGGACCTCACTGCAATGTGTGTGTGTGTGTGTGTGTGTGTGTTAGTTGTGCTGTACACGTGTATAGACCTGTTGTCTTGAGCTTGCCCCATGTCAGACCTTTGCCGCCCCTTTGCCTTTTCCTGCGACGCCTCTTCCTGATTGGCTGATGCGTGAAGCGGGGCCCCGTTTGCGTAAACAGGCGGTGCTGGGCGCTGCTAAGGGCCAAAGGTCGGCCTCCCGCTGCCATTCGTCAGACTCTGCGCTATTGTTTCCTTCTCTCTCTCTGCGCTTTGCGAATCCTCCCCTCAGCAGCCGCGCTGACACGCTTCCCTCCAAGCGCTGCCCAAGAGACGCCGTAAATTATCTGATTCTCAGCACACGGCGACATGTTCTTGGAGTGGACACGGGCTACAGTACATAGTGTGTATGTGTCAGTGTTAGTGTTAGTAGTTTGTTTGTTTGAGGACCTGGCTCTGACCTTCCTCCAACACCTTCAGGTTAAGGTTGGGGTCACAAACTCACGATGTCATGATGTGAAACAGGGTCTGAGTGTGATCTCAAAGGAAGAGACTTAAAAAAAACATCACTTGACAAGTTCCAACTATCTGTTGCATTTAGCAACACAACTGTCCATCACTATTCATTCACTATCCATTCATCTTCAGAAAGCGTTTTATCCTGTTCAGGATCTGGAGTGTATCCCAGAAAACACTGGGTGCGAGACAGAAATACAACCTGGATGGAACGCCAGGCCATCACAGAGCACATTCACACACTCATTCACACACTCATCCACATACGGGACAATTTATTGTAGCCTGACATGTCTTTGGAAGGTGGGAGGAAATCGGTGCAAACCCACACAGATACGGTGAAAACATGCGAGACTCCACACAGACAGTATCCCGAGCTCGGGATCGAACCCTGGAGCTGTGAGGTGACAACACTATCCGCTACACCACCACCGTGCACTCTGAAAAGTGATTATGGCCTTATGGAGCTTTTACATATTGATATAATGTCCATGTTACTACATTAACTTAAGTTCGTAAACGTACGTATTTCTATTTAATGAGTTTAACTTAAACCTGCCATTATTTATCTGTTTAGTTTTTGTTGAAATTTCATATTTTACTTAAGTAGAAATTCTGCCCTTAATTTACATACATAGATCAAAGATATAAATAGACAGATCACAAGTCCCCTTTACACCATATTTTGTGTCTGAAGTTTGCATCTATAATATAGCACCGGGGTCCGGTAGGGGGCGTGGCCTAAAGAATGAAGGCGGAGCTTAGATTTGAAGTGATTCAGATGATAACAAAAATTGCTTTAGATTTATTTTCAGCCATTACTTGTTCAAAACTAAAGAACATTCAGACAGCAAATATCTTTTTTGCTGATCAGTTGCATTGAGGTCAAATGGAATTTGAAATTTCTGAATTTTTAATTATTTTTTCCTTTAATACAAGCATTCATGTGTCTCAAGCTGCAGGGTGTCCAAATCCAATGAGAGAGAGATGTTCTTTTTCAAATAATGTACTTCACTGTCATCTGATGTGCATCAGATATCAGCACATCAGTAAGCAGATATACGGAAATGACTGAAATTTAGCTATTTAAATATACTATATTAGAAGTCAGATTATTTAAAAGGTTTAATCAACTTGCCTCCTAACACTGACTAGCTGGTAAGTTTGAAAATGTAATTTGACAAGACAAGATGCGTGTACTGAATGTGTGAAGATGTTAGACATAGATTGGCATTAATTCCATTTGTTCTAGAAAGTGCCAGCATACAAAATACGCAAATCTTATTCAAGCTGGGAGAAATTAGTGAAGCTGGCAGCTCAGAGGCCTCCATGTTCCAGCTGGACGCAGGATGAACGAATGAAATGCAGGGTTATAATTCTGTCAGTGGGTCTAAGGAAACTCGGCCACATCCTTACTGACGAGCTGCGACCTTCTGAAGTCCCGGCACTGTATCTCGGGGATCATTAACACACATCAAACAGCCATGAGTCAGAAAAGCTGAGCTAAACGGCGTGAGGCTGTCACCCACTTAAAACACGAGAAAATTCTACAGAAATCTAAAAAAAAAAAACAACACCTAAATGTTGCAAGATTTTTTAGGCTTCGTTGTTGAGGAAAAGTCGGTCTATCTGTAAGATAAAACAAATGAAATAAAGTGATTTCTGAGCATTTCTGAGCAAATAAATAAATAAATAAATATTTATGTAATAAAAATGTCCCTTTGTTTCCAGACTGATGTAGTCCAGATGATTTCTCTATGAAAATCTTGGGATTATAATGTGTCTAATCATTAATAAAATAAATTGTTTAACAAAATATATAACTTTCTGCACACAATATACAAAATTCAGGAATTATTTTTAATAAAACATGTCGTTTTTGTTTTTTTTTTAAGATTTTTTTTCAGATGAACATTTGTGTATTTTCAGCTTCAAGACAAAAAGAAAAAACTTCGAGACTTCAAGAAAAAAACCCGAGGCAATTTGACGATAATAAAACATCTGACATGTTGTTCTTTAATAAATAAAACATTATTATTGTCGTCAAATTGCTGTGGTATAAAGGAATAAAACACTTTGTTATGGAAAAATAATCAACTTCAGGCTGGTAACAGGAACTCCACTTCATCACACCACCCTGTAGTTGATTACTTTCGTATACCATCAGGACATGGAGTGTTTTATTCCTTACATAACATGTTGTTTTTTAACACCTGCACAATCGCTTTATACGGAGATGTCACCGCATCGTGATGGATGTTCTCAGGATCTCCGAAAGCCACTGCTGATGCTTCCCGAGCTTCCTCCTACGGATTCACAGTTCGGTGGAAAAACTCACACTTCGTACAAACACAAGGTGTTTTTTTTCTCTCTCACTCTGCGCAGAACCGAGAACGGAGGAGAGGAAACTTAGAGGGAAAAAAAGAACGGAGAACAAGTGCAGAGAGGTGAAGTGTGTGACTTGAGCCTGTACACTGAAGAATTAACTTGATCGTAGGTTGACATTAGAACAATAGAGCTCAATAATTCTCACCTGGCAGTGTATATTGTGTGTGTGCGTGTGTGTGTGTGTAGTGTGTGTGTGTGTGTGTGTATAGTGTGGTCTTCACCCTGTCTCTCTGTAACAAGAGTCCTCTTATTGAGGATGTCCGCTTGTCCACCCTGTACAGATCAGATGTACCCTCACACACATACACACACACCCACACACACACACATACACACACACTCCACCCATGCCAACTATTAATAAGTATAGAGTATTTTTTCCTGAAGCCTGAAGCTGCTCGGGTTGTTTTGGTGTCTTAAGGAGGTATTAATACTCTTGAATGCTTATATGGAAAAAACAGAACAAATAAATACACCCAAACCATGGGAAGAGAGAGAGAGTGTGAGTGAGAGAGAGAGTGTGTGTGTGCGTATATATATATACATGTGTTATTAGAAGAACCACGGTACTTTCCTTTCGTCCTGGTTTGCCAAATCTGATGTTGTTGTTATAGAGATATTGAAGATAAGGATTGTTACATGAGTGTGTGTGTTTGTGTGTGTGTGTATGGTACTTCGGAGTGTCCCTGTATAACGAACCCCCACTGTGTAGAAGGTTATATAACTTGGGTAAGATTGTGGTACAGTGTGTTTGGTTTCTCGCAATTCTGCCGCCTATTTTACGCTGATGTAGTTAAACATTGATGTAGCTGAGGCACATTTGAGGTCTAAAGTTTGTCAAATCATCACTCAGTCTCCTGAACAGACATGTTTTGTATCACCAGCATGATTTATACACAAACAGCTTCAAAAAAACAGCACAATAAGTCTTTTGATTAGGCCATGCCTCCTACCTGAAGCTGGTTTTACATGGTATGATTTTCAGTCTGATTTTGCTGTTGCAGAGAAGAATCGCACATGGTAAAAGAATTCTTTGGTTGTCAGATGAAATTGGCGGTCTTAGAACTCATAAAGTGGTGTGCTCAGATCGTTGGCAGCCGATTTAACACCACTGCAACCAAAAATGGCCGACGACATGGCCGAAGTTGTGTCAGTATGAGAGATTTTCGATTAAAATCTCAGTGTGAGAGCACTGCTACGACGCTCAATCAAAATCCATCAATAAGAGGACGCCAATCTCATGAGACAGCTCCAAATACGGTAGTGATGATGGCGTGAACGAAACATGCTAATGGACAGAAAGAATCTCTTTATTACCTCAAGAACGTTTGTGTTTATGTGTTTTCTGCATGAGCTGTGAATTGGCTTCAAGATGGAGCTTTGGGATATTTCCCAAATCCAGCCTTTGAGAGCCTGAGCTCTCCTCACAGTGGAAATCAAAACAGATACAATTATCACATAACAGCAGACACATGTATATTTACACAACAATCAAGATCCACTTTAAGTGAAGGGTTAAATCAGAAGCTGCTCGTTTTCCTGCCAACAGGAAACACATTTAAAACAGATCAAGAGGGAAACGATTAATCACCCAAGCCTCGCAGACGTTATTATTCAGGTTTATCAGCATCAAATATAAACTTGTAATAAGAATAATAATAACACTGGTATAAAAAGCAGATCAGTTGTATTGTGGTGGAAAGTAGCAGAGAACATTCTAGTAGCTGGGTACGTGTGAAGTGTTTGTTTTGTCGGGCTAAAAAAAAGTACCGAAAGAAAAAAAGTACTGATCGATCAGAGATATTAATAAGAAAGAAAAAGAAGAATGAAGGAAAAGCAGATTTTGTGTCTGGGTAATTATTTTTTTATTCAAAGTTTCTGGGCGACAACCAGAGAAGAAGAAAAATTACTTCTTGGTTTGGGTTTGGTGGATTAATTACTTAAACTTAGCAAGTTCTTTTACAATCTTTGTCTAGTTAGGCAGCTAGCTAATGTTATTAGTAACATTATTATTCGTAATCAATGCTAAGTGGAATTACGGTGTAATTTTAGTTATACAGAGTCTTTTATTTATAATCTACCATCAGATCTGAGGAAAATGTGGACGTTCCCTACGGGTTTGTCTCCTTTCTCCGGTCATTGTGCCTTTACATTGTCTGTATTTGACTTAATGCTTACATACCATCTACTGTAGCAAAAACCTTAATTATTACCATACTTCCCAGTTGCCTAGCAACAGTTTTCCCATACCATTACCAACCTTTCCATTGGTGATAGCACATATTCACAAGTTCCATTTTTACGTACAATAAGGATTTAACCGAATATGAATATATTATTCTGAGTGACCTGATAATGTATTCAAAACTGATACAAACACGGATATGAATATGAGAAGCACTATTCAAGGTTTTGTTTTGTTTTTTTTTTAAATACGATTGCCAGAAAGGATCACAGGGCATGTGTATCGGGACTGTGATCCCACAGGACACATGCGGGCACGAGTAAGCAGTCAGATATGAAGCTCGCAGGACAAAGAAAGACCAAGCTGATTAATGTGCTTAATTGACTGTGCTGTGCTGCATGATGCATTTACAGCTTTCATTCAGTCATCCTTACAAACTGCGTGATCAGGGTTGCAATAGTTTAAATGAGGCTACTAGTTTGTTTATATTTTGGAAAATAGAACCTGATAAATTGGTTAGAAAATATCACAGGTAGGTACAAACAAAAATAATAACCGCATGAGTGGGATTAAAGAAAACAGTCCTGTTAGTTGAGACCAATTATGAACTGGAGAGATGTAGCTGAGGTTGAGGAACTGTCAGAGACAGAATCCACATATCATGATGACACTGCTGACATTTCTACCTCCGTTCTGGTTTAGACCACGCCCACTTCAGGTTTAAATCCAAGTACAGATACAGATATGAATATTTGGAGCAAATGAACTGATACCGATAGAGAGATTGATACAATATTTTTGTGTGTGCAATATACAGTAGATAATGAAAGAAAATCTGGAATCTGGAATGATAATTCCACCAGGTCCATCGGAGACCTTCTATTTTCCGAAATCCAGCTCAGTACAACACAGTTTTGGGTTTCCCAATATCTAACACACATGATTCCCCTGACAAAGGTCTTGACAATGAATTACTCAGACCCAGATTTTACTTTAAAATGGTTTTCATTGTAGTCTCATGACTATACATATAGTCATGAGACTACGTGTGTGAGACTACTGTGTTTGAGTGTGTGTGTGTGTGTGTGTGTGTGTGTTGATGCCTGGCAGGTTGGCTAGACAGCAGGATGTACCATTATAAATAATACATTTTGTGTATACACAGACACAAAATGTCTGTGTTTTTCTCATGACTGTTGAAACTTTAAGAATGTTTACCCGCAGGAAAGAGTGTGTCACTCACCCCCAATGACTGTTTACAAAGTGTGACATCATCAACTGTATTTATAACTACCACCAGTGTCCTAAAGAAGCCGGAGGAAGGCAGGTACCGCTCCTCACCCTCCTGCACACAATGGAAAAATAAACGGATATGATTATCGCTCGACTGCAGACGCAGGTATATTTACGCAATCGACAATATCTCACATGAGATGATTAAGATCCACCACAGCCAACGGGCTGAATCAGAGGCTGCCCACTTTCCTGACAACAGGAAACACATTTAAAAGAGATCAAGGGGAAAACGATTAATCATCCCAGCCACACCCAGAAGACATTACTGGGCTACAGAGTTATTCAGTAAGAAATAATTCTATAATTATAACGTTAGCTGGACATTTTGTGTAGGAGGATGACACATCCTTAAACTGCCTGTAGTGACAGGGTCAACAAGCTAAGTTAACAAACTTGCATATGGGTTTAACAATAAAATCCCAAAGTTGTTTACGTAACTTGTTTTACTTTGCTAGTGAATATGGCTAATGATTAGAATTTCACAAAAACAAGTCAAGATAGCTTACAAGTAAACCTAATAAACAATCTTGCCTAACATTAGCTAGTTTGCTTGTCTAGCTACTCTCAGATAGCTACAATGCTATTAGTGGTGTCACATGACATCACATAAAATCTGTCACTGGCTGATTAAATTTAACGTAAGCTCTCCCCATATTATGTGACAGACATCTCTCTCCATCTCTCCACCTCTACCTTAACACAATCCACTGTTTAGCTGTCAACCCCAGGCACTTTGTCACAAGCTAGTGATCAGAAAGTACTACCAAACATTTGTGATGATAGCTAACTTGCTAGGACATTGCAAAGTTTCTTAGCTAGCAAAGAATTTAACTAGCAAACATTTCACTGCAATTGTAGTCTGTTTAACTAGCTAGCTAGCATTCATAGCTAACTTGGCTGACTAACAAGGTAATGCTAGCAACTAGGTGCTGAGAATTGTTTACAGTAACAGAACTTTGCTGTTCGATTTTAACATGGTGAATGATAAAAAGAGATATTTGACTATTCTGTCTAAATATTTGATAAATATTTGATATTTGATAAAATATTTTAATGTAACCAATCAAAATTTTAGTTCATAAAGAGTCCCTGGCTATCACACCTTCTTTAACAATAAGCTAAATAATAAATACAATTCATGATGTCATGAATACATACTTATTACTTGTGCAGTATGTGGATATTAAGGACAGACAGTGGATTTATTTTAGAATTTATCAAAATGATAATATAATAACAATATATAATATGAACTGTAAAATTCCATGTTAAAAACAGAAGCATGTGCTCAGTAGGTGTAATATGTGTGTGTGTCCGGTAGGACCTGGGAAACTAAATATAAAAAAGTAAAGCTGGGTTTAACCTGTACGATTATTAAGCCTTGTTTTGATGTCACAGAAAAAAAAATTGCACATCACAAACGAATTTACGTTGTGAGTTGTGATTTGCAGCCAAGCAAAGTGTTTTGAACAGTTGACGACAAAGTTCTAGCAGTGTGAGAAATTTTCGATTAAAATCTCAAAGTATGAGTTACGATACTCGTCTAAAATAGACCATACAGAGGACAGCAGAGGATGACGGCAAACTCACGAGACATGGTGAAATGTAAGCAATACATGCTAATGGGCAGAAAAAAAATATCTTCATTACCTCAAGCTCAACCTGATTGATGGCATAAACAGAACAACAAGAGGATCTTCAGCATATCATGTGGCATGGAGGACACACATTATCACACAGTCTGTTATAGATTTTATTATGATCATCTCTACAGTGTGAAAAGTAATAATCTTAAAAAATCACACAGTCTCAAACTGGCTTAAAAAGAGAGAGTCATTGAGGCAGAGAGTGAAATAAGACTGAGCAAGATGGAGGAAGAGAGAGAGAGCGAGAGCGAGAGAGAGAGTTAATAAAAAAGACCAGATGTTGAAAAGTTCCTCCTCGACGTTCCTGCCTCGAAGGTGCCGATGGTTTGAGGTCCATAATGACAGGAAGCCTGGAACCGGCTTCTGGGAATTCTACCGCAGCCGTCGGAGGCGTCCCAATTTCCCGTGTTCCATCAAGTTTCACTGATTGGAGTATCTGACGAATCCATTACCCACAATGCTCCCTGTCGCGACAACAGGCTGCTGGCGGAAGTGCATACAAGATGGTGGGACTTGATGTTTAAGAACGATGGGCCAGGGCCAATTTAAAGAAAATATGCAGGAGTTTGTGCTCACTATCAACCTGTATGCAAATCTTTAACAAGAATAATTATTATATATTTATATATATATAATATAATTCTAATATAATGAGAAATAGTTAACATAAGAGCTGATGAAGAACCAACCATGAGCAATATCATGAAATATAATAATGAAAAATAAAGCAGAACACATCATCTCGATTTGCCAATATGTGCATACACACTGTGCGTTTGTGCTTGTGCATACCAAGGAGTGTGTGTGTATATGTGTGTATGTGCTATTCTAGGACAGCGCTTTGTTACAGATGAAAGCGGATTGCTGTGTGAGAGAGAGGATGTGGCCGCCTGCGCTGGTTTGTAAACTTGGCTCTGATCGGAGGATCCGTTTGGCACCTCACAGCACAACAGGAAACGCTCGTTTACCCCCTAAAACCCTTTCACTTCCCAAACCTCCTCCTACACACTAAACAAAAACTCTTTACCCCAAACACCCTGTTTACCCTAAAAAAGAACTTTCACCTAGAGAAACACACCATGTTCCTCCTAACTATCCCTTTGACTCCAAATACGCAGTCCATCAAAAGAATTCTACAATATTCTTAATCTCTTTTTTTTGTACCCCAAACACATCGTTTCCCCATAATATCCCTCCATGTCTCCAAAACAACCCTCAGACCTAAACCACTTTTTTTTTACAATAATTGTTTGGCTGAAACACCAAGCCAAAATTTTTAGCCAAAATACCACATTTGGTCATTGTAAACATCTGGATCAAACATCATGTTTAAACAAATTACCGCATCTCTTTTCATAAATACTGTCTGGCCCAAACATGTTGTTTGACCAAAATACCACATTTCCCACAATACGTGTCTGGCAAGAACACTATGTTTATGATTTAGCTATGATAACAGTCTGGCCAAATCCTTTCTTTTCTGGCAACATATACCATTTCCTTATAATAATCATATTTCCCAAACACAGTGTTTAGGCGAAATTTCCCACTTCTTCATAAAAACCTTGATCCTGAACCACTTGTTTGGCATAAACACCCCATTTACTTATCATACCTTTTTGCCAAAACACTTTGTTTGGCCTAAGCACTGTATTTATCTATCATAAATATCTAGTCCAAAGACTTTGTTTAACTATTTCCCACATTAACTGTATGGCCAAAACTCTTTGTTTGGCCTAAATACGCCATTTATCTATTATAACTGTCTGGGCAAGACACCTTTTCTGGCAATATACACCATTTCCCCATAATAACCATATGGCCCAAACACAGCATTTATCTATAATTCCCCTCTTCTTCCTAAAAACTTACTACTTGTTTGGTCTAAAAACCTGATTTATCTATCATAACTGTCTGGCAAAAACAATTTGTTTGGTCTATATACCCCATTTATCTATGATAACTGTTTGGCCCAAACTCCCTTTCCTGGCAACACACCCCATTTCTTCATAATAACATTCAAACATTATTTAGGCAAAATACCACATTTGCTCATAGTAAACATCTGGATTAAAAACCAAGTTTAAACAAGTTACCTCATTTTTTCATGAAAATTGTCTGGCCCAAACCCCTTGTTTGATCAAAATACTACAGATCCTACAAGAACAGTTTAGCCAAAACACTTGTCCTAAACACCCCATTTATCCACCATAACTGTCTAGTCAAAATACTTTGGCCTAAATACCCCATTTATGCATCATATCTGCCTGGCCCAAATGCCTTTTCTGGCAAAATATACCATTTCTCCATAATAACCATATGACCACAGTGTTTAGCCAAAATTCCCCATTTCTTCATTAAAAAAACCTTAGATCTGGAATTACTTGTTTAGTGTGGACACCCCAGTTATCTATCAAAACTATCTCTCCAAACCACTTAATAAATACCCAATTTATCTATCATAACTTTCTACCCAAAACACTTAGAAAATTAAGAACACTTAAGGGTGCTTTGGTTGTCCCTCTGAGGGAATTAGCAAATGTCCCATGTAGAAGCATATAACAGAGTGTTTCACGCTCCAAAAAGATTCCAGACAGAACCCTTAATTATCCAAAAAACCCTGACAGAACCCTTGAATCTGGCCCAAACACCTCCCCATTATAACCACCCCAACACCCAAGAGCCACAAAACGCACAAGGTTTTCTCTGTGCACAACTAATCTAGGATCAATTCCTTTCAGATCCCAGTAAATACAGCAAGACTAATTCAGGAAATTGATTTTTGTGAACCAAAATAAAGACAGTCCCATAGTTTTTGTTTCGATACCCAGTCAATGGGTTTTTATTTCCACTGAAAATCTTTAACGTTAGAATAATCCCATTTATGTTTCACATCACTTCAGTTCATATCTTTCAATTGATTTCACAAGAATTTCACAAAGAAACCGCACAAATAATTGAATAGATACAGTTCAAGACCAGCTATTGAGAAGGATGCACATACTAATATGATTAAGTACAGTTACTGAAAATATTTCTTTAATAATAAAAAACTCTTTCTTTTGGACTATGGAGAGTCATTGTGCATAAAAATTAGGCTTGAATGTATATGATACACTTAATTTTTTCACCTCAGTACAGACTATAAACAATCTTTCTTTAAGATTCTTGGCAATGGACATACAGTATTTCTGATTAATGAGTTGTCACATCATTAATCACAATCACAAGGAGATTAAAACTTTGACTGAAATTTGAAAGAAAGATCATTCCTGAACCTCTAACACTCACAGAACCTAACCAAGCCTAGCCTAGAGAGCGCTACGACCTCTTTTACTAAACACACTTGCTCTCAAAACCAGCATTACTACATCCTGTTTACTCTGATTTCTCACTCATGAAGCCATCACCTTCCTTATTACCGATTTTTATAACATCCTTATAAAGCAGAAGATGATCTAGTAAGACCAAATCACTTCTGCTCCAATCTGACTGGTCCCTGTGGTTCTTCACCTTCACTCCAGGCTAAACATTACTCCACGCTAATGCACGAATCTCTTAATGTGACAGTGAAAATCCCACCGTAAAGGTGCACACATGAACATCCAAAGCTAAATGACAATAATGTCACAAGTTGCCTGAGTTTTATGTGTTAAATCTTCAAAAAAGAGAAAGAATATGAATACTTAGGACACTGTTGCCACTGTTTATTCTCTTAGACTGTGTGATTCGCACATAATTTAACATCCAGGTCACAAAAGATTTAGCCAAGTCTCCGAAAATGATTGTTGAGAGCAAAATAGTGTCAATACCCAGCTTTACACTGTATGACAAAAATTATGAGTTGAGATCAGCGGTCTTAGAACGCACAATGTGCTCGCATTAGCGGCGGGCGATGCGACCGTGCCACTGCGACCAAAGATGGCTGACAGTTCTGGCAGTGTGGGAAATTTCTCACGCTGAGTGTGAGCGCTGCTTCAATGCTTGTCTAAAAGCCACCAATAGGAAGACACCAAACTCACAGGACAGCTAAAAAAAAACACGCTAGTGGCGATGGCGAAACGTAAACAGAACATGCTACTGGCCACAATATATGTGTTTAAGCTAGCCCGTTTTCTGCATGAGCTGATTTTCGGATCATAATGATTGATGACGTAAGCAGAGTGTAGTCATTTTCTTTAATCATTATACTTCATAGTATGATCTCCAGATTTTATTGTGATTTCATATAGTGTGACAAGTAACAATCTTAAAAAACAGAAAAAAATCGCACAGTCTAAAACCAACTTAAGTGCGCCAGCTATGCAAGTTTTGATTTGTTTAGGCAATCAAACAAATCAAAACTTGCGTAGACAAGTTCGATCCTGGCAATGACCCATATTCACACTTTCACACTGTCACAGATTAATGGGATTGTGTGATAGCCTAGCTAGCTATTCAGGATAAACACTGACTATACACTGTATAACCACAATGTTTTCGACAGTAACTGTTCAAGCGTGTCTATATATAACGAAAAAAGACACTACTCCAATAAAAAAGTTTTCCATCCAATTTGTACATATTTGTGAACCAGTTCATCCGGAAATCACTTTTTCCTTTGACACATCCTATCTCTGAGAAGGATTAAGGATATCTTGTAAGCGATTACTTTTTTATAGGTTATTTATCCAGCAGTTTTAACAATGCACATGAGTATAAGTTAGATTAAAATGGGACAAGACCCTGTGTCTATTCACAAGTGCACTCCATTGTTTCGAGTGAACTGGAATAGGGCTCTGTTTCCACCGGAGGAACCATTAGCTGTGTCAGACAGAGGGACTGATGACTCGGCGGTCATTAAGTCTACTTCCTGTTAGCTGTGTGAATAATGGAGAGTACTTCCTGTTTGAATCCTCATGCCTCAAAGAAATGTGAGGGTCACATTTTTCTATTTCTTCCTGTGCTTGTCTTGTGGAACGCATGGATTTGACCAATACGAGCTGATTTGTGTCTCGTGTAGACATGTTGACTTGCTAAGCTACTCACTTTGTCGCTCGAATCATACACTGGTTACATATGTGTAATCTGTTTGGTTGCTTCATTCTGGAAGAAGCGCCTTATTAGCGACCAAAAAAGAAACCTTGTTCAGGTTCAGGACAGATTTCAGTGTCGTTGTGCCATTTGTGGCAACTTTTAGCATGCTGCCTGTACACTACATTTGTTTATCTGCTATTTCTCGCTAGTTTATTGGCGTACCTGAGGATGGATCCTGAGATGCGGCTATTTTTCTGCTAAACACGATAACTGAGGTTAACTAGCAGGCTAACACCTTATGCTAAAGTTGTTTTACATTAGTTAGTAATACATAACTAGGGAACAACTTTTGGCAATCTACAAACACAAATCAGATTTTTAGCTAGCTATGAGACTAACAGTTTACTTACATTTGGAGTGTTGTAACAGTTTTGTCTGCCTTGAAGGTTGAAACTTTTTAAAGAAGTTCAGTGAACAGAATTATGGGATTATTTAAAGCATGAAGGATGCATGCCCACCATAAATTTGGCCAAAATAAGGAACTCTGGGAGTAGGGCTGTGCGATTTCTAAATTCTAAAGAACCAGTTTGTGAGCCTATATATCATGATACATATTATGTTTTGGAGAAATGCCTTCAAGAATGATATTTTTAGCTCATCTCACACCTACCTTGAGGGAAATCTACCATCCAAATGCCAAGCTGAAAATGCTGCCTACTCAAGCAGCTGTCTTCCAATTGGAATGCGATTTGAAATGATTTGGTTACTGGTTGATGAACTATGCATTATGTTGTGTAATGTTTTTATTTCTAGGCTGATTACTGGCTAATTTCTGTAACATTCTGACTTGGTGACTAGTTACTTCTTGTCTTGTGTGACTGGTTATGATCTACTGTCTGACTGGTTAGTGAGATGTTATTGGTTGTCTTGTGTAACGTGTTCATTAGCATCATCTGCTCTCTGGCTCGCACTCCTTTTGGGGCATCTCCTGCGAGGCCGGGCGCTCGACACCCACGATGACACTCTCAGTCCAAAACGGATCAGAACCAGTCCCAGGCAGGGCATGTCTGTTGCCACGGTGATCTCAGAGAACAAGGCATGGTCTCTGGAAACATGGGCGGGGCTATCGCTGGTCTCAAAGTCCCGGACAACGGCGAGAATCTCCTGACGTTCCGCCTGCTGGACCATCCCTCTGACGTTCAGTACAGCCGAGACATGCTTCCTCCTGAGAGAATAAAAAATAATATTTTTTTCTGTCTTTATCTCACTGCATCAATTTGTCTCGCTGTTATGTCTTCATTCATCAGCTCCTTCTCTCCTGATTCTCTAGGCTACTTCTCCTGAAGAAGTTACGTGCATCTCACGTGCATATCAGTCACAGTGAAGGAGGCGTGGCCTCTGTGCATGTCAGTATAAGTTAAAGAGGCGTGGCCTCTGCATCTGTCAGTCCCAGTGAAGAAGGCGGGTCTTACCACTATTTTTTCATGTTGTGCAAAATGTTTTACATCATATCTCATCGATACAGCTCTACGTTTTATTAAATCATCTGCTGGTGAACAAAAACTACAGTCAGCTTGTAATATCAGCATCTTGAAAGTAGTGGATGGAGATCAGATTTTCTGGTCTGTATGTGATTATTCTGCTCAGGACAAAGCTGATCTGAGATCAGTGTTCTCACTCCGAGATGTCACTGAAAGTGTCAGAGTTTAACTGACAGAGACGGCCAACAACAGGAAGCGGTGACCATATGCAGGGGCACAGGCATGACTTTGATCTGTTTACACAGAACTGCCAAGTGTGTGTGTTTGTATAGAGCCAGTGTCTTCACTGGAATGTTTTAGCATGAGTGTGTGTGTGTGTATCTTTTTTGAGTGATGGCACCAGCGAGTCTCCTGTGACCTGGCAAGTACAGGAAGTAGTCCACAGCGACTTCCTGTTGGCTGAGCCCAGTTGTGCGTCAGCAAGCAGGAGCACTGCCAGCCAATGACAACACACACATTTATAAACACACATGAGGTTTTGTTCTGTCAGAATGGCCTGTTTGGAAGATTTATGGTGCATGTCAATCAAAGTGTCCCTGCGACCCTGTACGCTGAATAACAGGATCACGGAAGTGCTCGCACTATCTCTCTGTCTCTGTAGGTCTTTCTCACACGCAATTCCTAACTCTCGACTGTTTGATTCTCTCTCTTTTCGCACACTCACACAGGGCTGGTCTTCTAAAAGTTTAAATTGAATTTTCAAAGTTTGAAGTCTCTTAAAAATTAATGACTTAAACCTCACATACTCTTCAGGATAAATAAGACTGACATCAGAGTTAAGTATTTTAGCATTTTTAGTGTGAGTAGTGCATTTACGGTTCCTGGACACTTTTTACACTTGGAAGTTGCAGCCTGCTCAAGTAAACGAATACACAAAAGCACTTCGAGTCCCACTATATGATCACTTGTCAGAGGCCGGAGTCATCAGATGCTGATTTTTTAAAAAATGGCTCAGCTTGCCATTTGCTCAGCTCTGATCTGATGTGATGATGATTTATTGTACATTTTCCTGAAGGCTTATGTTTGCTAACTTTCTCCTGGCCAGTGTAATGCTATTTTCTAGAGTTACAGGAAGCGTTTTTTTTTTTTTTCAAGCAGGTGTTCAGACTCATTTTTAACCAAAAAATGAAAACACACATTGGATTTAAGACTCTCAGTGCCCCGTCTTTTCCTCCCTTGCCGCCTCGTCTCGTGCCAACCGAGTCTCTGCGCTATTCACAGGGAAGTTGGCACCGAGGCACGTCACAAACCTCTGTCTCCATGGGGACTATTTTCGGCGAGACATTCTTAAGAGTTCAGGAAGGTGAAGGGTGTTGTGAAAAATAGCTGTTCTGCAGAGGCAGGAAGAGGCCGGGGTCGAGAGGTTCACTTATTCCTGAATGAAGTGCGTCTGTGACAGACAGAGTTCAGAGCCGCTCGTTTCCGTCTGCCAGCTCTGCACTTCATACAGCCATTATAAAAATGATGAAAGACTCAGGGTGTTAAGGGTCTGAAGAGATAACGCTGAGTAATGGGCCGTGTTTCTGCTGCAAGCTGCAGAGAAACGTCCTGTTCTGTGTGTGTGTGTGTGTGTGTGTGTGTGCAAGACTGACTCAACCTGACAGTCTCAGTGAAGGAGTGGCTTCTGCGTCTGTCAGTCTCAGTGAAGGAGGCATGGCTACCAGTGGTTAAGTGATATTGTATTGAACTCTTGGAAGCTTTTCCTGATCGTTGGTCATGGATTGAACGAATATGTGTGTGTGTGTGTGTGTGTGTGTGTGTGAGTATTTCATACCGAATATCTGGGAACTCCTTCACCAGCACTCCCACCTCCATCTGAATAGAGGGTGTGTCCTCCAGGAGGATGATGTCAGCCAGGTGACCAATCACATTATCCAGCCAGGAACAGGTAGACTCCTGAGAGAGATAGAGAGAGAGAGAGAGAGAGAGAGAGAGAGAGAGATAAAGAGAGAGAGAGAGAATTAAAAATGAGCCCATCAACACTGTAGACCTGTAGGCTGCTAGAAGTCAAGAATTATTGATAAGCTTGAGTTGATCTCTCTCCCTCTGTCTCGGCTGTATCTTGTGCATTGGGAGTTTGGAGTTTGGAGTCCTGCGTTCCCGTACAGAGCTCCTCCGTGTCCGATTCTGACCCCTTTAAGCTACCCGGAGGAGTTTCACATAGGCATGAGCTATAAATATCCTCCAACTCTCTCTCTCTCTCTCTCTCTCTCTCTCTCTCTCGCTCTCTCGTCCACACACTAAATATCCTCTGTGGAATTAAAAGCTTGTTTGGGCATTTCCACGAAAACAGTTCGAGCGACAGAAAGCCTTCAAAGACAACGGGCAGGAAGTGCCCAAGCGGCCCACTTCCTGTTTTCTGTTAAGATGATGGACGGGTGATTTAAGTGCAGCACTGGACAGATAAGAATGGCGCTGCTCATGCAGACTAACACAGGCACTCTGGGAAAAAACTCCAGCTGACTCTGGCTGTAATGTCGTTTCTCACATTTACAATGAACTGTTGCTGAGATTTAGAGTCCATGCTGATGTTCTCCTTAATTTACTGATCGATTTAAAGCTGAATATGAAGCTTGACATCAATGCTTGACAGAAAGTATACAATAGGGTCAAGGGAACACAACGATCCATATACTTGTGTGTGTGTGTGTGTGTGTGTGTATACCAGGTCTTTAAAAAGTGCTTTAAGCTGTCTGGCCTCGTCCTGCAGCCGGAATGCGAGCCTCTTCCTCATTTTGAGTGATGTGCAGATGACCCGCCCCCTCATGATGGAACGAACGTATTCCACCATGACCCGCCTGTGCACCTCATTCACCAGTGTCTGTCAATCAATCAGTTAAGAGTCAATGAGGCAATGAATCATAAAGTCAATGGATCAGTGATTCAACAAGTCAGTGAGTCAACAAGTCAATGAGTCAATACATCAACGAGTCAATAAGTCAGTGAGTCAACAGGTCAATGAGTCAACAAGTCAACGAGTCAACTGGTCAGTGAGTCAATAGTCCAATGAGTGAACAAGTCAATGAGTCAATACATCAACGAGTCAATAAGTCAATGAGTCAACAAGTCAATGACTCTATATGTCAACAAATCAGTGAGTCAACAAGTCAACGAGTCAACTGGTCAGTGAGTCAATAGTCCAATGAGTGAACAAGTCAATGAGTCAATATGACACTAAGTCAACAATTCAATGAGTCAGTAAGTCAGTGAGTCAGTGACTCAGTAAGCCACTAAGCCAGTGAGTCAACAAGTCAATGAGTCAATAATTCAACAAGTCAATGAGTCAATTCATCATGAATCTGTTTGATTGATTAATTGAATCAGTGAATCAATCAAACAGATACAGTACATTTCAATTTTTAGTGAGATATCCTGTTTATTGCCAGATGTTTTTCCATAGTGTTGTAGCTAGATATGAATTTTTAACATTACATTGAGAAAAATCCGTGTGTGTGTGTGTGTGTTGTACCTGATAGGGAGGACAGTCCATCCTGCGGAACTTTTTAAAGTGCTGTTTGATGGAGGCCTCGATGCTCTCATACGCCTCTGTGTTGTTCAGCCATTTCTTTCTGAGCAGTTTATCAAAGAAGGGCTACAGGGCAGAGAACACACACAGCTAGACAACACACACAAAGGCATGCACAAAATCATATTCACGTGTGTGTGTGTGTGTGTGTGAGAGAGAGAGTGTGTGTTTATATCTTACCCTAATGTTTTCGAACAGTCTGTCACTGAGAACTCGTACAGACTGGTTGATGATGCGTTCGAGTGATGAGTGCGCTCTGTGGGAGGAGTCTTCACTGCCGAGGGGGTCACACTGCCTACAGCGCTCCACAAAGCTCCTACACACACACACACACACACAAAATACACAATACAATTCACAGATTACACTACATTTGAAATCACTTGCAGTGACAGTGTGTGTGTGTTTGGTTTTATTTGTAGATAATGGAGATGTGTGTATTCAGGAGAGCTCCTGAGCTGACCTGAAGGGAGGAACGCAGTTGGCCAGAGCGATGGTGCGGGACACGTAACCGTCAGCTCGATCCCCGAACTCTGCCTGAGTCTCGTGGAACATCTCCACCTTTCTCTGGAAACTAAACACACACAAAAATGACTGTCAAAATAACACACACTATAACCATCATCATCATCATCATCATCGTCCTGATCCTCACCTGTGGAGGAAGTCGGCTAACCCTTTGAGAGTGCACCGGGCCACTCGAGCTCCCAAAGGCTGACTGACACCTGTCGATCTGTCCAGGTCCACCTTCAGCCTCTGACAACACACACACACACCACACCACACACACACACACACACACACAGAATCGTCTTTATGTACGAGTGATTATAAGAGTGATTACACTAATAATAATGTCTGATCACTCACAGTAATCAAAATGTCCAATCACTCACGCTAATAGCAATGTCTGATTACTCACTGTAATAATAATGTCCAATCACTCATGCTAATAATAATGTCTCATCACTCACCGTAATAAAAATGTCCAATCACTCACTCTAATAGCAATGTCTGATCACTCATGGTAATAATAATGTTCAATCATGTAAGCAAATAATAATGTCCGATCACTCACGGTAAAATAATGTCTGATCACTCACACTAATAACGTAGTCTGATCACTCACAGTAATAACAATGTCCCATTACTCATGCCAATAATAATGTCTGATCACTCACAGTAATAATAATATCCAATCACTCACACTAATTTCCAAAAGCACTGCTATATGACTTTTGATGCTATGTGAGAACCAAGCTAACGATAATGTACCTCCCCAGAAGAATAAAAACACTAACAAATGGGCAAAATACACACTAACTGTGTAACAGTCTAAATAAATACACTATCCAAGTTGCAACAGCAATGTTTAGCTAGATATGCACACACTCACACACATGTACAGGTGTGTGTGTTACCTGTATGATTGAACGTGCAAGGCCGGACTGGTACTCCTCAATGTGTAAAGTCTGAGTCCATCGCTTCTCCTCATCCTCCAGAACCTGAGAGAGCTCCATAGTTACCTTATCCTAAACGCACACACACATGCACACACACAAACACAAACACAGTGATTTAGTGTAATTAATTACAATCTCTACATAATTGCTGTAAAGCTCCCAGCAGTTAATGTTAACCTCGTAATGCACCATGGAGACTGTAATTACATATTAGCATTAGCTTTAGCACTGATGCTTCCTCTCATTAGCTTAAACTAACACACACTAAAGCTAAATCTACAACACACTGTCCATGGTACTGAACTGAAATTTCCATGCTACTTTGGATTTATATATATATATATATATATATATATGTACACACACACACACACATTAGTGTCTATGTTCGTATGTGTCTATGTGTGTATATGGGTTAGTGTGTACACTGAATGTGTGTGTGTGTGTGTGTGTGTGTATACCCAGACGGTGTCGAGACACTCCTGTTCCAGTCTGTCCATGACCTCGGCAGGAAGCAGTGGCTCGAGAGTTCCACAGTCTATAGATCCCATAGCACCCACCGTGCCCAGCACGTCCCTGCAACACACCCCTACAGTCAGCCGGAATGGTACAGCCCAGCATTGACAAGCTGTGTAAATGTGTAGGTGTGTGTATACTCTGGTTATATAGAACTCTAAACATAGGAAATTGCCTATGTGTTATATTTGAAATGTTATGTATTTTATTTTCAGAAATGCTTAAAGGTGCAGTCTGTCATTTTTAGGAGCCCAGACAGTTTCTATTTCCACTAAATGACCCAACCACTGCATTAGTTGCCTTTTAGAGAAGAGAGAAAAACTGGGCAGATCTGTTTTAGCTGGGGGCAGGGCTTATTTCTGGACCAGAAAAATGTAAAAATAATTCTGAAATGAATGAAGTAGCCTCATCCACTGCAAAGTAATATTGCAAACCAGTTTTTGAAACACTTATAAAAGTCACAGACTACATCTTTAACGTGTTGTTAGGGATTGATTCACGGGGAAATGGTAGGTGAAGGTCTACCTGTTGTAGATGTTGTAGACCCAGTCGAGCAGTGAGTAGATATCGGTGATCTGCACTTGCCCTGCAGTGATGGCTCGGAGACGTTTGGCCACGCCTCTGTGGTAGCTCTGCATGTATACCTGAAACACGGAGAACTCCTTTGGATACACTCCTACCACGTTCCTCCTCGCCGCGTCCATGTCTTCCACCACTCTGCCTCTTAGCCGATCCAGGAACGTGCCCATCTGTCCTGCTGTGATACCCCCAGGCTGTGGCAGTGACCAATCAGCAGCCTCTCCCACTGCCTCTGCCCACTTTTGCCTCAGCCTCCGGGGACGCTTGGTGGAACGGACCCCCTCGAACAGGTTGGACTGGGCCTCCTGGCGCTGGTCAGAGTGGGCTTTCTCACGCAGGTCTGACTGGGTCTTCTCATGCAGGTCAGGCTGGGCCCCATCACGGAGCTCAGATTGAGCCTCCTGACGCAGGGCCCAGACGCGGTCAGCATGCTCCTCCTGCTGGATCACAAGCACGACTAGGCCGAGCTGGGGGCCGGCACATGGTTGCCGTAGCGACTCGCGCACCACATCCCACATCTCTCTCTGCAGCGCCTCGTAGAGCAACTCGACATCTTTAACTTTCCTCAGGCTCGCGTCCCAGGCACTTGGAGCCTCGTCATCACACTGGCCTGCCAGGGGGAGCCACAGAGGGGAGGACGGAGGGGGAGGGGTTGTAGCAATGGGTGTGGTGGGCGGGGTTTGCAAAAGGGTGGGGTCGAGTTCACACTCTCTCTCCAGCTCTTGGATGTGGGTGTCGGCCAGCAGGAGGTCTCTCTGATTCACCAGCTGCAGGATTTCAAGGACTGAACAATGGAGAGAAATGATTTTAGAAATTTCTATAAAACTACATTTTTAATATCAAAACAACCTGTGAAAAGTTTATACCATACAGTAGGTTCTATTTATTTCTCAGAAGTGTTGATATTGGGGGGCGTATTATTGAGTGGGACGTCCATATCTGATCTCAAAGACACACCCTTCAACCATTTCTGAGTAGCACCCAGCCCTCAAACGTCATTTTATGATTTCACAAAAATTAATAAGGTTTTCTCAGCTAAGTGCTGGAGCTACAAGGCTAATGTAGCACTTTTTAAAGATGCACTCTACAGCTTTATGTATAATATAACTTCCATTATTTGCTAGCTACATTAGCTTCATAGCTTCAAAGTAAAACTAAAGCAGCAAACGTCAGACACCAAATATGTCTTGGTTGAGTGAAATGTTCTTTCATGTCTTGAAATAATGTAAATTAAAACCCACTCTGTTGTGTCCAGTGTGTTCAGAATGTGAGAAATGCATTATGTACTGTGTGAAAGTGTGTTGTTTTGTCATTAAGGGTGTTCTTGCAATTAGAACACTCTGAGCGTTGACGCAGCTTCTGGCGAGAGTCTTATCAGAACAAATCCGCAGCGCAGTGAATGTACGTCGTTTCCTGGTTTTCACGGTTGATTGCCAATGACTCAGAGGGACCCTAAGACCTCGAGCTACTTATTAAGAGCAAAGCATTGTGGGTGAGGCAATGAAGTCTCCGGCTGTAGACGGAACAGACTTCCGGCTTGTTAGCGATCCGAGCACACATCGATGGGCTGCCAATAAAGGGATCAGGGTTCACAGGTGTACAAACTTCTGCTCATGTAATTCAGTTCTGTTTAAGCATTCAGGCCAGCACTCTTTCTGTCTCACTCGGATGAGGAAGAAAAGAAAGCGTCAGTGGGGTCAGGACCTGGTGCTTGTTCATTCTGATGTGCTGACTACAGAACAGCGATGTAAACAGGCTGAGGAAAGACGAGGGTCAGGTCTTATACATGTTCTCGCTCATGACGTTCTCTCAGTGTCCTCGTAAATTACACAATGTCCAATTATAACCCAATTATAGTTAATCATGTTTTGATACTTAGCAAATTTAGCTTCGTAGCTTCCATAAAAAACTAGCTATACCAACTACAAATGTAGTTTTTAACCCTTCCGATTTATAAAAAGTTTCCATCCACGCGGACAGCTTTTTCAAATGCATGTTTATCCATACAAAAATGCAAAAACAATTTTAAAAAAAAATTGATGATGCTCCAACTAAATGTCATAAAGTGCTATGTCAAACGCCTGAAGAATAACGTTAAGAGCTGCGTACTGAGCAGGAGAGAAGGCACAAAACACCAACATGGACAAAGGTTCTCACCTGAGAGCGGCTCCCTGCGTTTGATGGGCGTCTCTTCCTCTGGGTTCTCCCGCTCGGCCTCCTGGGAGTCGCGGCTGGTGAGCGAGTCTCCGCGGAGTTTGCTCAGGCTGCGCAGGAACGAGGGTCGACGGTCAGCGTCCTCGTCATCCTCACCGTTCACCTCCCCCTCAGGGAGACTCTCCCTCCGCTCGCTCTTCTTCCTCCTCCCCGCCAGCCTGGACAGAGGGAACAGATGAAGGGAAAAGGTGAGGTGAAGTCAGGAGTGTAACAAGTATCACACGTGCAACAGCACAATTGTGGAACGTCATATGACGTTAAAGGTGATTGAACACTCCAGTGCGAGGGTTCAGTTCGCTATGGGAAACTGCCTCTGTAACAGTTTAAGAGTGGAATTGTTTGGCAAACGATCTGACTTACACAATGTTCTCCTTTCCCCCAAATGTAGTCTAGCAGCCAAGGCATATTTGGTGTCCAAGTGTGTTTCTTTGGTTATGTACCGGAGCGATGAGTAATGAAAGTCTGTCTCATCCAAAATCTTTTATTTTTGCCTCAAACTCTTCAATTTCTTCACCATGTAGATAAACATTGTAATATTATAAAGACTGCTATCTTGGACATCTTGGAATTTGTCATCATTCCACTCTCCTAACTCTCTCCTTCCTTTTAGAAGGCATGATAATATAATTTCACTTTGAACTAATTACACTTTAAACTTAAAGGTGCGGTTCATTATTTTTTACATTGCATATTGACGTGTAACAATCATATCATTTCAAAGAGACCTTACAAAAACGGTGATGTGCAACATTACCACATTTTAAATTTGACATCTTTTTTTTAATTTAAGCTTCTGTTTAAAATTTTCAGGCCCAGAAATGAGCTCAGCCACCTTAAGGAAAACAGCTGCTGGACACTTCCTCGTTTTCTGTAAAAGCCAGCTCACGAGGGATATACAGTTTAGACAGCGGGGGCGGGGCCAGACAAGGACAGGCAGAAGACGTGGCAGTGTTTTTATTGTAATTGCAATTCACCTTGCAGTCAACAGAGAGCACTAAACATTACAAACTGCTGCTTTAATTTTTTTTAATTAGCTATTTTACAAAATCCTTTGAGGTTAATTTATGTCCATTTATTTCAGCCTGATCTAACACATTTGTAAGTTAGTTTGAAGAAAGAATGATGTGTTATAAACGCTGTTATTAAATACGGAGGAAGGAGAACTGAAAGAGTAAAAATGGACCCGCATTCTTTCTCATTACATCAGCACTCCCAACATAACTCTCTCTCCATTTACACAGATCTATAACTCTCTATTTTTTTTTTAATTTCATCTTCTCTCTCCAGGAGTGTTTCCCGAGGCGTGTGTTCTTTAGCCAGTTTCCTGAATAACTCCATAAGAATTAATTAAGCAGCGGTAGGGGTGAACGGACATGACCTGAGGGTTTCATTGTGTACCTCCTGCGAAACGGTTTTCTGTGTATTATAAATAAACAAACGGATGTGTGTTTGTGTGTTTACGATGGGAGAGAGACACAGCCCACTGCACCAGGGGAAACAATGTACCTGGTATTAATAGAGCCAATCTTTCCACACAGACCTACCACACACACACAATCAGCACTAAACAAGCTAATTATAAACAGCCATGTTACTTACAGTATGTGGTGCTAATGACGCCTCCATTTTAAGACATTTTTTGAAACGTCAAAAAGTCTTATCAGAAAGGTGGTTGATCAGCCATGATGTTTACGGTGTCTGAAGTTTGCTTCTTTAGTTTTCCACTAAAGAAAACTAAAGACAGTCACCCAAATTCTTTTCTGTAAACACACACACAAACGTTTTTAAATAAATGATTCACTGACCTCAGCAAGGTCATGATCTCCTCGGATGGTCTCCTATGATTCTTCTTCTTCTTCTTCTCCTTCCCAGTAGTGGGCGTGGCCGGCAAGGTGTTGCTCCACACGTTTCGTCCAGTCATGCGCAGCCCCTTGCTCAGTTTTCCCAACGTCTTCAGCGGTGACGAGCCACATATGCGCTCCAGAGTCCCTCTCAGAGGAGAGCTGCCCTTTGACCTGTCCGTGATCTTCAGCCCTCCATGCAGCTCCGCGTTCACCTCGTTCTCCAGTGCCTCGCCATCGCGAGACAACTTCGTCAGGCCCCGCCCTCTCTCCCATACCCCGCTTTCTTCCTCATTCCAACCCACGTCTAGGTCCATGTCGTCGAAGGGGTTGAGGCTGGACGGCGGAAGGATGAGCTCGCCGTTGCCGTGGTTACTCTGTAGCATTGTTTCACTGTTGTCAAGGTTATTCTTGAGCATCACATCACCATTGCTGAGGTTACTCCTGGACCTCCCAGGGAGCTTCTTCAGGATGGGCATGTTGGCTCTGGAAGGGTTCAACACTGGGAAACAAAATGGCCGTGGGATCGTCCTGTCAACAAACAGAGCACACGGACACCGAATTTAGAAATTTAGCATTTAAGTCAAAAGCAACCTTTGTTGTCTTTGATATCTAAACAAATGCATTTGATTGGAAATCATGAATTTGTGCTCTCAAAATAGGAACATGAACACTTTTGATACAGTTCAAGTGGTTAACGCCAGGACAGCAATGTTTCTAGGCACCTTTAATATACAGATTCCCAGCATTTAAGCTAGGTAACAACTCTGATAGCATATAGCTACATCGCTAAAGACCCAGTGACAGTGGGAACAGTGGGACAGAAGTATCAGAAACATCAACATTTACCTCAGAAATATTGGTTATTGACTAATATTTGGCTCTGTACAACTACAATTACACCAGGTACACTTAGCATTAACTGCTAACTAACCTTCCATAGCCATTACCACTGTATCACAACGATGTACTTGAAGCTATCATAAACATTTTTGATTTAAGATTAAAGTCACCAACAGCACAAGGATGAAACATGGAGTTCATGTGGAATCTTCTAGTAAACACTGTGAAAACATGACCATGTCTGAATGTAGCATGATAGCAGAACTAGCAGTTGCTAATTTATTGTTCGAGCGTTTACCTGAACAAGTTATATATTATAAAGAGAGAATAAGACTTGGTAAGAATAAGCAGCCGTGTGGGTCTGTGTGTGTGTTTGTGTGTGTGTGTTTGTGTGTGTGTTTGCTTTGCTTGGCATGAGCACTAGTGTTTGTTGAATTAGTGCCGTGTTTTCACTGCGGGGTCTGGAGGTATATCCTCTTCCAATATTTTTATCTCGAATAGGAAACCTGATTCATAAATATTGTATGCCTGAGAGGAAAGTGCTGTTTATTTCTCTGGTAATATGTGCGTTTTAAAGGCAGTTTTATATAAACAGCAAATGGGAAAAACTGTGTTTTGTTTGGCCCGGCTGCTGTGCAAGTTCTTCGGGTCAACCGATAAAGCTGAACAATTACAGAGGAGAACTTGTAAAGCTAGGTAACAACATGAAATATGAAATACTGGTAGCTTTATGCTATTAGAGACAAAGGTTCATTAAAGCTACCTAGGTTGCTTAAAAAAAATCCTGTGTAAATAAATAAGCTAGCTAAGCTTTAAAACAAGGAGCTGTTTCGGAGTATGTTAGCTAAGCAGAAATACCAAGCTAGCTAAGAACACCATAACATAAGAAATTAAATATGATACCTATAGATGTGTATTATAGCTAAAATAGTGAATGATGTTCAAAAATAAAGTTAATAAAATATGTTACTCTTGGCCATTAATACAGTGGCAATGGCTATGGAAGGTTAGTTAGCAGTTAATGCTAAGTGTACCTGGTGTAATTGTAGTTGCATTAGCAGGCTGACTAGCCTGCTATTTGTGTTTGAGGACATTTTTCTACAGATTCCGATGAATGCCTGAGTGTACATGTAGCATTAGCATTCAGCTTTAAGGAATTTAAAAATAAGTATTTTAAGTATAATTCATTTTAACCCACTATCCTGCCTGAAAATTTGACCACTGTCTGAGTAGATAAACGTAACTAACTAGCTAGCTAGCTTGCTAGTTCACTGCTATAAAATAAAGTTCTTGGTTTATGTGGGTTTGAGGATATTTTTTTGATTAGCTTTCAGCTTTAAGGCAATTGAATGACGTTTTTCAGGGAAAACCTTCTTATCTAAAGTAAAAAAAAAAAAGTATTAAATAATTAAAGTGGCTATATTCATCATTTTAAGCCATCATCCCCCCTGAAAATTTGATGCTAAATGTAACTAACTAACTAACTAGCTTGCTAATTAGCTGCTATCACTCAAGATAAACTATTAAATAAGGTATAAACTCATAAGATGTAAACTGGGTGGAGTTTTTAAGGAGGCCATGATGGTCAGAACACCAGTATAGATGATGATAAAGAAATAAAATGAATAAAAAAATGAAAAATGATGCACAATGCTAATATTACTGGACTTTGACACATTTTTTCCTCCATCCAGTCCTACAGAGCCTAAGAAAAAAACACTTATGACGTGTGTGTGTGTGTGTGTGTGTGTGTCAGGACATCTGTGAAACTTAAACATGTTGTACAAATACTACATTAACAACACACACTCTGTAACACACACACACACACACACGTATTCATTCACACACCTGTTCCTGCAGGAAGGTCTCTCCCTAGCAGATGAAGTGTCAGCATGTGGATGTTCATACATGTGTCAACACCCACACAATCCCTCACCACACACACACACACACACACACACACACACACACACACACACACACACGGTTTTTCTTACTATCCTTATGAGGACTTTCCATTAATACTATAGCTGATTAATGCTATGCTACACCTAAATCTATCCTGAACCTTAATCTCAGTACCTTTTCCTGCTTTTTTTAGTTTTTTACAATTAAAGTTGCAACACACACACACAGACACATACACACAGACAGACACACACACACTCAGACAGACACAGGGCATGTCACAGGGAGCAGTGTGTGTGCCCGGTGACGCTGACTGGTTTATGGTGTGTGGCTCACAGAGTGTGTGTTAGTAAACACGGGGACTTCAGGAAGCACAGTGGAACGGGACACGTATAAAGTTATATAACCAACACAACATTACATAAAAAGGGATGAGACAAAACCTCACGTTAACACACACACACACACGTTTAAAGACGATGCGGGTGTGTGAGAGCGTAAAAAAAACACACACATGAAAAGTCATGGCCCAAAGTTATCTCCACTTAGATTCCTGATAAATTGTTGCTCAGTACTCTTCTATTGGTTTATAATAAATTTCCACTGTATTGCAGAGTTCCGTGCAAAAGTGTGTGCCCCCAACCCCCCCCATGTGGGTTCTGGGTGAAAGAAGAATAACCAACCTCGGTTTTACAGTTTATCTACAAAAAAAAAAAAAAAAAAAATCCAAGATGCTAAAAATGAAATGTGGACATTCTGCAACAAAATAACCGAGTGTTAGTGCAGATTATTACTAAACCCGAGCCAAATCCTAACTGTATACTCTAATGTTAATTTATTAACTGTAAAAGTAATATTACATGCTAGTAAAGTACTGGGGTTTTTTTTCACCCAGATCCAGGATCAGCAACAATGACCTAAATCTTATTTAACTGTTATACAAGAACAGTAGCACTGACCTCAGATCAGCAGCACCTGCCGTTTTTTTTTTTCAAATGAGCCAAAAACGATTCAACCGAATCAGTCAGCGAATTATATTTGAAAAATCTTAGCAGCAGATAAATTTAATCTAAATCTGAAATATTAGCTTCTTCAGAAACCTGGTGCTGATCTGTTTCAGGAGCATCCTGTTGCTTTTGTAAGTAGAAGTGGTTTCTGTTAATCTGTTATAATAATAATAATAATAATAATAATAATAATAAGGTGTCATGCTAAATTAATTCGATTACATTTGAAAATTTTAGGTAAATCAATGTGATTCTGCCCTTGTGTGTGTTTTTTCTGTAATTTTCCACAATATCTTTATGTTATCATGCAGTGTTTTTGTTCTTCTCGTTCTGGAGTGTGGAGAATGTTGCACAATGTGATGTCACTCTTACAGATTAGCTAATAATTCAAACTATTCATGGTTTCTTAAGACTAACATTATTATATGTTCTATTCAGTATCTTTATTAAAAGTGTAACTGAGGCAAGGACTAGACTTAAAGTGCTTCAGTGACACTGAACGATTAATCACCAAACCTGAAGCTTATCATGGAAAGAAATTTGACAATAAAACACATTTAATGAAATACTATGAAGCAAAAGTTTACACACCTGCATGGAAGTTAAACATTTTCCATCCTGCAGCTTTAAAAAATTAACATTCAAACACTTTCATCAGTCGTAGTTAATTTATCGATGAAAGATTATTCACTTATTCATCATCTACACACACACACACACACACACACACACATGCACACGGTCTTACCTTCAGCTCCAGTGGACAGGCGCTTCACTGCTGTGCCATTCCAGTGTGTGAGGGTCCACAGAAGCAGCGAGGGTGTGTGTGTGTGTGTGAGTGTGTGTGTTTCTTTTTCAGAGATGCCAGACAGGTCTGATGGAATGTCGGCCACCGGCACTTCATTTGCTACCAGATGCTGATGTGTTATCCTGAGGAAACAGAGGCACCCTCCCTAAACAAACACACACACACATACACACACAATACACACACACATAATGCACACACATACATAATACACACACAGACTCGGTTACATGAACAGTGCCGATGTGAACTTCACGGTCAATTCAGAATTTTCGTTCAGTTTTCTTTCTATCATTTTCTATCATTCTATTGCCACTGAATTCTGGATTCTGATTGGTCAGAAGGTGTTGATTAATTTTCTACAGCAGCTTTGCGCTCATTCTAACACGTTATTGTTTCAATAGTAACAATGTACACAGGAAGTTCTATGATGAACACTTCATATAATCTACAGTTAATAATAAAAAACTGATTTTTTTTTTATTTCTGTGTTGTTATTTAACAAAGACAACATATAATTGTTGATAAGATGAAGTTTTCTGTAAGGAGGTGTTTATTCAACATTTATGGAAGGAGTCTCCAGTATCAGCATTTTATTTTTTTTTGTCTTATTAACATCATGAGAGAGAGGGAGCCAACTTTTTAGAGCTGCTAAAATGTAAGTGAGAACAGGAACTAACTTGTTGCTCGATGTTCCACATCATTAAATGTAAGTATAAATGGATAAAACAAATGGTGTGTCATTCTTCAATAAATGAAAAAGTCGTAATTGTTGGCAAATATCTGTGCTAGAAGAGGAATAAAGCACTTCAGGATGTTCTGTTATAGTAAAATAATCAACTTCATGGTGGTAACAGTAACTCCACTTCATCACACCACCCCGTCGTTGATTATTTTCCCATGACAACATGCCTCATCGTGTTTTAGTCTTTACTTAACTTTCGGTTCCATTTTTCACTGTTCCGGTTAGCCCTCGGATTTTTCTTTCAGTTCCTTTTAAATTTGGTTCAAAGACAACATATAATTGGCGATAAGATGAAGTTTTCTATAAGGAGATGCTTATTCAACGTATACAGAAGGAGTCTCCAGTATCAGCAGTAAAGCTGTGCTTTTTTTGTCTTAACATCAAGAGAGAGAAAACAGAGAGGCTGGTGAAGGGACCATTTTTTAGTGCTGCTATAACGTAAGCGAGAACAGGAGTCTCCAGGAGTCTTAGAAAAAGCAGAGAGTTGAGAGCTCTTTAAGGATTTAATACATAAAACAGTTCTACTTCAAACTCTTTCTAATAGGGAAACACTGTGCTGTAAAGTTTGCTGTAAAGAACCTTTAAAGGTTCCCACAGAGCGACAACTGAACAAGAAGGGATCTAAATTTATCATTTAGCATCTGGGGTTATTTAACATTCAACTCTAGTTATTATAAGGTTCCATTCGATATTCAATTTCATTCAACGTTTGTTTGTTTTGAAATTTTATTCTGTTTAAGATTCTACTGCATTTAGCATTTGGTATTTAGCTCTAAATGCAGCGAAACAGTCTTCCAGTTTTACGATACACACTTTTAACATCGAAACATCATGCAGGACATTGCTGTCCATGTGGACTTTCACATGTTCTCCTCACGGGGACAAGATTTGACCCGGCACTTTGCAAACCACTTGGGGCGGTGACGCAGCACTTCAGGCAATAATAGACAGGTCTGACTCGGTTGAAAAACCAATCAAAACTCCCAGTTCAGCTGGAGGGTGGGACATTTCTCCTAAAGGGGATCTCCTGTGAGCGCTAAAGGGTTAACTGCACTTTGGCGCTCAGTAATCGTGTGTTGAATCAGTATTGCTAACGCTTTGATATTTTAAGTGACATACACACATATTCTGTATTCTGAATCGATTACAGGAACATTCCTCAAATGACATTCTTCAAATAAAGTAAATAAGTCTTGTTGGAAAAATGTTTAGCGAAACAGTTACTACAGAGACACACATCCTTTTGTGGAGCGTGGACATGTCTTCAATTTTTACAACATATTTTAGAATTAGTGCTATCTAAGTTTGTGAACTAACTTTTTGCTGTTATGAGATGCCTGAGGAGTAAAATGCAAAATGAGGCGTGTTGGGGTCGAAACAAACTACTCTGATGGTCATTAAAAGGTGTGTTGCGCCCTGTTGCGGTATCATAATCAGACTCTGGCTCCATATAGAGCTAAAAGCAAAATATATAGCTAGTCTGTATGTGTTTACAGACAAATGACAGATAGCACAAATTTTATTAAATATCATTAAAAGCATCACATTTTTGGAGGAGTGGTGCCATCCCTGGTTCTCCCTGTGTTTCCTCCGGGTTCTCCGGTTTTCTCCCTCCTCCCACCTGCGTGATGTCCTGTGATTTTGTCCGATCCAGGGTGTATAGACTCCGGATCCACTGCAACCCTGACCAGGATAAAGCTCTTACTGCAGATGAATGAGTGAACATCATGTAAGGTTCATGTGCTTTTGTTTCTTTGTCCTGTCCTGCCCTCTGATGGTCATCAGAATACAGTGCAGGAAGCAAAAGAGCCTCAACAGAGTCCTGGGATTATAATGCAGATGTGTCTCTGTGTCATGTAAACATTAATCACACTATTTATTACATGTTGTCCTGTTTCTCAGAAGATCCAGTGCACTAAATTTAGCTGTTTTAACCGGTTTGGTTTTGTTTTAACACACCTGCCGCTTGTTGATTAGCTGAATCAGGTGTGTTTCATTAACGTTAAAAAGGTCCGTACCATAAAAACCTCATGGTACACTGCTTATAAAGTCCAACATGGCGAATGCGTGTTAAATTTATAAAGTACAATCTTATAATATGTTTTTACAAAGCATTATTAAAGCACCTTAGCTCATGTAGTGATGTAAACAATTCCCAAACAACACAGAATGAAAATGCTAACATGTAGCTACTGCGATTTCCTGAAACAAAACCCAATTTTAATACTGTGGTGAATTTTAATTCATGTTTAGATATGTGGAAAAGTTTTAAATAACTTATATATACAGTCAGGTCCATAAATATTGGGACAGTGACACAGTTTTGGTAATTTTGCCTCTGTACACCACCACAGTGGATTTGAAATGAAGCAATCAAGATGTGACTGAAGTGTAGACTTTCAGCTTTAATTCAAGGGGTTTAACAAAAATATTGCATTAACCGTTTAGGAATTACAGCCATTTTTTACAGAGT
>CM040480.1:17227283-17247238 GCA_022758105.1 Pangasianodon gigas
TCAGGTTAATTATTGAAATTGTATCATTTATATTTGTGACACTGACCTACAGTTTGTTCGAACTAAAGCAGGAATTCATGTTAAACCAGATAACTTAATCTCAGAGTACACAAGCGAGTATTAAAACTTTTTAAATGATGGTGAAAATTACATGCTTTTCATTTCAGAGAGAGAGAAAGTGTGTGTGCGTGTGTGTGTGTGCGTGTCTGTGTGTGATTATTATTACCCTCATACCCTCTCTGCTGTATTGTTATTTTAATAAGTGACGCGTGCCTCTGAGATCTCTTTCATACTGAATAACAATATATGTCAGATCACACACACACACACACACACACACACACATTTTCTATACAACATTTTAAAATTGTGAATATAGCCCTTAAATTGTGAACAAATCAAGAGAAAAGACAAGAACTCACCAAGACTCGAAGTCTTAAAATTGGAACAAACAAAAAGTTTGCTAAAGATGGAAACTAATCACAAGAGCCTTTAAACAAGGAAGAAAATTAAAGAGTTAGTAGTTAAAGAGAGCTCTAAGGACAGGAAGTTAGCCAAAGCACTAAAAAAAAAAGATTGCCAAACACCAGAACCCTATGACTTAAAGTCCTCGTGAAAAAGTTCGTGATTCGATTCTGTATGTTGATGTATTTTCTTGTGAAACAGGAAGTCAGAGTGACGGTGTGTAGAAACGTTCGACTGATTTAAACATTATTTAACATTGATGGAAGGAGTCTCCAGTGTCAGATCTTTGTAACAATCAGAGGTAAAGCTGTAACTTTTCCGACATCTTCAGGACAGAGGAGTTTACACTTTCTCTGTAACATGAAAAGCTGTGGGTTTTTTTTTTTGTCTTATTAATTTCAAGTGAGAGAAAAAAAGAGGCTGGTGAGGGAACGACTGTTTATAGTAGTTTATGTAACTTTAAACGGATAAAAAGTAAAACATGTTGTTCTGTTATAAATAAAAATTGTAATCATTGCTAAATCACTGTGGTATAAAAGGAATAAAACAATTTGGGCCATAATAACACACACACACACACACACACACACACTCAACTTCAGAAAAGTTACACAAAACTCCACTGTGGGTTATTTTCCACAAGTGTGTTTAGTCTTTACTGTGTGATGAAGATGAGAGATGAGTGTGCTGTTTTTGTGTGTTGAAGGATTTTTTGGTGTACTTCCTGAGTCACTGTAGATTAGTGTCTACGGTTTACTCTGTGTGTGTGTGTGTGTGTGTGTGTAGAGCAGATGGATAATGACTCTGATTTTTGGCCTGCAGTGGAGGAAGGGGGCCGTCCCTTGGGGGGTGACACAAGCGTGGCAGGAGCATGGGAAAGACAAAACTATACTCCACACACACACACACATACACACACACACACACACATACACACACCCACAGACCCACATGTTCACAGAGGTATGTCTTTAAGTCTTTATATTTCCAACCATGCATGTACAAATAGAAACACACACACACCCACACGCACACACACATGCATGATCTCTGACAATAGCCTGAGATAGCCATTGTAACACACACTCCTCAGACACCTCTAAACATCCTCATATGCATGGATTCTTCACACACACACACACACACACACACACACACACACACACACACACACGCGTCATGGCATCTGCTTCCTCCATGCAGATCAGCTCCCTCAGGACATGGATGTGCACACACACTCCATCTGGTTGCCCCAGGGATGTATGCAAGACCAGCTTCCTCAGCACACACACACACACACACACACTAACTCCATAGCATCCCCACACACATTATCATACACACAAACCGACACACATGTTCATCACCAAATCCCCAGACAAGACATGACTCTGTGTCTGACACAGCAACCCAAACTCTGCCCACACACACACACACACATTCAGATCTGCTCAGAAATAAAAACATCCCTACAGCAGCCTCATGAGGGGCAACAGGCTCGGCCCTTCACACACACACACACACACACACTGCTGCCCTTGAGGGAAATGCTGACCCTCACCTCATAATCAAACCACTTAAGGATGAGGGCAGGGGCCACACCAGACCATGTGCTCAGTCTGCGTGTGTGTGTGTGTGTGTGTGTGTAATGAACTTACCACAGCAGCTGCTTAGAGTCCCAGGTGTGTGTGTGTGTGTGTGTGTGTGTGTGTAAAACAAAGCCACAGGTCAGCACTTCCCCCAGAGAATAAATACAGACATAACAATCTAAAACTACACACACCTTCTTTACTGTCCATTAAACTAAACCTGCAGCTGAACTTAACACTAAAGACCTTCAAAAGATGAAAATAACGGTTTAAACCAAACCACAGTTACGTACAAGAGGACAAAATGGACTCGTATCCTCTTCCTCCACTGTCCTTTCTTCTCTCTCTGAAATGAAACATTATTTTTGGCTCTCTGTTAAGATCCTTAGCTAGCTCTTACACTCAATATACTGAAGTCAGAAAGTTTAACATGTTTAAAAATGAAGTGAGGACAAATCGGACATTTCAAAAAGTCAAACTTCTTCAGTATCCTTCGTCTAAATAAAGCCTTTCATCAAAGAATTCTTAAAAATATTTAAGTATGGAATAAAATTTTCCAACATTGCAACCTATTTATTAAATTGATTAAAGAAAGACATCTGTTTACAGTTACATGTTTTCTCATGTTTTCAAATGTAGCATTCTGTAAAACGTGCTGCTGTCTCTGTGCGTCTAAATCCCACTTCCTGACTGCAATCAAGCAATTGAGAGGAAACAAGAAGAGAAGAGAAGAGAAGAGAAGAGAAGAGAAGGGGCCGGCTGAAGGGGCGTGTAGGTGCTGTGCAGGAGATGGGGACCGGGCCCCCGGGCCGATGCTGCACTCCTCCAGAGCGACAGATGTGAGATGAAAGAGTGAACGAGGCGCACGGCGGGGGAGGACAGAGCAGGAGAAAAGACGAGGTCAGGAGGTCAGCGGAGACACACAGTAGAGCGAGTGGTCCAGGGAGGAGAACGATCGATAACGCCATCCCTCGCTTTTCTCCTCCTTAATCCTTCGCTCTTTTGTCACTCCGGCAGGTGACAGTTGGCACTGAACAGACGTAGACGTCAAAAACACACACACACACACACACACACACACAAAACTCAACAATCGCTAAATTACACACCCCGAATATCACAAATAATAATCACTTCCTTCTTTTTCTTTCCATTTACATTTACAATAAAGGTGTAAAAATTGTGTTTATTTAAAGTGGATTAATGACAAAATCTCATTTCATAAAATCATAAAATGATTAACTGATCAAAAGTGACACAAATGAAACTCTGGGGTTTTTTTCCCCCCAAACAATTAAAAATTACAATAAGGAAACTGGATGCAGATTTTTTTTTCTAATAAACAGAAATGGATTAAATTTGGTGTCAGGTCACTTTGTGTCACTGTCTACCAGTGTGACGTTTCACACATTCCACACTTCTTACTTTAATGATTTTGGAATTTAAAAAAATAAGAAAAGAATTTGCAAAAAGAAAAAAAAAACTGCCTCCTTGAAAAACCTACTGTATATTTAACAACTTATTATAACTGTAGTCTAAATTTTTGAAGTGAAATAGCAACAATTTTTTAAAACTTTCTTTTGGTTTTCAAGTCAGAGAAATTTTTTAATGGAATTTTAGTATATATATGTTTTAGCCTTTGGCTCAAAATGTTTACTTGTTGAACCAAAGATGAAAAAGTACAATAAAGAAAATAACACTGTAGCCACACTGTTTTCATTTCTATGCTGTTGGACTTTTAAAACTGGCTGTAAAAAGCAATTTAACACAAATGGGTAATTAGTAAGAAGTTAATTTTTCACAATTAAACACTATCAGGTTTATGAGGTGTTATGTTTTATGTAGCACCTTTTCTACACTTAAACCTGTTATTCTGTGCAAAAGTCTTAAACTAGCCTTAATCTAAAAAAAAAAGAATCATAAAATAAAGATATCTTCCAAAATAATGACATGAAAAATAGTAAAAGCATTAAACAATAAAAAAAAATCTAAAGATTAATATTTGTCTTTGGATGTAAAACTATAGATTCTCTCAGGTTCAAAACCATGATTTATTACTTAATATGTTACTTTTTTTTTTTTCTTTTTTTTTAAACAATGTACCACATTTTTTTTCTGTAACACTGAATTTTTTTAAATTTAAAAGTTAAAGTTTGGACATTTTTACTGACACACTCATGCAGAAAGAAGAAATAAAAGGCATGTAGGATGTAAGGAGCCTAAAATGTTATATTACTGATTTCTTTATTTCAGCTTATTTTTAGTTTTCATATAAAAGCCATTTCCTTTAATCTACTTTACTTTTGTTAGTCTTTGGTCCAACAATGTTACTTTCTGCAAATAAATGTTTATTATAAATTATTATAAAATTCACAAATAGTAGCATTTTAATAGTAAAAAAAAAAAGACTATAAAAACTTAAAATTAAAAATAAAAGAATTGGAAAAAAGTGCAGTAAGATGTATTTTAATTTCTGAATTTTTTTTAAAGGAAATTTTCAGCATTAAAATTCTAACATAAGCACAAACTGTAGAAGTGTAGTATTTGTAATAAACATCAAATATGAGGTTTATGACGTTAAATTTATAGATGACTTTTCCAAAATGTGAGGATAAATGACAGAAAACAATTCAAGCAGCTGAAGCTGAATGTAATCCAGCACACGTGTGTAACGATGTTCCGTGTTTAAAGCGTCGGAGTGTAAACAGAGAATCCAGTTTAATGTGTTTTTATCAGCACTGAATGTTTCTGAGAGCAGAATGAACCTGAGCTCCTTCAAGCAGCTGCTTCGTTCATGTTTAATAGATATTAATGACCTCCAGTGGAACACAGCTGAGTTATGACAGCAGTGTGTGTGTGTGTGTGTGTGTGTGTGTGTGTGAGATAAATGGTGGATGGATCACAGACACGCAGACAGAGACACAATACAGGAGCTGCACACTGGAGACCTCGAATGAGACGACAGAATGAGCAGCTGCTGTAACGCACACACACACACACACACACAACTACACGGCCACAGACACGCACATGTTCGCACACACACACATACATACACAGCCACAGACACACACATGTTCTCACACACACACACATACATACATACACAGCCACAGACACACACATGTTCTCATACAAACACACATACATACACACAACTACACAGCCACAGACACACACATGTTCGCACACACACACATACATACATACATACATACATACATACACACACATACACACACACACATACATACACACAACTACACAGCCACAGACACACACGTTCGCACACACACACATACATACATACATACACAAACACACATACACACACACATACATACAAACACACATACATACACACAACTACACAGCCACAGACACACTCATGTTCGCACACACACACATACATACACACACACACATACATACACAGCCACACACACACACACATACACACAACTACACAGCCACAGACACACACGTGTGCACATCCACACACACACACACACCCCCCCCAATATTACCTTAGTGGGGCTGCCCCATTCATCTCATTATGTTTTTTGACCTCAGTCTGCCTGCCACCACATGCTCTGTCTCACACACACACACACACACACACACACCCCAGCAGCTGTGTATGCACAATGAGCGACTGAACACTGCATTCAGACACAGGGATGCAGGAAGGTGTTTTGCACTGGTGTGCTGGTGTACCTGTGGCCTGCGCTATGACGTCTGATAGTCAAAGCACTTTTCTTTTAACACAGATTGTGCGATTAGAATAACACACACCACAACACGGCTGAATTCCCGAATCAATAATATATTATTGATATGAATGTTTACAACTATCCCATAAATCACAGGTTTATATTCATGAGCTCACTCTAATACGTTAGCGTTTCTATAGTAACGGCACATTCACGTTCACAGACAGCGTAACAAGCAGAACGCGAAATAAAAACCCTGTGCTTCAGACACGCCCACTTGTTCAGCCACACCACTGAAAGCTCAGCCATGTTTCGTTATATGCTGCTAAGAGGCTGAACAGATCACACAAACACTGTCATTATTAAGTTTCCATTATTGTAGGGGACATGGAGGTTTAGTGGTTCGCATGTTTGCCTCACACCTCCGGGGTCGGGGGTTCGAATCCTGCTTCAGCCCTGTGTGTGTGGAGTTTGCATGGTGTCTCTGTGCTTCAGGGGTTTCCTCCGGGTACTCTGGTTTCCTCCCCACTCCAAAGACATGCGATGTAGGCTGATTGGCTCTTCCCAATTGTCCATAGTGAATGGGTGTGTGTGTGTGTGTGTGTGTGTGTGTTTTGCTCTGTGACGGGTTGGCACCATGCCCAGGGTGTCCCCTGACCCCTCTGGGAGAGACTCCAGGCTCCCCATGTAGGAAAAGTGGTATGGAAAATGGATGGATGGATGGATAGATAGCGTTGGATGTTTGAATCAAATGAAAACAGGAACATAAGGCACATATTCAGGTAATGCTTACACCATATTGTATAATATCGAAATTGAATTTTGTGTATCGTTACACCCCTACTAGCTAAGTCTACATGCCTTGTAATATGTCGTTATATCCAATTTTACTTTCACATATTTTTTTATTTCATTTGATTTTTACATTATATTTTGTGGAGTGAACTAATTTTGTGTTTTATTGATTAAAAAACAATGATTGGTGCTGACCTGAAACAATTGGATCATGTTTATTTTCCTTACAGAAACATGTCTGGTGTGTGCGTGTGCGTGTGTGTGTGTGTGTGTGTGTGTGTTCACTGGTGCTCTTCAGCGCTCTGTGGCCCTCTGGTGGATGCCGGCGTTTCCTCCCACTGTCCAACTGTTACTATAGAAACGATAACCTATAAGAACCAGTGTGTTAACATAAGCCTGGGATTTGCAGCTGCATTACTGTCAGAGCTGCTGTTCTAGAAAACTAATCAACACCTTCTGACCAATCAGAATCCAGAATTCAACAGCGCTGTGGTATAAAATATAAACTGTCAGTCAGCACTTAGGACAACGAGCTAACAATGCCTGAGAGTGCCATTTTGTGTGCTGCTCCTGATCAATCCAGAATGTTCCGTGTTATACAAAAGTCATTAAAAATGTTAAAACCTTTTCCCAAAAGAGCAGCAGAGACTTTATTCCACTTCCTTTAGACAAATTTACATGATGTATGGCATCCAGTAGAATAATACCTTTTCTGTTCTGTTTTTTTGACAGAAGAACCTCAAACCTCTTAAACACCTTTTCATTGGAGGCAATTTTTTACAGTAAAAAAAAAGATGAAAAATAAACAACAACAACAACAACAACAAAATTCCCAGAATATAATTGTGTCTTCACTGTTACAGACAGGAGCCAAAAATCAGTTTTATGATTATAGCTGGAAAATGAACACACAATATTGCCATCGTGGACATTTCAGAATGTCCTTGGTCTTTTCCTCGCTCCGTTTGGGACAAGGCCGCCTTCGTAAGCAGCTCACAAAGTCGGCAGGCAGGACGAGGGCCTGAAACCAACCCTATAATCCCGTTCGCCAGGCGAGAGTTACAAAAAAAAGTATAAAAACATGGCAGCTCAGACTGAGGAATCATGATTTAGCAGTTAAAATATCGTAAACTAATGACGTGAGAACGGAACATTTTTAATCTGTTTTCCTTGAGTGTGAAAAATGCGCTACAGAAACGACATTTATTGTTATCATCACGCAATCACAACGGATTCTAAGCCCCGCCCATCACTGCTTAGCAACCATAGCTATCATCTGTTACCTCAGTCGAGCTTTCAGCACTTTAAAAGGCGTATTTTGAATAGGAGTGACAGCAGGAAAGTGACACCTGATGTCCAGGTATGTCTTTTTTTTTTTTTTTTTTTAACCCATATTCACAGACAAAAAAAAAAAGAAAACAAGCGTTTAAAAAAAACAACAAATGAAATCCATAACAGCACTCTTGCTATGAACGATTAAAACACTGTCACACACAAAACTCGACTCGTGAAAGTCTCAGGCAACAGCGTGTGGAATATTTTCACCGGAATCAGTGACGTAAAAACGCAGCTTTAGAGTCGTATACATTAATAAGTGACGTTTGAGTAGTTTCTGTATCTCTAAAAATCTCAGCTCGTTGTTGAACATGGAGACGGCGGCGTTTCTTCCCTGTTAGGTCCGTGCTGATAATCATGAAATTTAACACACATTGTCAGCATTATCATCATTACCGCTGCCGTGTGTTCAGAAGGAGGCTGCCTAATTAGCGTTTGTGCTCCTGAGGAAAAAAAATCAGTCTCGTTCAGAAGGACACTGTATTTTGTTTTTTCTTTTTTAAAGGCAATCCTGTAATTCTGCTCAACAGGCAAGAGCAACACATAAGACTGACCAGAATTTCCTCCTGGATTTATAATATAGTGATAAAAGGTTAGTGTGATCTGCATGAGCACAGTCCTGATGCTGTTGTAAAGTTTTTGGCAGTGACACTGTTCAAACTTGCTTGTCGTCTAAATGAGCGGCGGTTTGCCGTTGACCCTCTCGTGCAGGAGCGTCAGCGCCCCGGAGGCGAACTCTCGCAGCACCTGCACCGTCTCCCTCTGCAGCCGCAGCGACTCGCGCGCAAACTCCTGCTGCGTCTCCGCCAGCTGCTGCACCGACTCGGCCAGGAGCTCGAGCGAGCGCGACACCGTGCCCAGCAGCGCGTTCGTCACATGCTGCTCCTGCACACTCAGACTAGCGCTTTGTGCTAACTGCTCACGTGCGCTCTCTGACTCCGCCCCCACCTGAGTGTGACTGGTGGAGGAGGAGGAGACGTGCGCGACGTTGCTGAGATTTCCGTCGTCCTCTGTGTATGAGTTATTCATAGACGAGGGGAACATTTCGGGGTGATCGTCATCCGAGTCCATCCCATGAGAGTCTGCGTCTGGAAGCGCAAAACGTCACGATTTGTGTGTTTCACGTATTTTTTACATAGAATGTTTACATACCCAAGAAATGAGTAAAAGTAGCAAAACTGAGAGAGTCGTTTCTTACCTGTGGTAGTCGAGGGGTCGAATTTCATCTCGAATCCCCCCACAGCAGCTCCTGCAGGAGGCGGTGGCATCGGCCTCGTCTCGATTCCTGATCTGGGAGAATCCTGAACCGATCCCGGCCCCATGAAGGCGACGTCATCGTCCTCGTCTGCTACGGCGGTGTCCTGATCCTCGCTCCTGCTGCGTCCCCGTGACGAGCGCGCCGCCTCCCACGGCTTCTTGTCCAGCTCCAGAATGGAGCCCACGATGTTTTCGGTCTGCGTGAGATCTGATGAGTGGGGCAGAGCCGCGCCCGAGTGCAGCGCCGCGATTTTCCGCTTGGTGTCGCATTTGAGGTCAGACCACTTCTTAATGACCTCACCGACTTCGCGGTCGCACTCGCCGATCTCGTTAATGCGCTGCGTGATCTCCGTCCACTTCCTCCTCTTCACATCACTGGGAATGCCTGAATTGAACTTACCTAAACACACACACACACACACACAGTGTTTATATTATCATCTCAGGAGTTGACGAGCTCCAGTGTGCTGCCCAGTCCATTATTTTGTTTGCTCTGTAAATTACTAGGCTAAAAACTTCTCATCCTGGGCTACTGACTTGTCCACTCCTGCTAGAGTATTTTCTTGATATGAGTTCTTTTTTCACATTTTTTTAATTTAATTTTTTATTCCTCCATTTCTGAACAGAAATACGGGATTGCTTTCTCCCTCACAGTGATGAACAGAAATAAAGTATTACTGTATAATTACATTTATGGCTCAGAGTGTCTATAATCTTCTCTTATATGGGAGCTTAATAACTCATATTTACATATTCAGTATTTTATTATAATACGTTTGACTTGACAGGTTGCAGGTTTTGTGACGTCGGTGTACATCATCATCATCACGGCAGTGCATCGCTCCTCCTCGTCACATCAGAGACTCACCCACGACGATGTGGCGGTTTTTGCGCACTTCATCCAGCAGGATGTGCACTTCGCTGAAGGTGAAGTTGGCTTTGCGCTTCTTGTAGCGCACCGCGCCATCCTGGCCGGGGTGGAGCGAAGACGACGCCGATGACGACATCCTGATCTCGCTTCTGAGTCACGCTCGTCTCCTCCTCCTTAGCTTCCTGTGCGGATGTGAACCATGGATCAATACATTTCTCAGAGTGCTTTGTTAATAATACATCCTCATAATGCAACAACTATATCGATAACGATATTATCAGGATATTACATTGAAACTTGCTGAGTCATACTCTAAACCCGGATGTCAGTGCTATTAAGTTTTTTAGGTTATAACTGTGTTGTAAATGCGTTCGTACCAAAATGATGTGTGTGATTAGATTTTCTGATGTTACAGACAAAGAAATGAACACATTGTACTGGCAAACAGTCATTTGTTTCTTATTTTGTCTCAGATGTAGTAACTCAGTGGTTGTCATTCTGTAAGCTGAATGATGCTTAATCAAAGCCCTTAACGGTCAGCTGCTCAGCTCTCTGCTTTGGGTGGGTTTATTAGTTTGAAATTGCTTTAGACAATGAATAGACATAAACATACAACAAGAATTTTACCTTAAAATACAATGCTCAAGTTTGCATCCCTCACAGTTTCTGGGTGAAAAGAGAAAGATGTACAATTGATATTGAAGATAAATATGACTACTGAGATCCAAAATCTATGACACAGACATGAAAGAGGGTGGAGGCAGTTTTAAAGGCAAAGGTTGGACATACAAGTTATTCAAAAATATTTACATCACACTGAGGAATGGAGATGGAAACTTTCCATCCAAAATCAAATTTCATCCATTTTTTCTACACTTAATGTCCTAACTGCAATTTGTGCTGTTTGTGATAATGAAGAAATGTCAAAAAAAAAAATCTTGTAAATCCGCGATTCTCAAAATAGGAGCCATGATTAAATCACAAAAACCAATTACCAAAGTTATTATATTTATTATTAAGCTGTTATACTGGTCACTTGAATGTAATGGGTTGAATCCAAAACTCAACTAAAAAAACAAAAACAAAAGTCACCTGTAAATAATCTCAACTTTCCAATCTGTCGGTGGAAAGCGCAGGAATAAATAGCTCTATATCTCTAATAAGTAGACAAAATATTGTTGCGCACTTAAATAACGTGCCTAATATCTGAATAGATGGATTTTGTTAATAATGTAGGGACTTTATTTTACAGTTAAAGGGGCACCTGGCTGCAGAGCTTTTGAGAACTGCTGTAAATGACAGAACTGTAAAGCTTTATTGGGGAAGCGGTGGCTCAGTGGATAAGGCTCTCGGGTATTGATCAGAAGGTCAGGGATTAAAAGCTCTCGCTCGAGCAAGGCCCTGAACCATCTCTGCTCCAGGGGCGCTGTATCATGGCTGACCCGGTGCTCTGACCCTGACCTCTGACCCCGAGCTCTAACCCCCAACTTCCTAACAAGCTGGAAATGCCAAGAAAAGGATTTCTTTCACATCCTAAGGGTGTACAAACTTTTGCACCTTCCTGCAAACTTTAGTCAAACTTGTGTTAAATTGTGATTTATTAACATTATTACATGTTTATTACATTAGTGTGTGTACTTAGAAGGTTTAAAATATGTGTGATTTACAGATCCACACACAGTGAATTATGTGAATCTGGTTAATGTTACTGTGAGTGACGTATAATTAACGCGACGGACCTTTCAGTAGGAGGCGAGAAACTGGACAAAAATAACTCGGTTTTTGTATTAAAAAAAAAAAATCAAGCAGGACTTTGATTCCTGACTTTATAAAGACTTGCTAACATACACAGAGAAATGTTTTCATATATTTGACATGGTTTAGTGTTTAATATTCATTTCGGGGGCAGCGCGCGCGACCAGTAACTATGGAAACAAAGCGCCGTCTTCAATCCGGAAGTAGTTTTTTTTTTCTTTTTCAATAACGAAAGTGAGGCTGCAGCGCCATCATGCTTAGCTAGCCAAATAAAATAATCCAGCTAGCTAGATAGACACGCTCATTAAAAACATTTCTAGCCTAATAATCACCCCGTATAGGAATTCTTATTGCTCGTGTACACGTTACGGATGTAATACGAATGAAACGCTGAATGCTGGTGTAAATATTCAGGTCAGCTGCGGTTGAATTTTAACAATAGCTAGCTACTGAGCAGCTACACGGAACCCGGTGCTGTTTATTCACTTCATTCCCCCCGGACACGACACTTCAGTGCGAGTTCGCCAAACTCTTTCTCACACAAAATCACGCGGTGCAAAGATTACCTCCAAAATACCGGATTTCACAGCGAGTGTTTCCGCGTTTGCGTCCAGAAACGCTGAAAGTTCGTACGGGAGCAGAAGCAGCAGCAGCAGCAGCGCCGCGCAAACTCAGTCTCCTCCTCCTCCTCCCGGCTGCAGTTCCTCACATCGGCCACAACGGGCGAGCAGTGGCGCTGCTGAGCACCTAACCTCACACTGCCAGCCCTGCTGTAGCTACAGCTCCAAGAGCTCAGGAAGAAAAGCTCTTCATCATCATCATCATCATCATCATCATTATTCCACTCACTCACTGCATTTGTGTTTTTATCAGTCTGTTTTTATGTCAGACTTGAACATATCTCCATAAATACATTCCTAATGCATTGCTTGATGGTTTCTTCTTTCAACATTAGTCCACTATCCTAAAGGAACAAACATTAGGGATGTGTTTAAAAAAACAAACACCATCACCAGTGAAACGACCGAAATAAAATACCTAAGATTATCATTTCTTATTCTAATCATGTCATATGTATGAGCGGAGACAAACGTAATGTTTCTTATTATATATTATATATATTATATAAAAATATGGTATAGCGTTAAAATGAGAGATGCATTTCCAGGTGAAACAGGAAACTCAGCCGTGATATAATCGACAGAATTGGGAAATCACAACACAATGTGGTGAAGAATATTCTCTCCTCGCTCTCCCACGCGTGTCATTTTACTTTTACGGAAATTTTAGGGAAAAAAAGAAAAGAAAGAAACGAGTCTTTTATGTAGCTGATACTGATGGTGATTCGTGCGCTATATATGAGCAGGGAAATAAACGACAAGGTTTAAAAAATTTTAAAAAGTCAGATTTAGATTGTATTTTGTGAGGTCACAATGAAACTCACTGGGGGCGTGGCTTATTTTGTGAGGGGCGTGGCTTATTTTGTGAGGGGCGTGGCTCATTGGATTGACTAGCTGTCAAAACACATCAGTGCGCTCATGTTTTAGACACCAGCTAGTGAAAGAACAGAACAGTTTCGGATTGGTGGCCATTTTATTGGAATAAATTAAATCAGAAACCTGAAGAAATTTCATAAACTTGAGATTTTTTTCAAATACCGCAGTAGAGAGGTTTTTAACGCAGGTTACTGCACATCCAGCTGTGACGTTGTTCTGAAAAGCGCTTCATTTTTATGTTTTCGTTTTTCCCCCCTCCCTCATATTAGTCGGTTTTTGCTTTATTTTCCAGGACGCAGTGTTCAGCGCAAGGAAGATATGAAATGCTGACTTGTGATCAGCTAGCTAGCTTCTCGCAGTAGGTACAGACGTTATCATAGAGCATCTCTCTGCTGATTCATCACCGAGGGGGTGTGGCATTGGGAGAGGAAAACCGCAGTTGTTCGTCTTTTTTTTAAAAAAAAAACTGCAAACATTACAAATTTTTTTATTTACTTGTATATACTTTATTTCCTATAAAATTTAAGTGTGCATGTTTAACTTTCCATCAGTACAGCGGCGCCCCCTGTTGGCCTCATGCGCTAACATCACCTGCAGATTTTATTCATGCTGTACAGATTAATAAACCACACTGTCGGGCAATAATCATGTTAAAAACTCTATTAAGCTTATTTCTTCATATAAATGACTCTAGCTAACAAAAGGCATCAGTAATGCATGATCAGATTAAAAAAAAACCAAACGAACAAAAACAAAAGGAGCTTCAGAGCCACATCGGGTTGTGTTTAAATTTGCTTTGGCTAGCGTTGTAGTGTTCAGTGTGAATATAGCGCGTCGAGTTAGTGGTCCAGGCACGGCGAGTTGCTCAGGAGTACATGGTCAGCTGCAGCCACTGTGGAGGAACAGAACGAACACGTTACTCAGTACGAATCACTCTCATTCTCCAACATCAGTTCATATCAGAATCAGTATCGATTGAGTATCAGTATCAGTCCATTCCTAGCCATGTCAGGTGGTGAAGTGGCAACATGAAGCTAGCAAAACAAACTATAAAACATTCAAACCATAAACTAATCAATAACAGTTAAGCATTACAAGGTAACTGTTGTCGATATTCAGTCATGGAAGACGCTAATGCGGACGTTACAAGGAAGGAATTATGTAGCTTAAAAAAATTCTACTTCTAGTAAAAAACATAAAAAATTTAGTTGAATTTTTTCCCCCTTGCTTTAAAGTGATATTCTGGTTGAAAAAAAATAAATCCACGTACGCAGGTGCGCAGTGTCCCATATACACAAAATGTCGCTGACCAAACAAAAAGCATGCCGTGCTTGACGTTTAGTTTTGCGTTGAAGCTACGAGTAGCTAACAAGTTGCAGATACTGAACAACGATTTCAGTTTAATTTATGACCCTGAAACTCGTAAACCTACTCATCGCTGTCTGACTAGTCCTCGTAACTCAGACGTCATGGCTACATGATGAGAAAACTGCGTACGCTTCATTTTTGGCTGTAACGTTTCTTTAACAGCTTTGTTGCGAGACTGGATTCTGACTCGCACCTACGGCACCTGGATACCGGCGCTGCTGAAATGTAAATGAACGAATGTAAATTTAAAATGTAAATGTACTCGTGCAAACTGGAACCGTCTCCGGAAGTGAGGCGAGTCAGGTCAACGTGAAATCCCTTATACAGTGCGCAAGTGAGCAGGAACATTGTGCGCTTTGTTTTTTTGGTTTTTTTTCACTTTTTTTGTTTTTCTTCTATTTTTGTCAGATTTCATCCGAATAAACAATAACGAAATTCTTAATAAAATTCGGGAACGTTCTCACCTCTTTGATGTTCACGTTAATGGTGCCGTTGTTGTCTTTGTCCAGCGTCTTAAAAGCACCTGTTACAACGAAGATACACAAATGTAATCATTACACATTACACACACACACACACACAATAATCCAACCCCATGTTCACATTAACATGTGGAAATTTTCCGAAGTTCCCCCAGGTTTCTCGTGTGCTGATACACTCCACCTGTTTGAGGTTTGGGTACAGGGCTGCTGTAGAATTTCTACACGTCACCATTTACATTTGGTTTTAAGTGCATTTGAATATTTTAGCTACCTAGCTACACAACGAAGCTTGCTAGCTTTCTGCGTGAGAAACAATGCAGGTCTGAGAAGTTTAGAAACGCTAAGCATTTGGATGTTACTTCACTGCTAATTTGTTTTTCAGCAGCCATCTTTAATAAGAGATGGAGAGTGACCGAGTAGCGCACTTTTAATTCCCTAGTAATGGACTCGTAAAAATACGAAGTGTGGATCAGTGGACACTTTCTGACTCAACGTAGCAGAAGGGGCGGAGCCACCAGCAGTGTCTGCTTTCTGAATTTTTCTTAATTTCCAAAGACCAGTAGCTGATTTAAGACGTCTGATTGTTACTTGTTAAACTTTAAACCATTTTTTCCCCCAGCACTGACACTGATTTTCATTTATCCAGTTCACTTTACTGCCATTTTTAAATGCACTTAAACATGCATTTTAAAATCTGTTCAGATTTTTTAGGGTTTTGTAACTCCTTATTAAGCGTAGATCGTTTGTAGGAATCCGAACACGTCCACACATCACCCTGATCCTCTTTATTAGCTGAAGTGAGAACACACTCACGGCACATGGCGTCCAGACGGACCAGGCAGCCGATGTAGTTATCGAAGTCCATGTTGCCTTTCTCATCGCTGTACCTGCGGATGATCAGCTGGAAGAGCTGGTCGTTCAGGGGGAAGCCTGCACACACACACACACACGTCATGATGCTTTCAGAAAATTCCCATCAGGATCTATATACATGAAGTGGTCATGTGACTGGAGCTTCACCTGCAGCTTTGAATGCGTTGGGCAGCTCATCTGCCCCGATCATGCCGGACCGATCGGCATCAAACTGCTTATAGATGACCTAGAGAGAAAAACACAGAACACACACACACACACACATACACAGCTTATTCACTACAATCCCATCACACACTTGTCAAAAAAAATCACAAATAAATAGCACATCCTGTATATATACATATACATATATACTAACACACTCGTATTTATGAATGTCTCTGTCTCACACACACACGTTTATGTAGTGAAACCTACCTGCCACCTCTTGATGTTGTTCCAGAGGTATTTGAACTCTTCGAACCCCAGTTTGCCCGTGCTGTCACTCTGCATGACATCATTAAGGCCCAATACACAGCAATAAGGGTAAGAGTAATAATCACACACCAACAAGGGCAACAATCACACAACCATAAGAATTACAATTCTAGCTGTCTGGTGCTAATATACAGTAACTGAGTGTGGAGAAGGTGTGTGTGTGTGTGTGTGTGTGTTGACTAGAGAAGGATACGTCCATGACAGCCACCATACTCCTGCAGGACTCGATAGAGAAGCCGTCCGTCTTCAGGTCACCATCTATAGACACAGAGCACACATCAGCTTATATAAATCACACACAAGTGTGCACATGCAAACACACACACACACACACACACACGTGTCATTTATTCTCTAATACTTCCTTTCTGTTTTTTTTCCTCATTAAAGGTAATATTATATTAATACAATCATACAGCTGTATATATTTTCTGCAAAGATGTTTAAAATTCACTGCGTTTCTTGAAAACACCTCTGTGATGCTGATAAAGCACTATCATTAATATAAACATATAAATGAATATTTAACGTTTGAATATCAGTCCCTTCCTCACAGGTCACATGACCCAGCTGCAGACTGTCTCACTGATGCTGGAGCTCATCCAGGCGATACGTGAGAGACTTCGCAAGCCAATAGGAGCTCAAACGTTGCATTTAAAAAAAAATTAAATATCATGAAAACATCATAAACCAGGATGAAATGTAAAACTTTAATAAGTTTAATACTAACGTTTACAGACGATTTTGTTGAGGATGTTCATCAGCTCATTGGGGCTCACCTCCATGTCCTGTAACCGCAACACACACACAGTCAACATAAAATAAACATACAACACGCTTTACACCACAGGTCTGATAGTGTTGATTCAGTTCCTTTAACAGCAGATCTAGTGCAGGTTAATATTCATGCATTCATTCGAATACATTATGGTTTCTATAGCAACAACTTGTTGATATGGTGGATGTTGATGTTGTGGAGAAGTTTATGTAACATTTATGGAAGGAGTCTCCTGAGTCAGTGTTTCGTAAGAGGTGTATATATATATATATAACTAAGTTTTTGGACATCTTCAGGACAGAGGAGTTTACGCTTCTTTGCGCTTTTTTTTTTTTTCAAGAAAGAGGAAAGAAAAAGAGAGGCTGGTGAGGGAACGACTGTTTATAGCTGCTATAACGTAAATGAGAAGAAGAGCTAACTTGTTTGAACATTCCACAACATTAAATGTAACTATAAATGGATAAAAAGTATGATTTGCCATTCTTTAATAGATACACAGTTGTAACTGTTGGTGAACTGCTGTGGTGTAAGAGCAATAAAACACTGCGGGATGTGCTTTTGTAAAGCAGTCAGCTTTGGGGTGGTAATAAATCGATTATTATTTAACAGCAGTGACACGGAGTGTGTTATAACTGAACTGATTGTTTGGCTCATGGCTGGTATCACTGCTCTGCTCTGCTCTGCTCTGAAGCCCTGGATAAGGCGAGTTAGTTTCAGGTGAAACCGAGTCGAGCTTTTCCTGGACACGCCTGCATGAGGAAACGCATCCTGGAATGGAATTCCTCATGACTTATCCGCTTCAAAATTTGCATTCAGCAGGACGACGTCTTGGCGGTTGTGCTTCTGTTGTAAAATCCAGTTCAGCAACAGAACAACAAGCTCAGAACAACACAAAGGGCGTGGACTGAATTACAGCTGCGCATGCGGAAAAACCGGCTGCACCGGATAACGCCAGAGGAACGAAAGGAAAAATCCACTCCTCACACCCTGCAGGTATTATTAAACGATTTCTGTCTGAGTGACTAGACTCGAAAAACGAAACACTCACCAGTCCCACATTTTTACAATCAAGCTCTGAGTACCAGTTCACAGAAAAACTTATAATATTTGAAGAAAAAGTATTCTCATCCGGTGTAAAGAACTGTTCATGAAAACATTTTAAAAAGCAAGCGTTCAAAAAAATGTTCTTCTTAGGAACAGAATATCTCTCAGAAAATATCTGCGTCTGCGCTTTGTATGAACAACTGTGTCTGGTTTTGTGTTGAGAGTACAAAGAGATCAAACGTTACACCACTTTGGCACTACAGTGTCTCTTTCCTTCATCCCTCGCTTCATCTCTCTCTAAACAGAGCAATGCGGCGGCGCTTTAGTCTGTCCGGCTCTCTCACCTCCTCATCTGTACACTCAGCTTCCAAAGCTTCAGCTCGCATGCTAATATCGCCATCAACACCAACGTGCTCGTCGTTTCTCAGACCGCTAACTAGCCGAGCCGTGACTCGCCCGCATTGCATTCTGGGACGTTAAGTCTAGCGTTCGCACCGACGTTCTCCACTCCTTCTACACCGGATTTCTCATTAATTATGAAATTAATTTGAGGTTGTTTTTAGTTTTTTAGGAGCTAACAGTGAAACCTGGCTGTTATCTTCTTACGGTTTTAGATTGCTGAATTATTTTCTTCTATTCAACTGCAGTTGTGACTGCGTCAGCAACGTTCTCAGAGGAAAAACAAAAATACAACACCACCCAGTAAATTAGCGGCAGAATTGCTAAACACATGACAATGTAGACATATTTAATGTGTTTCAGGGAGGAGGCTTCCTTTAACATAACACACACCTACACATGTAATACTGAAGGGCAGGTTCCCTTCCCAACATTGTGTGTGTGTGTGTGTGTGTGTGTGTGTAATAAACCTGTTAGACAACTAGTCATCCACAGTATCGCTCCTGTACTCATAGTATGTACCTCTGATGCAGACCAGCGAAGCTCCAAACAAACAGTGTCAGGTTACTGAGTTTAAACTAAAGCTGACTGCATGCTCATGTTTACTTTTTACACACACCCTTCTTTTACTGCCACAAATTCCACTGTAATAAAATAAATCATTTATGAATTCTTCCAAAAAAAAAAAAAAAACCCTTCTCACCGTCCATTTTCACTTTAAACAGCTAGTTGGGTGGTTCAAGAGTACGCTAGTCATTAAAACCTACGAGATTCGCGTACCTGCGTACGATTACAGAAATATTTACCTAAAATCAAGGTTTCAACTACAACTCAGCAAATCACAGACTCAAATAAATCTGATTATAGCAAGAAAACCCATCAGCCATGGATGTAAAATAGATACGTATTAGCTAGCTAGCATCCTCAAAGCTATGCTAATAATGTTAAAATTATTTTAGTTAAAAGTTGTTAGTTAATTAGTTAAAATGATTTTCATGTAATTGCAATACTTAAAACATATTCCAGATAATCAGTGGGACATTTAAACAGGTAAAAGTTTGTAATATTTGATCTGCAATGAGACGACGTCATGAGGAATTAAGTGTCACTCACAGGGTCAGAGGGCACGAACTGGCCGGGATCGATGTTGCTATGGAAACAGAAAACAGCGGCGTCAGCATTAAACAGTGCATTCACATGAACGTGGAGGAGTTGTGCTTGACAGTGTACCTTCACTGTTCAGAAGGCTAACACC
>CM040480.1:17259925-17327232 GCA_022758105.1 Pangasianodon gigas
CGTCTTTTGTCATCTAGCGACAAACATATGAGATAACATGACTCTAAAAGCATATGATATATAACTTTAAGATCATTTCTACAAGTATGAAGATCGAATTATTATTTAAAAACACAAAATTTCGTTGTGGTTAAATTTATTTCGACAAAATACAAGTAATATTACTTCCTGTTCTTCGTCTTCTTCTCTTCTTCTATGAGTTCAGGCAGCTCGCACGCGCCGTACATTTCGCCACCTACTGGATTAAAAATAAAAACAAAAGAAAAACTCATCAATATAGTATGAAATTCTACTAAAATATAATAAACTGATTTTAGCACATTTTCTAAGGTTGTACTATTATACATACACAAAAATTTATTACCAACACATAAACGAAACGAAATCTTATCACCATCACTATTGGATCATGAATCCTCAACAGCGCCACCTGTAGGTTTGGAGGAGTTGCGTTTTATACACTGATGGCGCTGTTAGTGGTCAAGTCCAGCGCCACTGTATGACAGTTCACTGTAATTACAATGTTTTTTATTTTATTTGTTAAATAAATGTCGATTCTTGCAAAATAAATTTTTAAAAATCCACTTAAAAGTGACTCCTTCAGCTTATCCATGGCAGCTTTTCTTTAAAGAAGAGTGCAAATTATTAATTCATTCTTTAGTTTATGTTCCAAACTGATCTTCTTGCTTAACAAGAACTAACCCAAGCTAACCTTACATGACTTTTTAGCTTATAATTGCTCTGAAGCTACAGAAAAATCAAGCCCTTTTAGTGGCACGTTGAAGGTTTTGCTCAGGCTTCGTTATGTCTTCAGTAAGCGTGAGTCAGAGTCACAGTGGCTCCGGAGTCTGTCCTGGGTATACAGGATGCGAGCCGGGAATACGTGCACCATGCACACACATTCACACCTAGGGTCAATTTAGCATAGCCAGTATGCCTACTGGGAGGTGTGAGGAAACCGGAGAACCCAGAAAAAAACCCACACAGACACGGGGAGAACATGCTAAACTCCACAGACAGTAACCCGAGCTCAGGATCAAACCAGGGACCCTGAGGCTGTGAGGCAGCAAAAGAGAGACTGTGTACAGTTAATGGTTGATGTGTGGTATGGTATAGTACGGTGGTGCAGCAGGTACTCTTTTGGCACTATCCTTATTCTTCTTTTCTACTTATTTCGTATTCATTTCTTATTTTTAATGCACAGTCTAAGGAGGAGTAGACCATGTTTTCATTTCACTGCAAGTTATATACTGTATATATCTGTGTACGTGACAAATAAAATCTTGAATCTTGAGCCAAAAACACAACTCAGTCTTAATGAGACCATGTTTTCCCACTATGTCTGGCATCATATGGGCCAGAATGTTGGTTGGTTTGGGGCAACATAGGCCATAATGCTGCACAAATATTAAGTAATGCTCTATTTTTGGACAAGATCCCAAAGTCAGTTAAATCTTAAATGTTTCTGTGTACAGTTTGACCATGTTTGGTCCATAATACATTTCCCATTGGCATAAATGACCCCTATGTTGCTAGTCCTGACCATATATGGTGCAGAATCCCCTGCTGTCTGTGTACGCTGTTGGTCTTTCACAAGCCGATGAATCACTGATGCTTCAGTAGGATCAAGAAGAATGGATCTTTCTAGAAATTAAAATTAGGTGATAAAAGATGATGCCAAGCGAGTGTGTGAAAAGAATAAACCTGAATGCCTGTTGAAATAAAGCTCAGCACCATGTGACATGTTCATGACACACCTGGACTAATGAGCTAATGAGTTAAATCAGGCGTGGCTTCATAGAATCACTAGTTCCCAGACATTGTGAACCCGAATTGTCCTTTCTTTGTGCTAAAGACATTCATGGCTGTTTCGATGATTAGTAGTCAGCCAACATAGACCAGAGAGAAATATGCTAAAATCATCCAGTGATTGTCTCCCTGTGTTTCTTCCTCCCTCTCATTTCATCTACCTATCCCACCTGTATTGCTTGCCCCTCGCTCCCTCACCTCCCCTCATTTTTTCCCCTCCATCTCCCAATTTCAGCCCGCAGCACTGCGGCGGTGGTTTCCACGGCAACGGCAGGGCGAGAGCTGCATCCTGAATCAGTGCTGGTGTGCCGTCGCAAATAGTTATTGATCAGCTCTGATTGCAGCTGCAGCGCTGTCCGACGCCAGGCTCTGCTGAAATCAGTTAAAAGAACAAAGAGGGGAAAAAAACAAGAGATAAGCTATAAGACGATGTTATTAACGATCACATTGCTGCAGCGGGAGCTGTCTTCATTGCTTTGTGCACTACCCATAGTCATGGGCGATATTAATCAGTCGCCTTTGTTCACTGGAAATGTGCCAAATCCATATGGTCTAAGGCCAAACCACATTAAGTTATGGAGGGTGATGTCACAATGTTCCGCTGCAGTGCATTTTGGGACACTGTCACCATTTTGTGACAAACATGACATTCACTTTGCAATGGAAAATCACAAGATAATAAGTGGATCATACAGAACAAACTGAACTTGATATTGTGTTATGCCTCAAATTGTCCTGTGATGTAAATGTAATGTAATTTATACCACAGCGCTGTTGAATTCTGGATTCTGATTGGTCAGAAGGTGTTGATTAATTTTCTATAACAGCAGCTCTGACAGAAGTGCAGCTGCAAATCACAGGTTTATATTAATGCGCTCATTCTAATAACCTTTCTATAAGAAAAACATTTATGGAAGGAGTCTCCAGTGTCAGTGCTCAGTATGTTTTCTGACATGTCTTCAGGACAGAGGAGTAACATGACGAAGAGGGAAAACAGAGAGGCTGGTGAGGGAACGACTGTTTATAGCTACTGTAATGAAAGTGACAACAGGAAGTGACTTGTTTTGTGGACATTCCACAACATAAAATGTAAAAAGTTATGGATAAAAACATGATGTGTCACTCCTTAATAAATTAAACACTGTATTTGTTGTCAAATTGCTGTGTATAGGCAATAATAAGCAATAAGAGGAATACTTTTCAGGTGGTAACAGTAACTCCGCTTCATCACACCACTCTGTCACTGATTATTGTTTTATTCCTTTATTAACCAACGCTTCACTCTGATTACACCAAAAAAATAAGAAAGTGTATTACCTGGGCTTTTTTTGGACTTGGTGGGTGGTGGGTGGCTTCACAGTGGCCAATTTTCCTTGTTATTGAACAATGATGAGGTCCTGAACCCTCGCAGTTTCCTGTTTCCTGGGTTATGTAATGACAGTAGTGAGAGTAACAAACTGACAAAGTGGTTAAAGTTGTAAAAACACTGTTGGGTGGCATCTAGAAAGTTTGGACTAAGTATAAATTAGTTAATGAATGAAGCTAAACATTTAACTAGCTAGCCAGTAGCTGTTAATTCTTTATTAAAAGCACATTGACAGCGGAAACAAGACAAACCCATCAGGAACATTAACGCTTCTCTCAGATCAGTGAAAGACTTTGTAGGACTAATATTACACTGTAATTACACTTAGCATTTACTGCTAACTGAGAATACATCACTTTCACCATACTGATAAACTATTCTATTGTAACCGGTGAAGTTTTGTTTTTAACTTTTATATGTATACTCTTTTTTTCTTTAAAATTATTGTAGTTATTGTTAAAGTTGAAATCTATCATAGTTGTTGGTTCTGTGCTTGATCTCTTTCTGCTCGTGTATTGTCATTGTTTGTGTTATTGTCATCATGTTGTGTTGTCATTGTTGGTGTTATTGTTCTCATTACTGTTGGTATCGTTGTCATTGTTGGCGTTATTGTTCTCATTACTGTTGGTATCGTTTTCCTTTTTTTGTTTGTATACACAGCCTCAATGCTTAAATACTCTGTGAGAGCTTCTGAGTGTTTCTAAGGCACTGATTGGACAGGAAGATCAGAAGATTTTACACACCGAGGAGGCGGTGAGGTGAAATTATGCCTCTAATCATACGTGTGTGTATGTGTGTGTGTGTGTGTGAGAGAGAGAGAGAACGAGAGAGAGAGACACTGCCAAGCTCTTCCTGATATTTAACCACACTTACCTGGTCCTCTTGGAGTGGGGATCAGGAACACCAGGTTGCCACGGTTACGGTGGCATAGCGATGCATCCGTGACCGGAATATCCCAGCATTCTGTCAGAGAAGCATCCCCCCACCAGTCACCCCCCCACCACCCCACCCCCATCCTCTACGAACCTGTCGCCTTGACAACATGATTTTACCATCAAATCCTCTCCTATTACTATCTTAAAAGAAAAAAGTGACACACACACACACACACACACACACATACATGTATATGTTCCATGTACTTGTATATGTTCCACACTGATAATTAAATATCCGATTGTATTATTCAGCACTGTGGCCGATCTCATCGTATAGGGTCTAACAGGAAATCGCCATTGCGCTGTCAAAGGGACTAGAATATGTGCTGCGTTCAGAGACGTATGACCTTGAAACGTTATTGACGGATGGCGGAACTGTGGCAGAGGCAGAGCGAGGATGTCCAGCCGGACCATAACACTCGTCTGAGACTGTGATCAGACCGACTGGGCCGCGGCAGCAGATCTGAGATGGTTACTGATTGCTGAAGAGTGTTGGAGTGTCATCTGTGTGATGTCACTGCTGGGAGAAGGCTGAGCTTTGTGTGTGTAGCTGTGTATGTGTGTGTGTGTAGCTGTGTGTATGTGTGCGTGTGTGTGGGGGTGTAGTTGGTCTTAATTAATATCATTAGAAATATGGCTGTCCTCTTCTGTGGCAAGATGTGTGTGTGTGTGTGTGTGTGTGTTTGTGGGTGGGTGAAAATGAAAACCAAGGTTGTTGCAATATTAGATGAATATCTTCCATAAAGCTTAAGGGGAGGTGTGTGTGTGTGTGTGTGTGTGTGTGTGTGTGTGGTAGGTGGGGGGTAGTTTTGGTGAGACAGGGAGAAATAGATATAAGGACATATAAAATGAAAGATGGAACAAAACATTTCAATTTCTGCAATAATTCTCAGTATATTAAGGTCATTCTGTATATGGAGGGACAGCAGGAGAAAAACAGAAGAGGCAGGAATAGAGAAAGAAAGAAAAACACAAAACAAGGAAAGGAGCGGTAGGAAGGATGGACAGAGTGTGTAATAAAATTATAGCTTAACTGTAAGATTAAAATAAGTTCAAATTTCAAAGTTCAATGTTCAAAGGAAATTTTTACAATAATGCATTTGTGGTTTGTCTTTTTAAAATATTGTAACATTTGAAACAAACCACTTAAAATTCACAAGACATATAATACACTTATTCTATTTTTAACACAACACCACAGCAACCAGAGACATTACAGCAATAATCCTCCATTTAAACAACAGCAATGAAAGAGACACAAAAACAGAAATTGTGAAAAAAAAAGATAGACTACCATAGACACACACACTACCTCTTCCTCCTTTTATAGGGTGCCATTACATTTGTCCTAATTGAATGACTAGTCTTTTTTGCTGTAATTTATGGATTTGTTTTAGAATTGCTTTCTTTCAAGTCATCAGTGTGAAATGACTGAGTTTTATTCAATTGTCTAACTGAAATGAGTAAGTGATTTAAACTTGACAGTGTAATCCGTATATGAAATCGCAGTAACTCTTCGCCAATTATACAATTTGAAGCTGATCACAAATGCAAACTCAGGAGTGAAGCGTAGGCTACAACCTCTTTTCCCAGCTAACTGGATCTTCATGAATACCACATTTCTTGTACAAATAGTCCTACAATTTACGAACAAATCTGTTCATATCCAGTTTGACAAATGCTACCAGCACATTTTCCTTCTCAAAACAGTCATAAAATAAATAAATCGAATAAAATAATAATGATGAATAGGGCTTTTTCGCTTTCATTTTCCAATTCACTGTTTTGCGGGGAAGTCACTACAGAGCCGAGGAAGGGGGCGCCAACGTTCATGAGGTGAAGGTCAAAAGTCACGACCAGATCCATGATGCTTTTAACGTGAGGCAATGCTACTGTTAGCATTACAGAATTACATTCCTCCACTTAGCAGGCTTGGACACAGACTGTGATTTTATTCTAACAGACAGTAGCTTGCAAATCTGTACCAAACTAGCCTGCAGTTCTCCTAATCATGAATGATGGCTTTATGGTTCATACGATTGGAGAAGGGAGCTCTAGAAATAGCCGTGCTCTACTTTAGGCCTGTGAGTGGAGCAGAAAATAGGACAGTAGATCAGACTGTGGAGGAGGATACACTGGATTTCATGTGTAAGGTTCTGTTTTGACCAAAATTCGATTGAGCATTTTCATAAAATAATTCTAAACATGGCCTTAAGGATAAATCAATCAGGTATGTTAAAAGCTGCGATCACATAACGCTACCCTATAATAATGACCACTATATTTAACATCTGTATAGTTCTTGTAAGCCCAGAATAGTATCGTTACACAGTGTGCTGTAATATGGTACGTGAATAAAATGAAAGTATTACTACCACACTATTAATAGTGGTTCTTTGTGTATTTCCATGTTTAGACACAGACCAGACAACTGACACTTGCTTTTGTCTCAAACATTAGTACACACAGCGTCTGCGACGCATGGCACACACTCTATCACTCGTCTCTTCATTCATCATAATTAAATTGTAAGCACACAGTCACACTGCAGTGCGGCAGTGTCACCTCTGTGTGTGTGTGTGTGTGTGTGTGTGTGAGGGAGAGACAGAGTGAGAGAAAGAGAGAGAGAAAGTGAGTGAGTGAGAGAGAGAGAGAGAGAGATCTGGCTAGCAGGTTTCCTATCAGAGGGAAGCTGACATCATCCGTATTTCCTCACACTTTGAATTTTTCACAACCTCCAAATGTGTAAAGATTTAGAGATTTGCAGCTGAATCAAACAGAGATTCACAACTGAATCAGTGATCAGCTGCCTGTGTCATGAGGCGTGGTCTCAGTGTATGTCAGTCCCAGTGAAGAGTGAAGGAAGCTTGGCCTCTGTGCCTGTCAGTCCCCATGGAGTCTTCCTGCTTTTGAGGCTTACCACTGGTTTACACCTTGTGGTAAACCCTCTGTATTTACTCTGGTGATGACTTCTATTGATTGTTGGCTTTGACACAGATACACCTACCTTCTGCAGGGTGTTCTTGACCTGGCCAACTTCTGTGAAGGAGTTTTTCATCACCAGCAAAAGAATTCTTCTGTCATCCACTACAGTTGTTTTCCGTAGTCTTCTGGGCCTTTTGGTGTTCCTGAGCTCACCAGTGCATTCTTTATTTTTTTTTCTTTTAGGAATGTACCAAATATTTGATTTAGCCACACCTAATGTTTTTGCTATTTCTCTGATGGGTTTGTTTTGATTTTTCAGCCTAATGATGGCTTGCTTCACTGGCAGCGACAGCTCTTTGGACTTGATATTGAAAGTTAACAAATGTAAATGCCATACTTGAAATCAACTCTAGGCCTTTAGTGAAACTACAACTTTTGCACAGTAATGTGTATCTTTCATAGACTGAATTGTTTATCATATATTGAGATGTGTATTGTATTATCTTGGAAAATGAGCTACACCTCTCTGCCCATTAGTGTGGCTTTATATTTCTGTCGATCCAAAATGCATAAATTGAGTGTATCTGTGTGGGTGTGATTTATGAATGAGGATAAAATTAAAAACATTTAATATGAGTCACACCAAAGAAACGAGTTCCTTTTTTTAGCAGACTGAGAGTGCTGAGACATTTTCGAGGTTTCTGTGTTTTATTTACCATTCCTCTTCAACGAACATAACTTACAGATTTCAAATCAAAAAACACTTTTCACATTCAAAGCATTGAAAAAAAAAACAGTAACTAGCGCTTGTGTGTCAGTAAATTACAGACACAAAACTCACACGCACACACACGCACACACACTCACACGCACACACAAAAGGGAATGCAGTAAGGGAGATGGGAGGAATGCTGGAATCTCGTACACACTCCTTCAGATCTCCCTTGAAAACAAAAATTTCCAAAAAAAAAAAAGATAAAAAAAATACAGCTCAAATCATAATCATAACAATTAACAAAACGAAACAAAACAAAACGAGAGCAAGAGGAAAACCGCACTGTGTGAAGGTTAAGAACAGGTTGCTTGGTTTCGGTTTGCATCCAGGAGGTTTCCACTGTGTGTGTGTGTGTGTTGACATGGGGACCTAATGCTCAGTAAAGTGCATTTGATGACGAGAGAGGAAGGAGAAATGGCATCAGAAGATAAAAACACAGGCGCTAATGCGGCGTTCGCACACTTACACACACACACACGCACATGAGTTTAAACAGCCTCCACCTACAGACACGGAACACGGAAATAACATTCTGTTATCATTTTATGTAAAAATGCAAATACATTCAGAAAAATTACAGCCGGGGTTAGGAGAATCAAGTTACGACATCCAACTGATTCACGTGAATATGACTTACAAGGTAACGTAATGTAACCTAACGTAACGTAGCAGACGTTTTGCATGCATGGGCATTTTATCCTCTAAACGACAGACGGACCGCATTTCTGTCCCCGCACTGTACATATACAATATTACTATTAATTATTATCTATCTTAAATTAAAGTAACTCAATAGTCCTATGTTCACACTATCAGGTGACATGTCACAAGCGTCGCTTGTGCAACTGCTACTGTCATCGTTGGGGGCGTGGCCTGTCCAGGATTTCCTTTTCCAATGAGAAACAGCAGTAGGTATATAAAGCTACCTAGCTAAACACAAATTAAATAACGCACTAATCAGTGTGAAAATTGGTTGTTTTGATTTTCACGTTACATGTTCGGATTTATACTAGCCTCGTTCTCAGATTAGCAAAGCATTCTAACTGTACTAGCTACATACACTCACCGGAGGCACCTACGGTCTCTGCTACTTCCTTCCAGGTTTAATTCTTTTTCATACACGTTTAATGAAAGGTCAGATATGACTGGATAAGATGGAAGCACACAGGCTTTTCTTCCATTTTTGTTCATCAAACAGTAAATGGGAACTAATTACAGGTATAATGTTGTGAGTGGGGAACTGAAGAAATGTCAGACCACACACACAATAGTGTTGGTCAAAGGAATCATTTGAGCCATTCGTTTGGATTTGTTATATTACAGAGTCATGCCTAATTTGCATAGAATTGAGAAAATCTCAGTCCAAATGTTTTTGGCACTGTCGCTGAAATCAGCTCCATGTCGCCCACGTAGATAAAAAAACGAACAATGGTCCATCGCTTTGTAACCTGCTAGTGTGAACATAGAGTAAGGATTAAGATGTTCATTCATCATACGCTTACGTCCAAATGAGGCTGAATACAATCCAAGAACAGAGCTGATAAACTGTATTACATTTTCATATTGTGGTAAAATATGTTTACGATTTTATCACAAGGTTGTATTTTTAAAGATGACTATGTTTTTCTGTACTTGGTCTCACTGGGCAGCATTTTAACCACAAACAAACAGCACTTTCCCGACTCGCTTTAACAGTCCTTTTCAAACTTTAATGCATTCACAGAGAGGTCTTTATCCTGCCTTACAAGTGGTACCACGTTTTACCCCAGGAGCATAAACACGCCCCAAAAATGCTGCCTACACAGGCACCCTTCTTCACTGTTAAGCTGAGCCACCACTGCCTAACGAGTTACTTTCGACCAGAAACAGCTTCATTAATCTTTATTGAACTGCTTTATACCCTTTAGCTGCGAGATCTTCTTGTTGATCCAACATTTAATTTTTTACAGTGCAGGGCCAGTTCCCATGGTTACCGTACCAGTCTATAAACCATAAGAGCTCTTCCGATATCTTTCCAAAAAAAAAGGCAAAAGGAATAAAAATTGAAGCTGTTAACAGAAAACGTGTTCGATCTGCGCCACATGCAAAACTGTGCCTCAGAATGACTCTAGAGACTCAACGAAACGTATTTATTTATTTTTTTCTGTTAGTTTTGATTCCCCGCCCCCCTGATAATTCACTTGGATATCATGCAATAGAGACGTGCAAAAAAGATAAACACCTAACTCCACAAAACACACTTTCATAAATGGGACATGTTATGGGTGCTTAATAACGCGTTTACGACATGATTATAACATGTTTATGCCTACTCCATGCCGACCTACAGAGAGAATATGAAGGAAGAGCTGCGTGGAAGCCACAAGTCAAACGAACGCACAGGATGCTTTCTCGACCGAGTGTATAAAAACCATGTTTATGCATAAAAGAACTATCATTATTATTCTCTATGCAACTATGGAGTTAAAAACAACACTGACATTGCTCTTTGTTCATGTTTTTTTTTTCTCAAAGTTTTGCTCTTTTGATTATCTTTTCATTCAAACTAAAAGGTATCGATTGATTGGCACTTGATTGATGCGTCTAAATAGTTAGCGATATCTAAAATGCTTGATCGCACGTCTACATGTTAAGAAGCTGCGTGGGTCACAGGTTTTATTTCACGGCTATGTTATTTGTATCGACACACCTCGTTTGTGCTCCTGCCAAAAACGAGCGTAACTCTAATAAACGGATCAGACATCTTTTCAACTAAAATATTTCTCGTATATTTATCAAATAGCAGCATTTTTTCGATTTTTTTTTCTTTACTTTCTTTACAGTATTACAAAAAAGTACATGTAAACCTATTCATTCAAAAGTGTATTAAATCCAAAGGTTCATACAACAGACATAACAAAAACACAAAAACTGGACGACATGCTACAATATTGCTTCCAATATTTCTTTACATTTTTATTTATGTAGTTCGAAAAAAATCATCAGGGACGTCGATATGGACACCAGCACTCCAATTAGAGCGAATTCTAATGCACAAACAAATGGCAAAGCTAATCTTAATCTGGCTCGATTGGCACTGTCGTCATACACACGAGTATAACGGAGTTCACACACTGAAACCCACGGCGCAAGACAACTGCATTTAGACTACAAACTAGAGAACGACACTAAAAGTTCCACGAAGACCATGGGACAGGACGGAATCCACAGTTTCATTTTAAAAAAGGGGGAAAAGGGAGAGGAAAAGAATGACCTCAGACCGTTCTCCGAGAGAGAGAGGATAGAGAGCACAGGATACGAACGACGGTCATCGTTCGAGCTTGAGGTGGGTATCATCCCCCTTTCCCAGAGTTCCTTGCTCTGGATCTTTCAGGCATCCAGCCCTCCTTTTAAGCACCAATTCCCTGTTTGAGGGTGTTGGAGCAAGTCTATTTACACTCTCATAACGGTTAGGGCAAACTGATCTTAGGTCAGGTGTGAAAATGGATTTGAGTCGAGGTACAGAACTGTTTCCAGGTCAGAGTTCACAGAGAGAAGACGAAATTGTGGAGCAGCAGTGCAGTCTAACGGCATGGTGCTCATGGTGTAGTCATCCACTGCCCCATAGAGGAAAGAGGAGAGGGGGCAGGAATGCCTGCACATACTTCAAGCCAAGGAATGTACTCTAACACACTCATCAACTGCCACCATTAACCAGAGAGGAGAGCAAGAACGCAGGAAGCTAGGAGATAATGTGGTGCTAAGGTGATCCCCCTGTGGAGCTCATCCGTTCTGACATCATCCTTGCAAAAGGTCCCTTGAGGACCCTGTTCAAGTTACAGTATTGAGGTAGTTACCAATTTTTTAAAGTGATTTTTCAGTCCGTTTCAATCTGGCACATGAGTACAATGGCCAAGTGACCTTCATTTAAGAAACATAGCTAACCACATGGGCAAAATACTGGAACAGTACCAAGGACGTCAGGATGGAACACTAGCTTTGTTAAAGGGTCTGGTCCATTTCAATAAACATGCCCAAGAAGCAATCTGACTCATCTTACTCTGAAACTCACTGTGTCTCTATTCAAAAGTTTGTTTTCCAGCTGAAAAACAGTGCACGGAAGTGCTGAGTGCCAATCAGATGCCAACCTTCTGAAGGTTGCGGCTGGAAAAGTGTACAAAATCTATGCCGCTGGCCGAGCTTCTCGAGACTGAGAGCAGGATAGACGAACTGAGCTGGGGGACCACCGCAGTTACCACATTCAAAAAAGAAACCATACAACTGATGAAAGAAAAAAAAAGAAATAAAGCAAAAGAGAGAGAGAGAGTACAGTAGGAAATAAATAAAGAACATTTAAAATTTTTAAAAGCCTGAAAAGAGAAGGAAAGAGAGACTAGAGACCGGGGAGATATGCAGTGTCAGAGCGAAAAACAGAGAAGGAGAGTCCATGGCTAATGAAGTTGCAATTTCATTTGAAGTCTTTTCATTTTCACCATATTAAATTTCCACAACAAAATGCACAGAGATGTTGCATGCGGTTGTGCCGGGCTTGTGCTTCTGAAATTGCATATGCACTTTCATCTCAAATCTCAAAAATAAATTATTTAGCCCGAAACTGACAGCGTGCAGTAATTGCTCCTCAGCAGTGACAATTCTTGAGATGGATGAATTTCGTAAAATGGTCTGTTGATAAACTTCCTGCCAAAAGCAGTGCACGTAACAGATTTCTTAAGGCAATCTTTGTTGCAATAATTCAATGCATATAAATGGATCGCCGTGTCTCTCGTTCTTGCTCTCTCCCCTTCCTCTAATTCTTGGTTTCTGTTCCCCCTGGTTCCAAAGCAGATTACAGTCTGGGAATTGGAGGCAGTTGATGAATGTCTTTGCGAGTGTGTATTTAGGTCAGTAGAAGATCGGGCATTGCCACGTGGTTATATATAGACGGCCGTGGTTCAAACGGAGATCTGCTAATTAATGGCTGGTGTGAATTCCGAGCCGTTAGAGCTGACCCAGAGTATCTCTCGACTGGCAGAACCGATGGGTCCACAGCATCCAGCCCCGCTGTGCTGTGCGTTAGTGGACGCTGCAATGTGTACAGTACATTCCAGAGTTTAGGATGGTGTCGGCTGCTTGATTCACAGTGTGGTTTAAAAGAGATCACCTTCTTGTTTATCTTTACAAGTTCTGTACCTCATATCTCCCTTGCTGGATTTAAAAATGCAGTTAGCAGCAGAGGCGACGATGCTAAGTGTATGGCCTTAAAAAAAAAAAAACATGCTATTTATTACTCTGCCATGCTGTTTTCCAAAGAACGCATCCCACAACACAATGGATACAGGGTTGTTACGCTCGGGCAAAGCACCCAAAAAAACAAACAAAAAAAAAACAGAGAACCGCACAGGAAAGGCATTGAGCCTCAGCCTTAATGCTAGAAGATGTGCAGTTTCTCTGAGACGAGCGCTCTTGGTATGTTTGTGTCTCACTAAGACATGGGATTCCTTCATGCCAGATAACTCACACCAGCATCAGAGTGGAAAACAGCTTACTATTAATATTTTTACAAAGGCTGCGTTGCATTGTATGCGCTCCCTTCCTTCCGCTGCCAGACCTCCGGCAGCCTGACATCGAGGCTAGTTTGCGCAGTAGTGAACTAGGTGCCAAGTGGAACTCAATCGAGGACTTTGTTGCACTGCATACAAACTGGAAATCTTCATTTCTTTTCCCATTCTTTCCAAACATGAGGTATATCAGCTTGAGCTCTATTCGTACAAAAAAAAAACCACACGTTTTAAAAATCACCAGTGTTTACTGGAGTGGATATTTGAGTCTGGTATAACACTCAAGGTGCTTATTTCTTAATGGTAATGTTAGTGTGACTATCTGTCCCGAGTCTTATAATCAGTAGGACGATTAGTTTTGAGATGTTTCAAATGCAGATTCTGAAGTTCTTGCATCAATTATTTCAGGTGAAGTCAGTTATCCCAAATAATAGTGTTAGCAGCTGAAAAGTGTGTTTTTGTTCTCTCTAATGTGTCTCATTTGTAATGATGTTATGACCAAATCACAAAATTGCTTTTAATTAATAATTAGGGGAAGGCAAATTCAACCCCAAAGTGCTAAAATCTAGCTAAATAAGAAATTTAAATCTCTGATGTTTTCTCATTAGTGATTTCCTTATAGCACCAAAGAGGGATCAATTGACTAAACTGCACTTGCAGTGTGTGTGGGTGTATGTGTGTGTGTGTTTACATTCCTGTCCTCTCAAAGGGACCTTTTTACCTTTGACATTTTTTGTCTGCCTGCCTTTCTGCGGCTGAGTCAGATTCGGCTGCTGATGCCAAACAAAGACTCAGTTTGAACTTCCTGACACATATTTTTAAAAAAAAGCAAGACCAGGAAGTCTTTATACATTCAGGTCAACCTGAAATCACAGGTTTAAGTAAAATCTAAATCTACTGTGACTGAGAGTAATCTGCTGTCCGATTAATGGGAGAAAGCCAGTAACATGGATCTGAAACGGCTAGCGAGGGTAGACAAAAAAAATTTCTGCCTCGCTAATGTTAATTTGGAAAACCCTACAAGACTGCTTCAGGCCTAAAATACATATAAATCTGTAAAGGGCCAAACCTTTGATACTGAATTGACCCCAAGACGGGCTGCTGCCAAACCCATTGCCTATGTGGAGGTCTTTGTCATAAAGTTGGACTAACTTGTACAGGCTCCACCAATGACAGAAAAATAAAATGGAACCTAGCTGGTCCCTGGCTGTGAGAAAAACAAAGGAGGTGAGGCCTGAGTCTCCTCCCTCCCAGAGTGCCACAGGGTTCAGTACTGAGCCCCTCATAATCTATACCACTTAGCTCGAGTTAAAAAAATAATTAAAAAAAAAAAAAAAAAAAAAGAACAGCAGAATTTCAGTCCCAAATTCTTACACACCTCTGCCCCCAGGTCCACAGGTGAACATCTTTCTTTCCTCATATCAGTCACATTTTTTTGTTTTGTTTCTTTCCCTCTGAAACGTGAACATGGACACGCACTCTTTTTTCTTCTGTTCCCCTTACCGACCTTTTTCCTCCATTTTTGTCTTTTGTTCATTCATCTCATTCATTGACTGCTCTCTTGCTCGTTCCTCTTTCGAATCCCTTTCCTCGCTGCCCTCCCTCCCTCCCCCCATCACTTGAGTTCCCTCTCTAGCCCACTTTCTGAGGGTTTGTGGCACGGACGCCTTGCTCATACGTGATCCGCTGGCTGATGAGATACTGCGCGGCCTGCGTTGCTGCCGGCGACCCTGTGATGGTCACTTTGCGGTTGCGTGTGCCTGGGATGAACTCGCCCTTCTTGGAGATCTGGATGCGTGCCCCTGTCAGCTCCTGGTACTCCACCAACGTCTTCCCCCCTTTCCCTAAAATGGCGCCCACCAGGTTCTCGGGCACGGCAATCTCCAGCACCTCCTTGCCACCCTCGGCAAGTTTCTCAGTCCCCAGCAGTGAGGAGGCCACCAGCGGGGAGGAGGCTGGGTTCAGGTAGCCGTTGGAAGCTCCCGTGGCGGCTGCCAGAGAACCCAGCGAGAAGCCAGCCAGCCCAGGTGCAGCCGGGTGAGCCGCTCCTCCGGATGCCTCGCTGGCGTACGATGCTAAGAGGTTAGCTGCAGCAGCAGCTGCAGGGTTAGCACTAGCAGCAACGGCGGCTAACACTCCAGAGGCGGCTGCGGGGTTCAGGCCAAGCCCCAGAGTGTTGGTGTTGTAGCCATAACTGGCGAGTGTGTTCAGGGCGGAGGTGATGGCCAGCAAGTCGTTGCCGGAGAAGCCAGACATTGCAGAGGGGAAGCTGGCAAGGCCCGCCTGGCCGAGCAGTGTGGACGCAGTGGCAGCGGCAGCAGCAGCAGCACTAGGCAGAACCTCAGCACTGTTGGCATATGGTGAGCCTGTGGGGTTGGAGTTGGCCACAGGTCCTGTGACATTGGAGTAGCTGATGTTGAGACAGCTACTGCTCTGAGGGTCCTCCTGGATCTTCTGCACAATAATCTCAACAGCCTTGCGGTTCTGCTCAGGCTCGCCACTCACTGTCACCACTCTCTCCTGCAGGTTGATGCCCTCGGGCTTCTGTGAGAGCTGCACCCACGCACCTGATTGCTCCATCACCGACTTCACCGTTGCTCCACCCTTACCAATGATCAGCCCAGCTGTGCTGTTGGGCACGATCAGTTTAGCCTGCATCAGAGAAGGTTAGAAGCCTTAAGGAACAGCATTGAGTTTCTCGACAATAACACAAGTGTTAAAGAATCTGCACTCTGCAAACTGAAGATGGAAATTCTTTATATTTATCAGAGATTAATTTTTGTTAAAATTTTGTAATAAATTCCTGAAGAAAATTTGAATTTAATTTTGAAATTAAGATTCTGAGTGTAGAGAATTAGGGAGAGTAATATCTGCTGCACTATAAGATTGGTCCAAGGAATTTACTTTAATGGATTTTTTGCATTTGTCGCTGTATAAATTGAATAAACTAATTCAAACATCGCTAATCTCAGTGTCTCATGCTTGTTACTTTTTCCTTTACAGGCATGAAGGCAGGGTGAGATGTCACTGGCAAGCAACATTACAGATACCTGTCACTCACTTAGACACAGGTGGTAAAGTTTCAGGTGATTGGTTCACCATTGCCTGCTCTAAACCACTCTAGACCTGGTTCCAGAAAATCAGACTGCAGTCTGATGCACAGGCTGAATGACTGGCACCCACAGCTACTATATACAGCTTGCTGTGTGTGTGTGTGTGTGTGTATGAGTGAGAAAGAGAGTAGAGGTTTGGTCTATAAGGTCTCACTGACCAGTCATTGCTTATCTCAGCCATTTGTTGATCCTGGGGCTTAACGTGCAGCTGCCCCCTCTCTTTCTCTGGAACACACAGGTAAAAATAACCCAGTGCTCTTGCTCTTTTCAGGCCCAGTCTGTCTCTTTCCCCCTGGGGAACACCCCAGCATGTCATCTCTACAACACTCCAGGCTTTAATATAACACACTCCCTCACTGCTCTCAGCATCCAGGCTGTTCTTCATGTGATAGCAGCTTAATCTGTGATTAAATCTTAATTCTTTGGCCATTCAAGTAGAATGTGTGTATGTGCATGACTGACCTGTTTGACTCGGTCCGGGTTAACAGTGGTTTGAGGCTGCAGGATGCTGACTGGTTCACTTTTCTGGCTGCTTTGTGGCATCTCACGCACTTTCTCAGCGATGAAGTTATGAACTCCATTCAGCGCCTCCACCGTACCCTGGATTAAACACACACGCTCTGTCGTACCTGTACACACACACAGGTACAAAGTGTAATGTTAAATAGTTGCATTATTTAAATAACTACGGTTCAACTGTTTACTGTTTACTATTTCCACAGCTGCTGCAAACACACACCACACACAGTTGATCCCTCTTTGGCAGTTGAAGATGATGACCTGCCTGGAATCCTGTTGCTAAGGATAAAGAACCCTTGACAGTTTCAACAGTTGCTTTGATGGAGACGGTCTTGTTTAATTCCAGGAATCATAACACATTGCAGAAGTGTGAGTGATAGCCCTAGTGGAATGAAAGTAGTTCAAATTGGAAGAGAAAATATGTACACTGTAAATATAATGTTTCTAAATAAATAAATAGCCATCCTGAACTCTTAAACTAATGTTCTGGACCACATCTTCACTCACCAATATGGGACCACCACTGACCAAATATAATCAGGCTCTAGGTATAAGCTGGAAACTTAGCTAAGCAACCATTTTTGTTTTTCTCAGTCCTTTTTAGCTACTCCTTCCTCATCTTTGTTCTCAGGTACTCTAAGTATCTCGCAAACCACTTTAGCCACTGCTTCCTTTTCTCCCAACATGCACCTCTTTCTTCTCACATCTCAGAAATAGCAATGCCAATAATCTCGTAAGAATCTCAGGCAGTAGTTGTAGGTGGGCTCTGGAACTATCAATCTGTCCACAAAGCTGACTTCATCTCAGCCTTGGCTTTGTTCCATGCACTCCACTTCCTGGCTCTGACAGGGAAATGGATCACTACGGAGAACTCGGCAACACCAGCTGCTCCGTCATCCTCTGTCTCTGCATTCTCTCACTCTCCATGATGGATTGGCAGGGGTCTGCTTATAGCCCAGAAGTGGAGCTTCTCACCCCTCATGTCTTTCACATCCCAATATCTCATCAGATGAATATCATGCTGTTACCATAACCTTTCATACTAACCTTCATAGTATTTTCTCCTGGTCCTCTAGGGCAGTGGTTCTCCAAGCAGGGTCCATGACACATAACCAGGGGGTTCTGTTTTTTTTTTTACATGTAGATGGTTTTGGAAATCACAAGTCACCTAATCAAAGTTATTATATTTATTACTCAATTATTATAGCTATTAGCCTGTTTGACTGGTCACTTGAATTGACTTGACTTAATCCAGACCTCTATAACTCAAAAACAAGTAGGACTATAAATAATGTGGACCTAATGTGTTTTTTCAGTGAAAAGTTCAATGAAATAAATTTGTACTCAGGGGATCCTTGGAATTTATGTTTCAGTTAAAGGGGTCCCCGGCTACAAAATAATTTGAGAACCCCTGATCTAGGGAGCTTCAGAGATGAGCTACACAACCTCCTGTATCTCCTTCCAGTCAACAGAGATTTACTCATTCTCCATGGTGACTTATAAGAAAATCTTATGGTCCCGAGTGGCACAACAGAAGTTTGATTCTTGATGATGCCACAGCCATCCATGGCCATGTGTCAAGGGCCAAAATTGGCCGTGCTCTCTATGTGGGAGGGATGGCATATTCTCACTCCCCTGTAAATCAACACTAACCAATCACAGGCATCTGTGAGCTCATATATGTGGAAGAGGGCAACTAGTGCTTTTTTCTCGAGTATGTTATGCTGCCCTGTGATGCAGCATAAGCAGTAGTTTGAAAAAATGTGGAGGTTGGCTTCATGTGTCTCGGAGGAAGCACACGTTAGCCTTCATTCTCCCTGGTTGGTAGCTGGCATGTGATGGGGATAGTTAGCTAGCAAGACAATGGTCCTACTATTATAGTCGTCTTTCAAATTAAACCTGCTCTGGACGTGATCTTCAACAAACCTACTCCTACAGTTTAAAAAGTCTATAGATACCACCCTCTCTTTTCTATTCTTCTAATGATCTTTCCTCCAGACCAATAAGGTCCTTCCTACCTACTCCTTGGATATCATACACACTAATACTGCTTTCTCCTTTTAAAGTTCAGTTCTTGCAAAACCACCATTCTACAAAAAAGAAACGTCTGCATCTGAAGCTTTTAACCCTTTACTCTTCCTACTTATCTGTTCTTGACTTCTCTGCAGTCTTCAAGGTCACCAACCTTTGAATTATTGGCTCATCAAAGGGGTGCTTGTATCAGGTGACATGAAAATCAACATATAGTACATGCAAAATCTTCACTGGTGTCCCACAAGGCTCGGTGCTCTGTCCTCTTCCATCCCCATTCCCTTGGTAATATCTTCACATGACTTCTACCACAGTTATGCTGATGAAACCCAACTTATCCTCTCGTTCCCACAATCAGATACCCAGAGTGTTACTTGAATCTCGGCATGTTTGGAAGACATCTCATCGTGGATGATGGCCCATCACCTACAGCCACATCTCAGCAGGATTGAGCTGCATTCTGCTGCTGGGAATGTATGTGTTTGGCCAACGTTAAATCCCACATCCTACCTCAAACTCTTAGAGCTACAAGTATGACACATCTTGAACCGTCACGAGAAATCCAAGCCTCAGAACTCTTTTATGTACTGGTGTTCACAGCCCAGTGTGGAAACTACACGGAATTTCAGCATATAAACCACCAGTTTCCATGTTTTATGCAATACAAACATGAATATTTGGTCGTCTGATGGGAGAATAAATCTGCGGTGTGATTTACTAAGCCTGAAATTCAATTCTGGAGTGTCGATGGCACACACAATGTAATACAACTGAAGGGCAGGTAATAAATTTTGTTATAAGTTTCTAGATATTATGTCCCAGGATCGCAAAATATCACAAAATAAAAACATTTTTTTTGAAATTATTACACTATTACTGAAGTAAAGTATATATAATGTTATATATAAAATTATATAATACATTATATAATGGATATTTGCCACACACTGCATTCAATGACTTTCAACAACATTGAAAGAATCTGTAAAAAAAAGGATTACATTCATATTTACCTTATGAACACAACACACGTTATTTTTAAACAGTTATTCAAGGCATCTCATTGCCTTTAATCAGTGTTACACTTGTTTCACTCTGTTCAAGATAAGAACCACACAGAATTAGCCCATGTAAAATTTTAACATTGTTTCGTCTGCACTTTGTACTTGACATAATTTAAGCAATTCTTCATCATAAATCACCCACAATACATCCACTACCTGTATGCAATTTATCAGATTTTACCCAAGTTAGACTTTGGGATCACAGAAATCCCAAAGAAAAAGTGATAAAGTTTCTCAAAGAAAGAAAAGGGGGGAAAAATGGCTGGTGTGTACGTTTCTGGGCAACAGTGCTGAAACTTGGCCGTGTATGTATGAGGTCCTCTGTTGTGATGTCATCTTTGTGCACCAGATTGGGTATCAAGCATCTGTTCTATAAACACCTGTTCTTATTCAAACCACGCCACTCACTCACACTGCTGCACTGCTGAGAGTGTGGGTGGGTGACAAAGAGACAAACTCTGAAATCATTTCAATGTTTATCCTAAAATTGCAGGTCAACAAACACCAAACAGCAGGACACAGCGTGTTTGGGCGTGCGTGTGTGTGTGTGTGTGTGTGTGTGTGGGCATGTTGCTGCTGTTGGCGAGGATGAGGTTGATACAAACAGTCTGATGGTTAAAGTAAATGGAGAAAAATTCTCAGGTTTCCTTGTGTGTGTGTGTGTGTGTGTGTGTGTGTGTGAGAATGGCTGCAATACCCACACATTCATTCATATCCACTTGTGTCAGTGGGTGCTGAGTGGGTAAAACGTGAGAACACATTAAGGTCAAATCAATCAAAGAAGTTAACTACTATTACACACACACACACACACACACACAGAAATACGGCAGAAACATGAGACCTTTCCACTCCAAACGTAATGAGCAAAGTAAAAGTATGGGTTCAGTCATGTGTGTGTTTGTACACACATGACAAGAGAGAGATGGACAGCGATGTAAGTGTAGGTTTATGTGTGTGTGTGTGTGTGTGTGTTTCACAGAGTAAAGCCTCGGCTTAGAGAGGCTTCTTTTTATAGGTGCCCCCTGAGCCACAGGGGCTTCGAATACTCCGTTCTCAGCAGCTCATAAAACAAAGGACGCCTGCTAAAGCTCCCTTTATTTTTGTCCGGTTTTAATCTAAACACCACCATTGACAGACCAAACAACTCTTTTTAGCATGGAACCAAGAGCTGATTCTCTAATTGTTGGCAAAGTATTATCTCATGCAAGACAAACAGAAAAAAAATGCAGCCATAGTTTGGCATAAACAGAGCTACAGGTAACTAAGTAACGGAAAAAAAAATCACATCTATGTGATTCCAATTTCACAGAAAGACACTGTGCCTAGTTCTACATTTATAGAACCTAATCTAATGATTACTGACTAAATGTAAAGAATGATAATGATAAGTTTGCAACAGGAAATGAGTTAAAAATATTACTTTTCTTTCTTTTCACGTTTCAGATTTTAAAATGCTAGGACTGCTTGAGTTAAATCCAAAAGAGAAAACACACTTCAGTTCAGAAATGCCTCAAGAAATATATATAATAGAAAATGTCAAAAATGTGAAGGGTTTTCCCAGGATGTCACATATAATGTACACACACACACACACACACACACACTCACATACACACACACATGTATGTAATATCACAAAATATTAACATAGCTGCATTTCCATCCAACATAATAGTTGTATATAGTTGTATACAGTTGCTACAGATAAGCAATATTATTTTGCTTTTTTTTTTTTTTTAAATAGATTTTCTGGCCGTTGTTTTCCAGCATTCAGGTTTAAACAGGTTTAAATGAGCTGGGTTTAAACCTGCAGAATGACATCATCAGTTCTGCCATGGACTCCAGTGCATAAAACGTTACTGCTCTATAAATTTTTATCGCTCGATTCATTTCAAAATGTTAAATACAAATTTTCTTTCATGGAGAAGAGATGAGTAAATATAGTTTTAGTTAAAGACTGGAGCCGTCTACAGAAGTAGTGTAATATTTTATTCGTGAGGAAAATATAATAAAGATGATAAAGTTTACAAAGGCAAATCTGTGTGTGTGTGTGTGTGTGTTTAATCTCTGATAGGACAGCTCTGACATTTTAATGACCCCAAGGAGTAAAGTGCTTTTTATAAAGCTCTGTGTGTGTGTGTGTGTGTTTGTGTGTGTGTGTGTGTGCACTACACAGCTGTCACTTCACAATACACACAATGCAGGGACTCACGTGGTCGCTTCTACACTAAGAAGTGTGTGTTCACTACCAATGACTGTTTCAAATCTTTCAAAATGAATACAAATTAAATAAATGAACTAAAATTGCCTCATTTTTAAAAATTCTTTGAGCACTTGACTGAAGAATGGAAGGAATGGACCAAGTTGCATGACTTAGCATCTAGAATACTTTCTTTAAACATAATATGTCTTTAAAATAAAAACACTTTCACAACATTAGGGATGAGTACGACCAAGTACAAGTTTTTTGGTACACGTCAACAACGACACTGAGACCAAAATGAGTAAGCTACTTAGTATTAATTAATCATGGGAGTCGTTTTATTTAGCTCTGTTGGTTGCTGCCATTCCTCATGCTGAAGTTTATGTTTAAGGTGTTATGGTGTTACAGTATCTTTAATAGAGAATCTTTAATAGAGAGCATGGCTTGTGGAAGTGGGTGTGTCTCAGTGTTCGCAGAAGTGAAGTGCGCTCATGTGTAACAGTTTCTCTGCATGCTTGCTTCAGTGCACCATTCTAACCAATATTCTTGTGTGCACACAATTCATGGCACCTTGCGCTCATTTTTAATGCTCACTGACACTGCTGTACATGTTCGAGTTGGCCGCCCTCACACTATACGTTTTAAACGCTATAAGATGCTTTGTCAGGTTTGTTGTATTTTTAGAAACATGCTCTAGTTCCTCCTCTTGATATTTTTCCCAGAGCAGAGAGACTGCAGTCTGCTTTGCTTTGATCATTAAGCATGGAGTACGTCCAGATCACTGTCATTCCATGTCATCTGTTCATTAGCATAATAACATACGTCACATAGTATCACGTATACCCGATATCAGGATTGGTATTGATGCAGCCCTCATTGCAACAATCGTTGAAATTGCTGCTATTTTAGTCTGAAAATAACATTTAGAATGATATATAAAGCATGTAGCTTTTAGTCACGTGAGTTAGTTCCAGTTCCAACTGTTTCAACTGGCAATAAACCAATTTAAACAATGTTTGGTGTCTTGGCCTGTGTAGATAAGTATTGCAGAATCCGGCCCGGGCTTCCGATCATTCGTACTGACAATCAGCAATCAGTATCAACCTCAGAACACTGATCGGTCCATCTCTACACTGCATGTTTGGTTCACTTCCTGGATTTGTTTCAATTCAGGGTCGAATCACTTTCTCAGACCTGTCCAAATGAGCCACGCTGAGCGAGTAAACACATCAAGGTTTGATTCAGATGGGCTAAACTCCACTTATGTGAAAGCACTCTAATTTACATATTAATGGCATCTGGTTTTCCTGATGAGAGAAAACATGCAGGCGCTTCTGTACCTCTTTCTGTTTTTAATAACATTTTTTGTGGAACCACAACATCAGCCAATTTATTACTCAATATACCAAATTATACTTGCGTTACTTTAAGCTGCATTTTCATTTGCGTAGCATGCGGCGTTAAAAAAAAAAAGCTCCTCATCTTCAGGGAGTTTAAAGGTGTTTTATTCCCTCGAGCTTCTTTCATGGTGGAAATGAGTCGAGGAGATGGAGCTAGTACGATCTGTACAAGATGTACTTTAATGGTTTATGTGAGGGTTTTTTTTGCTTGAAAGAATTCATAATTGTACAGAATATGTGCTATAAATGTGTAGTGACAAAGAGAAAATGTGGAGGTGAAAATATCTAATTCACTGTGATTGCTTTTCAGAAAATAAACTTTGAAGGAAATAAACTGGTATACAGTATACTAGATGAAGAGAGAAGATCTGTCTCAATTTCAACATTCACAAGCAATACTGATTCAGCTAATATGAATTTTCAGTTTTAGTCTTTTGATGAAAATAGATAAGTCACAGTCATAATTCAGCCATTTAGTTATTGTTTTAGTCTAGATTTAAAATTAAAATTTTTAAAAACGACAGCCGTTTTAGTCATTAAAGCTGAACAGTTTTTAAACAAGAACTTATGAAACTCCAGATTTCTTAGAGCTTCGGCTACAACTTTCCATCAGAAAGAAGTGAAGGATAATAATGTTTTAAATGTAACTCTAATGAACATACATGACTTCGTTCATCAGGTATGCTAGGTCTAGCTGGCTAGCATTACATTAGCCTAAGAAACCAGACACTACAAAAAGCATTTTTTTTTACTTTAGAAGATAAAACACTTTAACACAAAGTAATCGTGTCACTGTAGATGAAACATATTACCAAACAGGTCAGGAGTTTGACGGCATCTTTCTCCAAACACGAAGCATTAGCGTATATACTCAGAGCAGAAAAGACAAGGCCTTTGTGCATCCAAGCGTACAGAACAACACGTCTTCATTAATTCTCCTGTCTCTATCCTTGTCAAACTGAAAGGATTTCAGAGATGAGGGAGGAACCTTTTGTCCAATTGACCCTTATGTGTTAAGGAAAATACTGTTACATGTTGTCATATATTTGGAGCAGAAGAGTGAATCATTATTTAGTTTTCATCATGAAAAAAACAAAGCAAAATGAACCTTGTCACAAAGATGGATGGCTTAAAATGGCTTCATCTGTGACTCCAACAATTTCCTGTATTGTCCAAATTAATAAATTGCAATTTTTCATCACTGTGTAATGTCAGCATATGTCAAAAATTTTTAACCAAGTTCATATTTTAACACACTGAATGCAAACAATAAAACCAATACAAAGGAAGGCAATGGAGTGAAACTGGAAACTAGTCTATGCTCTCACTACACTATAGACAAAAATGTCTTTGTTGTATAATGCAATTTATACAATAAAGTGAAGTCAATATGAATTTTTTCTCTAAACTCACAGAATTTGAGAGGGTGCATGTTATATTCCAGAGCGACTTCAGAAAATACAATATCCTGTAGCAGAAAGAATTCATGCCTGATTTCCAATCCAATTATCTGAATGAAACAAAATATTTCATGTTTCCCAAGAAATGTTACTGCAAAGAAGAACTGAAAAGTTCTTAGGATAGGAAATGTAACAGTGTGTGTTGCGTTCTGTGGCCTTTCAGTCACCGGCATTACAACAAAAAAATGTTTTATCCAACTTACTAATGTTTCATGTAAACCTCTATAATTAGACTGAATTTATAAACTGCTGCTGGGGGGTGATTACTTATACATACACAAATAACAAGTACATTTAAGAAGTTGTGTGTGTGTGTGTGTGTGTGTGTGTGTTACCTGGGTAGAAGTCTTTAGATTTGGACAGTTTGATGGTGGCGCCAGTCTCTTTCTGCAGCTGGACGATGGTCTGTCCTCCTTTACCGATAATTGAACCTGCCGCATAGCTGGGGATCAGCACTTTCAAGAAGTACTCACCCTCTTCTACACACACACAAAAACACACACACACACATGCACACACAAACACTGGATTAGAGCAGAGAAGCAAGTTTCATCTCTACCCTTACTCATAAACATTTCTTTAATAATTCTGTTGGAATGCAGAACTTGGAAGTGCGGCTCTCGCTCTGACAAACACTGGAACACACTGTTTGGAGATGAGATTATAGAGCTCTGTAAATCATCTGGATACAGCCTTGCTTGTTCTCTACAAATTATACCAAGTCAATAAATACAGTCTACGAGAGCCTAAGGAGAAGTATTGACTTTCACCTTTCGAGCTAAAAATCCCAGATTACTAAAAATGCCTAACGGCACATGGTTGTCTATCAGCAGACAAATCTATCACTACAGTAAAAAAAATATGTAAAAACAAAAGAAGAATAAATTTTATGCACAGCTGGAGAAAGACACAAAAAGCGTGATTAGAAGTGGTGTGTCAACATTTTAATATAATATAACTTACAGTGCAAATTAGTCACATTCAGCTGAAAATAAGCCTCCTTCAGTGAGGCTGATAGACAGAGGCCACACCTCCTTCACTGGGACTGACAGGACAGAGGCCACACCTCCTTCACTGGGACTGACAGGACAGAGGCCACACCTCATTCAGTGGGACTGACAAACACTGAGGCCACGCCTCCTTCAGTGGGACTGACAAACACTGAGGCCACACCTCCTTCAGTGAGGCTGACAGACACTGAGGCCACACCTCCTTCAGTGGGACTGACAGGACAGAGGCCACACCTCCTTCACTGGGACTGACAGACACTGAGGCCACACCTCCTTCAGTGAGACTTCAAGACACAGATGACGCGCCTCCTTAACTGGGACTAAAAGTTAGCAGAGACTCAACACAGATGATGTAGTTTAGCCTGAGACGAGATAACTTTCTACTTCTTATTTATTATGCTTACTCTTTCCTTTTGAGTTCCTGCTGAGTTCCTGCCGGTTCTTCCGCTGTCCCACTTTAATTTTCTCTTGCAGAGGAGAGTGACCCGCTTTGGGCTGACACAAGGCTAAATTTATCCACACATTCACAGCAAGCACCCTCAGGCACTAGAACTGCACCAGAGCCACAAACGGGACCAGAACCAGACAGGTTCTGATTCACACTGAGCCGTTTTATCAGATTCATCTACCAGCCTCACCCTGTCAATTAAAGGATGACCACTGAGCAGATATGAATTGGGTGATGTTTCATTCTCAACACTACACTGACCTGGTATTGGGTGTAGACCTGGTGTCAGGTACCGCAGCATTGCTGGGGTTTGTTGGTGTGGTGCTGGTGGTGTACGTTTGGATACACTTGTTAGATTCGCAGTTTCAACAAGCAAAGTTAAACACACTTTTGAAAAGCTAGTAATTTGGAAGCACTGCAACATTCAATAATGCCGTTATCACAAAATACTAAAACTATTATCCACGTTTGAGCAACAAGTGATCCGTCTTGCTGTGTGATGTTTTTGGTTCATCACTGAAATTTCTGGTCATGTCGAAATGTTTGGGGGGAGAGACACAAAAGCGATGAGAACCACTGGAGTAAGGAACTTGATCAAGTAAAAAAAAGTTTTGCTGTAACCGTCCAATCATACACTGTGACTAATTGGAAACCGTGACATCATAACAACCCGAATTAGGAAAAATTAGCCACAGTGTCCACCATCCTGCTATTTTATTTAGAATTTTATATATACTAATGTGATAATATTGTGCTAATCAAATGCACGCTATTGGTATTATGGTCACAGATTATAGTCACTACCCCTGCCTTCCATGTAGGAGGTAGTTCCATGTGTATGCAGCTTTTCTGTTTTTGTGTTTGGATCAAATTCTGAAGGCATTGTTGCATATATTCCTTTTAATGAAATTTGCATAATTCTGTTCACTGGAAAAGAGAAATCACTGTGGGAGAAAACATGCCCGTGAGCATCATAAAAACACAATTAGCATTTAATTTCTGGTTTGGTTTATTTAATTTGTTCAATACTTTAGGCTTGTTTTCTCCGTTTACTGTCCGTTTGTGGTGTTCACATCATTTAAAGAAGGAATGTATTAAGTACAAATTTTAAGGTTAGAATTTCTTCATTTATGGAGCGTGGCAAATGGTAAATCATTAAATGTGTGCAAAAAAAGTGAACAGCACGCACACACACACACACACACACACACACACACGTCATGCTGTGTGCGACTGTGTGGCAGAAAGCGCTGCAGCGTATGGAAGCTAAATCCTCAGATTTGTCCTGGTGGATAGAGCCAGCACTGATTCAGTTATACACAGAGACACAACACACACTCTCACATACACACTCGCAAAACTGAGGTCCAATAGCACAGCCTTAGATATGCATGCACAGAGAGGAGGTTTAGAGGCACAGATGCTCTCTATCTCTCTCTCTCTCACACACACACACAGTACAACTGCTGTAGAGCGCTGAAGGAAAGGACAGAAGGTGATGTAATGTAATGTTTTTCCAGGAAGGTGTTTAACCTCTGCACTGAGCTGACTAAGAGCAGGAGAGAGTGTGTGAAATTCTCAGGTGTCTGATATCTAATAAAAATTAGTGAGTAAAATGTTAAATGATTCAGTGAAATGATAATTAAAGTTACACACTTTTCTGATGTAAATTAGCACTACGTGTTTTGCTTGGAGCAGTAGGCCACTGTGTTGCCAAGTGCACTGTTTAACAACAAATTGAATCTTTGAATTTTTATTCATTTATATTGATATTCTTTATTTATGACAAAATTAAATACTTCTTTAATAGTGCTTGACATTTTCACATGCAGATCTGGCAACATCTGGTCATCGCACATATTCTATCTCTGTTCTAACAAAGAAATTCAACACATTCAACATGACTTTTGTGACATTTTCTAAATATTACAGGAACCAGCTTTATTAGCAAACTTTATTCCATATGCAGTGTTTCCTTGGGAATGTAATGGCATTTTACTTTTATTACACCTCCACACTGTGTACTGGACATTATTTTAATTTAACACATCACTTTTTTACTGAACTTGTATTCCCTCATTAGTCCTGTGCTTGTTAAGGGGGAACATGGCTGACCATTTCCTTCATTTCAGAATGGTCTTTAGGCTACACTCACATCACCACATTACACCGAAGTGACGCAAATCTAATTTTCTGCCTTAATGTAACACATCTGATTTCTTTTTTCAGAACTGTGTGGACACACAAATCTAATTTTTTCAGACACCAGCCACTTTTATACGTGGTCCTAGATTGAATACATAGCCGATATGTGTCCATACAACATGAATGAGAATGGACAGATTGCATACGCATATCACTCTCATCATCATCATCAAACAATTGTTCATTTACCTGAGATTTGGGGAATCAATTCAAGCAAAACTGCAAACTATGTAGTGTAGTGAAACAACTGCCCATGTGGGGCATTTTGGAGGACAGGTGCATTTTCATTAAAGACAGAAAATGCATGTAACTTGCAATTATAAATACAGTATGAACTGTCAAGATAGACAGATCCAATTTGAGCAAAAACTCTGAATTGTGCAGTGAAGCTTGTTATGTGAATGTAGCTTTAAACTGCAGTTTGAGCCTTACACCAAACATTTAGGACAGTTTTACATATTAACATTCAAATAAATTGAACATTATTATCAGACGCATTATGAGTTGCATTTTGCACTTTGCTTTCTCACGTTCATACATCGGTCCCTTGCGCATTCTGAGTTCTTGTGCATTCCATATCAGCCTTCAGTGCTCCTACTACTTGCAACAAACTACAATAACAAATGCCTCTTTGCATGTATTTGGAAATTTCCATTCCTGATGATTTTGCCATGTTTCTATTAAACAATTTTGAGTGTTAGTAATCTGTACATACGCATGAGTGAGGTCTATTTCTGAGAGCTGGATGTCGGCTACAGGTGAGCACGTGACTGGGTGAGGGACATGTACAGAGTGTGTAGGCTGGTTAAAGTGCCTGTAATAATTCTGAGAGACAAGATGAGTTCCACACACTCTCATGCCCTCAATCTACTGCATCTGACCTCAGCACTACTGCAGAAAGCACGAGAAAGAAAGAGAGGAGGACAGAAACAGAGGTAGAGCACAGCAGAGCCACCAAAAGAGGGTGGAATAGGAAGGAGCGAGGGAGCACTCAAATGGAAATCGAGAGGAGTGTAAATAAAAAGCTGTTAAATAAAAATGAAAAGGTATGGAAGTAGACAGAAACATGTGAGAGGTTTAAGTAAAAGAGCCAGCCAAACAGTGCCCTTTTAAAAATACTATATTCATCTGAGGGGGTTGGGTATCTCTACTGGCAGTGAAAAGAGAACAGCAAATTCCCTTCGAGCCCAGGCTAGTTGGTCTTTATTCATTGTGTAAATAATGCTGGCAAGGAGAAAACAAATCAACCACAGGTGTCCCAAAAGCAAATGTCCTGTCACTTTGACTAACTCGCACTGGACAGACATGTGGGGACACACGCTGTCCTTCAGGAAGTCCCCCATAAACTGCATGAAATGGTAAAACTGTCAGTTAGCTTACAGAGAGCAAGAGGCTTATGACGGCATTCACTATCTCTAATGAACCATATGTGTGTTTTTTTTAGGTTTGTGACAAACGATGCCTCTACATGACTTTTGCCATCATTTGCACTGTAACTTCAGTCCCCTGATGTTTTGTGGAATTTTTGTGAAATCATTGAGGCAAGTCCTCCAATGGGTTTAGTCAAGCATATAGATACATTATAAAATATAATGTAATACATGACTCCCACTAGGCTACAGAGAACCCTGTATAAGCATGGGCAGTTAATCCACTGGAAAGGCCGTGCATTGATGGTGATGATAGTCCTGACGAGACAGAGTCATTACAATCTCGAAACTCTGATTACCTCACTTCATAGTACAGCCTTTATACACGTTGGACACAATCCAAATTCAAATCAAACCTCCCTAAACAGCTCACTTCAAATTACACTCATGTGCTCTACATAGCACACTACACCACCGCACTGCTGAGAACGCTGCCTTTATCCACAAAGGGGGTTATTTGAGTGAGTCCTTCTCTGTCTGTGGAAGCCACCTCTAATCGATAGTGGAGTAACTGGCCCTATCCAGACAAATCTAATCAACACAAGAGCAATCTAGACAAACTTAATTGACACCACCCAAGAATGAATGTGACCAGCCCTGGTATATATAATCGACTTCAGAGTGAGACCGAGATCAGAAATTAATCAGAAATTAAGACTTACTGCATTAAAAGAAAGAAAGAATGTAAGACAGAAAGAAAGGAAGACAACCAATATTTCACAGCTGAGCAGGCAGCAGGCACTGATGTTATTCTAGCAGAATTTTAATGGTAAAAGAAAATTCCAGAAACCGTGGAAAATGATTCTTACACCAAGATTCAAATGCATTCCATCTATTAAGGTGCTGAAGCAGTCTTTTTTTTCTCTGCTACCTGCAGCCCTGACATTCTGTTCTGTTTCGCTTTTGTCTTGGGAAAAAAATCAATCGTCGACCAATGAGAAATGATTCTTGGGCTCATAATGACGTTTTTAACCTTCCTATCATCCAAAAGAAGCCAGTGAGGACAACTCTGCTATTAGCCCCCCTGAGGGTGGCCTGTGGTAGCAGGTAAACATAGGATGTGGACGAAGCAGTGTACCTGTCCTCTGCAGCGGCCCAGGTGCACAGTGGGATATGCATTACATCATCGCTCCAACATCACTCTGTCCCTCTCAGCCCTCTCTGCCTCACACTGCCGCCTAACTGACATCTAAGGATATGACTCGGATTCACTCGGAGCTGTGGTAGCACACACACACGCACACACACACACACACACACACACACACACACAAAGGCCAGATCTCCACCTTCTCAATAAGCGAGCTGTTAAAGTAGACAACGTAAAAATTAGCTTTATCAATGCGGGTTCTGAGCAGTTGATCATGTCATGAAGCAAACAGATTTGCTGCTTCAGAAAGAGAGGATTCTGATGGTTTCTAAGGTTCTGAGGTTTTGTCAGATAGAATCTTCTGCATAATTCTGTTGGTGCTGTTGAGTTCCACTGGTTGGACAGATGACACGGTTTAAGAAGCACATGAGAGGTTTGTGGACTGGAGTGTGTTTGTTCAACACAGATAAGAGGAAGAGGGGCAACAGTAAGAAAAAGAATGCTAATCCAAGTGTGACTTGGTGAAACTAAGCGAAACAGGACCATGTTCACTTTCGCAATCACTGAGCCATGACCCTGTGTTTTTATGTGACAGGCAACTGCGCCATGACATTGCCCAAAACTTGACCAGCAAAACTGCCATGACCCTGCATCGCACATGTTCCGCAAATGAGTCCACATCTCATGTATTTGCCAAATGTGGCACCATCTTGACTCTTGGGCAGGAAGCGGATCTCTGAACCTGAACTTGAATGTCCTATCATCACGAAATTCGTCCGTGTCTCATGCCATCCTCCTCCATCTTTTGGCAGGTTTATGCCGCCCCTGCGTCCTTTTGTGCATCATTGCAACCGATTCAGAGTCGCGATGTCGAAACGAGTGTTTGACCTTGGCGTGTGCATGGAAACGGTGGACGGCTTCACCCGCCTCTGCTCCTCTGCTCGACTTCATGCTCTGTCCCAGCGTAACAAATGGTTTCTAACACGACACCTCACAGATGTTCAAGAGCCTGAAGGTGGATGTGTACTACCTGGTATCAAAAAGCAGCCTGAACCAGAGGCGAGAAGGGGAAGCCATCTTCCTTCAAGCTTCCCCCCTCCTGTGTGTGTCGGTAATAAGAGGGGAGGTGTGAGGAGATGCACCGCATGAGTAACAGGTTTTTCTGCATCCTGCTCCAGTGTAACTACGGCAATCTGTTGCTGCGATTCATCAGGGACGTAACACAGCCGTAAATGCATCCAGAGAGTTGCGAATCTCTCTCACTCACACACACACTCTGTCTCTCAAACACACATAGTCATACACACTCAAAGTGTCAAGGGAGTTTTGTTCAAGCACATGAAGGGGGTGGGTCAAGAGGGATTGCATTGTAAGCACCCCAACACACACACACACACACACACACACAGTCCCCCAACATGTGAAAAGGGGGGGCCCTGTCCTGGACACTTGGCAAGGACAAACAAGCCACTTTGACTCATGGAATGAATTAAGCGAGAGAGGACAAGGAAAGAAAAGATAAAGCGCACACACAGACAAAAGAGACTAAAAAATGGTCAACCCATCCAGACAACAACCGCATTCAACAAGTCAACAAAAGCGGGGCTGGATGTGCGTGTCTCACCCATTGTGGCGAGCTGTGGTGCGGCTCTGCAGCAGCGCCGACGATGAGCATGAGAACGCGGCCGAGTTCGTCTCCGAGACGCCGAGGAAGAGCGTCAGAGAGTCCTCTTCTCCATACCTCTCCACTGCACTCTCTCTCTCTCACTCTCTTTCTGATTGTGTGAGATCTTTACGCAGCTGCCGTACGTGTGTGTGCGCGTGTGTGTGTATGTATGTATGTGTGTATATGTGTGTTGGAGGCAGAGGGGCTGTGTATTGTTCAAGTGGCGGCGGACTGAAGGAGGGAATCTTCCCACTGCATCACCCTCGCCGCTCTCTCTCATCCATATTCATGGAGAACTCCGGCGCTCTGCAGCATTGTACAGAGAGGCACCTAGCGTGTCCAATCACCCTGCACCCCTCCCCAACGTCAGACACACACACACACATATACACACACACACACACATACACACACACACAGGCTTTCTTCTTCTTCACCCCCCTATTTGGCGCAGCAAAGCAGAAGACATAGCGCCCCACGCATGTTTGGGCGAACCATAGAAAGGTGGGATGGAGGGAAGGTTGTGGAGGTGGAGAAAGAGTGAGGGAGTGACCTTGTGTGAGGCGGCGAGCGAGAACGAAGGGGGCGGCGTGCACCTCAGGCGGCCATGTTGGAAACCGCGGACAGTAAAAGAAAGAAAAAGGGAAAAGAGAAGGAAAGACAAAGACTGAGATGGGAAGTGGAGGGAAAGAAAGCGAGCGAGAGAAAGAGAGATAGAAAGATGAAAAAAACAAAAAAGGAGAACTGGAAAAGGGATATAATGAAAGGAGTGATGCTAAGAGATGTGAAAACAGAATCGAGAATCTGCTGCAGAGAGTGGACGGACCAGCCATTCCAATCATTGCCTATAAATTCTACACAGCTGTACCGACCAATGTCTATGTGTGTGTGTGTGTGTGTGTGTGTGTGTGTGTGTGTGTGTAGTTCCTTGGGGGAGGGGCATCCTTCCTTAACCCCCCACGGTCACTCCCAATTTGCATTGAACCATTTTTCATCGCACAGTGACTAACTGTCTGTACGGTGCGTGTGTGAGTGTGTTGTGGCGTGTGTGCGTGTGTGTGTGTGTGTGAGTGTGTGTGTGTTGCGCAGTGTGCGAGAGCAGGGCAGGATGTGCTAGAATTCTGTTCAAGTAAACCAATCACGTTTTGACTGGACTCTCACTTGAGCCCCTCCCCTCTCCGCCACCTGCCCCATTCACAGTCTACTCACGTCACCATACACTGCAAGGGCACCTGTGTCCTTCTCTCTCTCTCTTTCACACACACACACACACACACACACACATACAACACATGCGTGCTAATGCTCTCACACACTCTGAGCACCTGCGATCTAACAAACCAAGGTACAGATACCCACCGGCACAAACAACCTGGCCAAAAGTGCCATTAGAAATATTAATGTACCGTTTCGGCTGCATCTGCTATGAAACACACCCACAAATACACACACTATATGTATGTGTATATATATATATATATATATATATATATATATATATATATATATATATATATATATATATAAAAACACACACACACACACATCTGCCTCAGTAAGCCTAGTAACGGAATGACTACAGGTTCATTTGCATCACTAATCAATGAAATGCATTTGCATGACAGAAACAAAAATAAAGGGAATGGGATAAAAGACAAAGCGCACAATCTGTGTCCTTGTTCTCTCTCAGTCATTAAGGATCAAAGGTCACATGACAGATATTAGAAATCCATGCATTCCTTAACATACATGTACAGTAAATCATGTGGAGCGACGGATAGAGTCCTATAGACAGATAGCTAGATAGACAGATAGGTAGATAGATATCAGTTTAAACATACCCTGTAATATAAAACTACTTGAAAGACCAAACAGTGACTAAAAGAAATGACGCACAAACCCACATCTGTTTTGATTACCCTTCTGTCTTCTTCTTCATCTCTCGTGCATGATTGCGCAGCGGCATCTATTCAACAAAATCTTTATCCTGCCCAATCAGCATAGCAATGTTATCATGACAATCTTGTTCTGCAGCTCACCATGACTGCCATCCTTATACTGCTTTGTGTATATATATATATTTTGTACCTTCGATATATAAATACAGAACTATTTACACCTCCTGAGATGTAAAGGCGAAAATAACGACTTTCCTGAGAACTATATGATGAATATTTCTATATGTGAATATTTTACTGTGGATATCCTGAGAAAGTTGTAGAAGATTCCATAGCCCATGTTCCCACTATTGAAAGAATTTATGCAGTGACCTATACATGATTCACTGTTAAGACAGAAAATTATTATGGTGCTTATTTAACATTTTAATAAAAATCTACGTAAGAATTCCAAAATTCTCCAGGTTGATCCCGAGACTGCATCCCTTTTTATGGAATCTCCACCTACTTCCTACAGACATCAAATACATGATTGCCAGGAGTGAAATATGATTTGTCAATAATAACAGCAGTACTGTTGCCTGCAGTTGATCAAGATGTGCTGCATGCAGATTTAGCCACTAAAATCAGAAGCCCTACAGGGTCACTTTTTTCCTCCTCATGCATCACGACAAGAGCTTATTACTGTCTCTCCTGCATGAGATGCAATCAGCTGTACATCGGCTACACCAAAAGAAGATTGGTTTCTTTCGTACCATCAGAATGAAGGATTTCTCCTTTGCAGTGGTGAGACAATTCCACAGCGATGGACGTGACATTAATAACATCTCTGTTAGCATTGCTAGTTGCTATGGCAGCAATGAAGTGGAGAAAAAGAGCTCATCTACACTCTCGGGACTACAGAACCCCATGGAATTGATGTTATGCTTTAAACATCTGAAGTATCTATCTCTCTATCTATCTATATCAGCAACAGTCTGACAACAATAATAATTTACCTCAGTATTTAATGAAATATGGTTGAATAAAGGAGGACAAGAATAGAGGAAAAAGAATAACAGACTGAGAGCTGCAGTCAGTGTCCACCCTCTATATCAATCACTAAGGATCAAGCCACAGATTTTAGAAATCCATACGTTCCTAAACAGTGCAGGTACCATGCTGTAAACGTAGAGAGCCAGAGCTGTTAACATTGCTAACAAGAAAATCCCAGCAGGCAAACAGAAAAGGCAGAAATTTACCACAAAACCTTTAGCATATGTCGGCAGACAAGACAGATATGTACCAAGTAACAGTAAGAAAGTCTGGGGGTGACTACTAATTAATAATTAGCAGCTCCTCCATTTTTTTAATCAACCAAAGAGCTTACCGTCCTACACCAAGAATTGTGAATTTGCAGGTTCAAGTTAAACTGATAAATTTGGCACAAAGTGAAAGTAACTGCTACCAGAACTCATTCATGGTCCCACGTCCTTTCCCCTTCAGTGAATTGTTTTTTATTTGTTAGTGATCTCACCACTGTTTTAGCTGAGAAAGCATTAAAAAGTAGTTTTCAGTTTCCAGTTGTTTCCCGTATCGTCACAGCACTGGGTCAAATCTTTGCAAATGCAAACACATTGAGCCGTTATGTCACAGACAAATTCCTTGATTTGTTGCCTATTGTCAAACTGCAGTCAGATACTGTAGATAAAAATATTGCCTAGTGTCCTACAGCAATTAAACAATATGCTCTGGTTATTCCTACTGCATTCCAGACAAATCCAGTACAGAGTTTTTTTTCTCTAACTTGATTCATTAGGATGTTCGAGTGCAGAACGTTGTAACAAGGCTGGAGAGACACTTAAACATCCAATCAGAACCATAATATTTGCAGTCATAAATGCTACACTTTCTCTGTATTATCTGACTAAAAATCTCTTCAGAATTAAACAATTCTTTCCATGGGTGGTATCAGTCAGAGCTGTGTGTGTGTGTTTGCATTAGCCACATTCTTCTTAGACTTTCTGCAAAGATGTTGTTACAATCACACAAAAGCATGGCTCTGGGTTCACAGGACAGCTGCACTGCTACACACACACACAAAGTCTCCTCAGCAGGCTGCTGTTCTGTGGCTATCAGTCAACAGCAAAATATTTACACATGCACACAAGCTGAAACTTTTTATCTGATACTTTAGTATGTATACAGCATGTTAATAACACAGCTAATAAAATGTTATGCGTTGCTTTATTGTAGAGAACATGAACAAGCTAAACAAACTGAGACAAGCTAATTTAAGGGTACATTACTTTTCCTCATTTGGCTGATGTTTTTATCCATAGTGACTCACAATTGCGATAGGATACAACTGAGCAGTTGAGGGTTAAGGAGTTTGCTCAAGGACCCAACACTTGCAGCGCTAGGATCTGAACTCATGACCTTTCGATCAGTAGCTCAATGCCTTAACGACTGAGTCACTACTCCACCATGGTTCCATAACTGTAACTGTAAAATATTCACCAAACAAGAGATCTGTTAAAATTTTAAAAACAAAAAGTGGTGGATAGAATTATCGGTCCAACTGTGTAATAACTGCCGTCAGGTTTTAAAGACACAATAATATTTCAAACTGTTAATGTGTTATTTACATTCTTGTACAAACACTTCTGCCACCACGAAGATCTCCAAGCATCGGAAAGGGTCCATTTTGCATCGATATTGCTTACACTGATCATTATCACATAAACAAAAGAAACATTGGGCGTTTTATATACTTTAAATAAACGTTACAATTAAAAAGAAACAATCTGAGTCCACGGGACATCCGTTGTTAAGCAGCGAACAAATACTCCTACACCTTCTCATCTTTACCACGGCAGAACTTGTATACAGCCTATGGGATCCTAATGAGCTGCTAATAAAGGCCGAGAAGGAGGAGGAAGGCTTTTGTGTTACTGGCATTTGTTACCATGTGTGAATGGGGTTCGCCTTCAGCAGCTGCTGTGAGCATTAAGCGCTTCATTCATTTTCCGCTCAATTTAGCCCGATCCCTACAAAGAAGGCCAGCTTGTGACGAAAGGCGAGAGAGAGAGAGAGAGAGAGAGAGAGAGAGAGAGAGAGAGAGAGAGAGAGTCTGATTTTCATGTTCTCTCATTTTAAATAATACATGAAACTTTCTTTGACAGCTATTTGGACGTTTTCTGGCGAAGACACCTTCATTCTTCACTATTTACAGACACTTGTACAGATAAACATTTTAGAAATGCGTCCATACTTTTACAGACACGTTGATCTGATACTGAGTATCTGTACTCGGTTGATATTCAACTGAACCACATTAAATTTGACACTTTATGATGTTATTAATGTCTAATGCGTGTGATGCTGTCTGACATGGTATTGCATCAAAATATTCCTGGTGCAGCTGAAATACTCTTCTATGAAAGTGTTATATTAATAATACAAAGTAACCACATTGCACTAGCCTTCCTATTACACTACCTTTCCTTCCTTTTTTTTTTTTTTTTTTTTTAGATGTTGTCAAAAACCACAAATTTATACTGTGCTGTGTGGTAAAATCCCTGTATTTCAAAGATTTTTAAGCATTTATTAATGTGTATCCAATTACATTCTCAGAAAAAAATAGCAATAAACTGTACCTTTCCTTGTCGCTGAAGTTGTACCCTCATGGGTTCACCTTTTGTACTTTCGATATGTATAATTCACCTGGTAACGTGTATGCACCTTTAAAAATACCGTTATAAAATATTTAAGGTACTCAAATGGACCATAATTAGTTTTTAGTACCCTTTTTTCTGAGAGTAGGTAAAAGAAGAGACTGTCTAAACTGCCTGCAAATTGAGATTTTTTGTCTTGTCTTTAGATGAAGATGAACGTAATATGCACAGGAGACAATATATATATATATATATATATATATATATATATATATATATATATATATATATATATTACTGAAAAGAAACTTAAATAGAAAGGTAAACACTGAAAATAATATTTTACACAAAGTCTCATGGTGCGTAATTTTTTTTTGTGGTGCACTGTTACACTGCATCATCGTGATATAACATTTACAAACTCTGAAAAAAATTGGTACTAAACTTTACCTTTCCTTGTCATAGAGGAGGTACCTTCAAGCGAGCGAGGTACACCCTACCCTCAAGCTACCCTCAAACGTACACCCTCCCTACCTTGTATGTATCTTCTACTCAGAAATGTGTAAGTAGTTATTCTGTTATCCCTTTAAAACTTTAAAAGGTACTCAAAGTTCATTTATGTAACTTAAATCATTGGAAAGGTATACTTTATCCACACCTCCACGTTAAAGTAGCCTCCCTGCTGCCAGCACAGGAAACACACACAAAAAAAAGTATTATTTAGTACTGTTTTTTTTTCTCCCTCAAACTGAAGGTAGCAGGTTGCTAATAATATTTGTCTCATGATGAAATTATGTTGATTCAGTAGGAGTATGGACTCCAATCAAACAGAAATCAGTTAATATCACATCACAGGACATGTTACATTTCGGGTCGCGTGAGGTAAAATCTCGTACCGCTCAACCGTTAACGGAATTTTTTTAAATTTTGTTGCTGTTGTTGTTGCTGTTGTAGTAGTAAAGTGGTCTCTCGGTAGTAGGTGGTGTTAAGAAGCCGTGTGCCGTGAGGAACCCGAGCGCATCGCCGCTCTTACCCCCTGTGTTAGTGCGCTTGGTGCTTCCCGCCTCAGTCGGAGTCTCCAGCGGTCTTTTTCGGGAATCCAGCGTCTCGGACTCCATGTGCGAGGGAGGCGGCGGCGGAGGCGGCGACGGGGGCGACCGCGGGACCTGCTGCTGCTGCTGCTCCTGAGCCGACAGCACCGTCACCGTTATCCCGGTCTGCTGAAGCGCCCCGCCGGCCATCATTTCCCACCGAAACCCGGAGGGAAGATGGTGATTTAAAAGGTCTCGTCTTGCGTCGCGGGTTTTGTTTTGTTCTGTTCTGTTTTGAACCCTACAAACCTTGTCGCTCCGTTTCTCCTCCTCACGATCTAAACAGAAAAATTCATAAATTCATTGTGGAAAAGCTAAGCTAGCTTATTCACAGCAGCGCGCGCCCGAGACTCCGACACTTGAGACGCTTCAGCGTGCGTCCCAAACTAGCGCGCGCCCGCACTCAGTAGGAGCCTAGGTAAGCTGGAGTGCCATTCTGAAACACTATCTAGTGCGGGAGTATGCGGGGGTGGCTTTCTGTGCTTTTCTTTTCTTCTTCTTCTTTTTTTTTTTTTGGACAGTTATGCCTTCTTTTGATGACAAAGTTCAAGCTAAAGCTTAAAAAAAAAACAGTCTGATTTCTGAGGGAAGTTTAACGAACTAGCTCTGTGCCTCAGAGATCAGTTTTCAGTCGACACACTGTCCATAAACGCATCCTCCCGCACTAAACAGTAGTCTAGCTAAGCCTGTGTGCTATTGTGACACACTATTTAGTGCAGTAGAAGACGTTTTTTAGTCACTGTGTCGAGAGAAAACTGAAATCTGACGCCTTGAGCTAGCTGGCTAACTAACTTACCTCAGAAATATTTTAGCACTAGCTTGAACTTCGTCAACGCCGTGAAGAAAGATAAATAACTGTACCACAAAGGTCTAAATTGTACGTTTTCCTCGCTCGCGACCGTGTTTTAGTTTATCCTGACCACAAAAATACCAGTTAGAGGTTACAATACTCTGCTCTAAACGCCTTTTTTCCCCCCCAAAGAGAAATTATCAGTTTGATTTTATCCCCGTTAGTGAAATTTGATTTCTTTAGATAAACAATCACTCAGCGCTCGAGCGCCACTGGTCTCGCGCGTCACCTTCCGACCAATCAGCAGCGAGAGCGCGGGAAAGCGCGTGACGTCACGAACGGTCGCTTCTGTATTTGAAAGTTTAGAAAAGTTTTTTTGCTGCTTCTTTTTTCTTACTAACTTTTCAGTATTTTTCAATTTATTTAAAAAATAACAATGAAAAAAAAAGTGAAATCTGTAAAAAGATAAGTATATCATTATTTAAAATTAGATTTTTTTATTCAGATATTTTGTTTTTAATAATTATATATTGTAGATTTAAGTTTATTTTTGTCTTTTATAAATTATTTAACTTACATTTCTGCCCTAAGTTTTTTAATTCAGCTAATTTTTTTTAAATTATGTTTTAGGACAGTTCTACCTAATGCACTTTTAGTTGCAGTCCATAACAATAAAAAGAGGAAAGAAAACGTACAGTTTATTATTATTATTATTATTATTATATTACATGCCGTCTCAAGTCACTCTGAAACATTCACATTTTATTTTATTTATTTATTTATTTATTTTTTATTTAACACCAGTGTGCAAGACAGAGAAAACAGGGTAAATAGGCTTTTGCTCACATTTGTACCAGATTAGTTAGTGTGATTTAAAAAACAGAAAGACAGAAAAACTCTGCAACTAAGGGTGCTTTCACATATGCAGTGTTTAGTCCATTTGAATCGAACCCTAGTGCTTTTTCCTCTTTAGTGCGGTTCATTTATGCAGGTGAGAACACAGCAATCACGCTCAGGTGTGGACCAAAACAACCGGACAGAGGCCGTCTCTGTGTGTTGGTCTTGTTACGCTTCAAATCGAGGTCTAGCGTGGTTCCATTGCAGTGAGAAAGCGATCTGATCCTGAATCGGCCCCAATATGAGAAGTAAACCAAACATGCTGTGTGTTTTGGGTTGCAGACGACATTCTTCTGTAGATATGAACTGCTAAATTGAGTCATAAGGCGCAAAACTGAGCCAAAGGACGGCGCCAAATGCTGCAGAAAACGTGACGTGTTCTGGAGATTTGGACGGATAAAGAAAAAGAGTAAATAAACGGTGGATGTTTTAACACAAAATGTTCTACAAAAGTTCTACAATTATCTAGTAACATATTGAGTGTGGCTCTGTGTTCTCTATGCTCGGGTGATTTTTATGATATCGACACACATTTGGCAAAAGGTTAGTTTACTTTTATCTGTCGTTCTATATCTGATCAATTAACGAAGGAGTTTTATGTATGCGTTTTCAGCCCTACACATTCCTCATCCAATGTTCTTTTGCCTTTTGGTTCATTAAAGTATGTGCAGTGAGAAAACAAACCAAATCAAATAGAAAATGAACCAAAAGTATCAATTTCACTCTGATTCGAACTCAGGAACCGGACTAATAGGTGTGAAAGCACCCTAAGAGGATTTTAGGAATATTGGAGTACTGAATTTTTAACAATGTAAATTACAAAACAAAGGAGACTTTGCTTTTTGGGGGGGAATGCACAGAAGAATAATAAAATATAGGGCACCAGTATCTAGAAATATTTCATTTTTCATATAAATGTCTCATATTTCAAATAATTAAAGCCCCAAACCTGGATATGTTTATTAATAATGCAGTAAAAAGTGCCTTAATGCTTCACCCTGTAGGACCCAGAACAACAAAACTCACCATAATCAGTCTAAATTTTACAAAATTCTAACTTTTTTTTTTTTTTAAATAAATAATCACAATTTAGTACCAGATGGTGGGTCCCTGTAAACATTTTAGACTAAAACAATTCCTGTGAATTAGTTTGGATATTCAGTCAGAACATTCCTAATAATAAAGCATCCTGGAAGAAAATGATTGACATGTGCTGATAATTGGTTCCTCGCTATATTGTGATACTCGTCACACACTATCAGTATCACACACTCTTCAGAACATCAAAAGTAAAAGTGATGTGACTTTCCCTAACTTTTTAGGTTAACACAAATATAAATGTATCATGAAATTGGGTCACTGTGGAATTGAATATGGATAAAACACTGATATAGTCAGCTGAGAAAGTGGCCAAGTGCCATGGAGGATGTAATAGACCAGCGTGGTGCGTGTTCAGGTGGAGAGCTGAGCTTGTCTGCTTTACCATAATCAAGGCTGAATAGCCACACCCCTAATACCACAAGCCCCGCCCCTGGAACAGGTGTGTTTCCTTTCAGAAAGGGCTGCTGCTGTGACTGAGAGCTTCCTGAGCTCCTTTTAGCATTTCTTTCTTCACACACTTCCAGAAACCTGACACGCCCTGCTGGGAATGAACCTGTCAGCACACACAGAGAGACACCATGTCAAAACAAAAGATAATTGTGCAAAGGTTTGACATATTGATGATCAGTTATCATGTAGTTGCACAAATTGTAAAAGACCAAAACAAAAGAACATATGAAATATTAAACAAAGAAGTTAAAAAGATTTAAAATAGTGCAAAGAAGAACAAGATATACAGTCGAATATACAAATCACATGATCTCTACTGATAATTTTGTACATGTTTTATATGGTATAACTGATTACTGGGACATGTCTGCACCTTGAATTTTTAATAAATGAGATTGTTTAGGTTTGACCTCTCACCCTGAGACCTCGCAGCATTCTGTCCTTCATCACGGTGATGAACTCTTCATGGCTGAGACAGTTGTCTCCGTCAAGGTCGAAGATTTGAAACACTGTGCCCAGAACGTTCTCAGAGAGCTCCTGTCCTGTGGCGATCTTCACGGCTCTCTTAAACTGAGCTGCAGTGGAGCGAAGGCAGAAGAAAGCAAAGCATTCTGGGTGTTACAGCAACGTAATGGTAGGGTTGGACAATATGACAATGTGATATCGATCCTGCGATATAATAACATTATGATATAATGATAATGATGAAAAATATAGTAACGAGCTGGATATTTGTTAGCAATTGCGAAGATGTCTTTATTGTTTATTGTGAATATGTCTAAATATCATGATATGATATTATTTCCTTGTAACAAACAGGTTTCGAATGCAATTATGACACTTCCGGATGTAGCATTCTGAATAAACTGGTGTGCAGCTGATGATCATGACGTCACAGAATTAAATGAATTTCCATGAACGTTTATAAACGTTATTGCGTTCTAAGATCTTTAAAGAAGGTCTGCAAATTGGCAATATTTTTCTGTTCCAAGGTTATAAAGGCCAGACTTTTGAAAAGCTACGAAAGACAACTTCAGTAAAACAGTAATAAGTGTGAGTCAGTAAAACTCTCTGACCTGTTATGAACAATTTATTACATGGTTATAACCTATTTATTAATTGCTCATCATGAAACTCTACGCAGCTATATCAAAGTGAGAAGTGTTACCCATTCCAATTGGTCTGTTAGCTTCGGCGATCATCTTCACCGAGATGGAAAAGTCCTCCAGGTTGTTGGTGAAGAGACAGAAGGCTTTAAACTCCTCAAAAGTGATGCTCTAACAGAGAGAGAGGTACAGAATCCAGAAAACAGACTGTATGAGGTTTTTGCTTCAGAGCTCCAGATGTCAGTGCCGAAGACAGACACAGATGAAGGCTAGTCTCAAACTGAAAACAGTAGATGCAATGCCAGTGTAACTTCATCCATCACTAAATCCTCTCACCTCTCCTGTCGGTATTCTCTTTCTCAGGTTCTCCAAGTATTCCGTGTTGTCTTCTTCGTTGGTGTAGTGCAGCAGCCAATCAGCAAAGTCCTCCCTCCTCATGGTGTCCATGCCTCTGGAGAACTGCAGAAACTCCATCTCCTGCACCTCCGCCTGCAGATCCTCCATGAACCTGCACACCAGCAAAAACACACACACGTAAAAGCTACAAAAAACAACCAGTTCACATAGCTTTTAAGCATTTGTACTAACATTTTTAGGTCATTAGCATATTTTACATGAATCCCCTTAAACTGACTACATTCAGAGAGAAGACCGCATTTCATTTTTGGCTGAAATATGACTGTCAATAAAAATAACAATAATACCAATAATAACAACAACAACAACACCACCAACATCATTTATATTAGCACCTTTCACAGGTTTATGTGCATGTACTATTTGAAGTGTAAATTTAAAAACAGAGAAAGAAACAAAAGCTAACCAAAAATAAAAATAGTAAAATAGGCAAGTAAAAGAGATAAATCAAATAGCAGTGAAAGAAAGAAGAAAATAATAATATAAAATATAATAAAGTGTGCAAAAAAACAAACAAACAAGAAAAAGTACTACAGAATAAAAGAATTAAAATGATGTTTTTAGCTTGTTTTTTGTTTGTTTGTTTGTTTAATTAGCAATAGAGGGAGTTTGTTGCATGTGTATTGTTGAGCTAAAGTGCATAAAAAAAAGACTTCATACATGGAAGGTGAAGACTAGCATTTGATGATCCAGTCAATTAAACTCAATAATTAAGAAGATGCAGTAAAATTAAAAATAGCAAGCTAGTTGTATAAAGAACGTTAGAAACACATGAGAGCCGCACCACCATGAAGACAGACCTGCAAAACTCTTTGTACTGCAGTTTATTTTGTCCCTTACGGCCGAAGAAGAAGGCCTGCAGCGTGGTGCTGGGCTCGTTGTTTTCCTCCGAGGCTGCCGTCTGAAGACATAAAGTGCGATATTACGATAATGAGCTGATGACTTCACTAATCTCACACATTACATACGACACCATCCCATTAAACAAAAACAATTTACAGAGTCTCTCTAGTACAGATAACAGCGTGTGTGTGTTTAGGCACGTGGTGATAATCCATTGTACAGTATGTTAGGAATAAAACACTCCGTGTCACGGTGTTATTGGAAAGCAATCATGGACGGGGTGGTGTGATGAAGCGGAGTTAATGTTACCACCCCAAAGTTGATTATTTTCCTATAACAGCATGTGCGTAAGTGTTTTATTCCTCTTATATGACAGTATTTTGTCAATAAATACAATTTTTAATAAAATGTCATACCTTTTTGCCAATTTATAGTTACATTTAACATTGTGGAATACTGGAAAAAACAGGTTAGTTCCATTCTCACTTACATTACAGCAGCTATAAACACAGTCTTCCCTCACCAGACTCTCTTATTTTTGAAGTTTTAATAAGACCAAAAAAACACAGCTTGTCATATTTTGTTACTGAGAAACCACAAAAAAGCGTAAACTTCTCTGTCCTGAAGCGGTCCGAAAACTTAAAGTTACAGATTAACCTCTGACTGTTACAAAGCACTGACACTGGAGACTCCTTCCATAAATGTCACCTTGCAGAAAGCCTAACCATGTGAACAATTTTTTTTATCCATTCATGTGTAGCTAAATATGTTAAATATATTTTGAAAATATACTTTACTAACCATAAATTATGCCAATTTTTAGGAGGTTTTGCTACAAAAATATAGCTGTCTAATCTTCTATGTTTATTGACATATCATACCTTTGTGTCATAAAGGTTATGACATAACCTTTAATTAGAACCGTCACTACATTACAACTGACATGTTGAAAATTATTTGAAGAACCTGGGCAGATAAATCAACAGTGACAATGATAAACAAAGCATGAACTCACCTCTGCCACCTCTTTAGCAACCTTCCTTTGGCTGATGATTTTCTTCAGCTTTGGAACAAAGAAGCTGGATTATTTTACATTCAGAAGACAATTTGTAATTTTATTTGTTTTTGAGATTTTTCAGTCTGCAGATCAGGGATGGGGAACCCCGGCTGATTGCGGCCACGCTGCTGCACTGTTTGCATTTTCCTGTTCTATTGGGCCTCATTAGAGCAAGAACACTATCATTAATCAACTCATTAGCTAATTATCAGGTTTTACTGTGCTGTGGCTCTCCAGGACTGAGGCAGCCCACTTCCTGTTGCAGACTCTCTACTTAATAAACACAACACAACTCCTCGGATTCCAGTAATCATGCCGGAGTACATACCTCTCATTCATCTGAAGCATCCCTCGAACAGCATTAACAAAGACAAGGCAGCGTCAGTTACCTACAGTACCCACAATTCTGCATTCCTCACCATTCCAAGCAATACTGACGTATTTTCCGGACTATGAGTTGCTCAGGAGTGTATGCTGCATTTGATTTAACTCGGAAGTGGGAAATCTGAACTCTGAAAGGGTTACATCATTTCTGAGCTTGCTGCGTTCAAGCTACAAAGTGGGGAAAAAACATGGATGCCTCCATGAAAGTGTTTGATTGGTTAGCAACAAGCTAACAAGCTAACTTTAGTGATTGTGTTAGGGTTTGCTGTATTTACTTTTCAAAACAACGAGCTGTATGGTCACTGTTATTGATTTAACCAACTAATGTGTCTAAGCTGAATGATCCAAAGACGTATACTGATATTTTATTTACTGTTGACGGCGTGAGCGGCCATGTTGACATGACCTCATATGCTGAACTCTTGGTTGATGAGACTTTCCAAGTAGGAATTCTGATCTGAGGGCTTTTCTTCTGTTTTTCTTAGTTGGAGGTCAGAAATGCAGAGTTACAAGTTTTAATTGAATGTAGCATAAGCACCATATGCACCATGCCACAAATTATTACCTCTACAGAGAATTTGTTTTTCCATGATATTACATACCTTCATTTTTTACAGTAAAATCATAAAATCATAATATTTTTCAGATGAGTGAACGCAAAGTCGGTATAGAAAATTAAAGATTACATAATGATAAACACTGTACCCCACTTCTCCATGCAAAGCTAATGAGTTTTACCAAACGAGTGCATTATAGTCCAGAAAATACGGTAAACATTCCAACCAATTTGTTTACTTATAACCAAGTAACCATGTACAGTAACAGGAGACTTGTAATAACACTAGCGCATGATGCTACGTTTTTCCTTTATTTTTGAAATCAAGGCCAACAGATGGGACTCATGCAGTACGTTCTCCACATGCTAACAATGCTTAGGATAACGTCGCTGCTTCCCTTTAAATCAGGCTCTTAAAGGGACAGGATGTGTAGTGTCACACTGGTGCATGGGAGGGGGAGGAAAAAAAAAAAAATCACCCCCTGGTTTTGCTTTAACTGTTGCCATGGAGACTGAGAACATGTGGATCTTTTCCATTTCCGACCTTGCTAAGTCACAGACAGACCACCGTGGAGCCAAAATGGGACTAACGAGTAAATATAGTAAAAATATTACATCAAATTCAAAATATAAGAACTACGTAACAGGTTTGTTCTTTTAAAAGAGATGACAAGTCATTTATATTTATTACAAAGCAAGCTATTAAAGGTAAACAGTGCGAAGGTCAATGCTTCACCTTCTCAAACTCCTTTTTGTCCACCTGCTCGTTGCCATCGGTGTCGAGCATTTTGAAAGCGATGTCGAATCCTGTATGTGGCTCTGAAATCACAACACAGATCGCTTCAGTTAGCAAGCTTTAGACAATTAGCCATCATTAAAAGTACGCTAACCCAGGTTAACCTCAAATTCTAAATGTTCATTCAATCTAAAAAGTCGCCATCATCAAGAAACCTTGAAGTGCAAAAACCTGTTGATACCATCAACAGTGCTATTGTAGCCGAGTCAGTAGCTAGCTAATAAAATAGCCTGTTCGCTAGTATGCTAATTAGACTAAACTCTGACGCTATATAAATATGACCTCTAGCTGTTACAGATAGCATGGCTAACTTTACTTCCTATTTCATTAAACAATCAAAATAACAAATGTAAACATTTGTAAACCAGCTAGCCACCATTTATCAATTCTTTTTTCAAATACGCATTTTATAAATTCTGAGGTTTGTTAAAATTAACAATTTGCTCCAAATGTGCTCCAAAAGAAACATTAAACTTTGTGTCTAGTGAGTGATTTTATTGCAACATCAGCCAATTTCAGTTTTAAACACCAACATGCAGCTGTTTCGCAGTGGAAAAGTGTGGAGTGATGGGAGATCAGGAAGCGGCATCGTGTCAGTGGAAATGAACGAGAAGTGGAGTACTTTAATAACTTACTGGTGAGGATGGTGAGGAGGAACAGGTACTCGGTGTAGGAGATCAGCCCTGTAAACACACCAGAGAGAGTTAAGACAGGAAAGAAGACAGCACAAGAGTGTGTGTGTGTGTGTGTGTGTGTGTGTGTGTGTGTACCATTGTCTCCGATTCCTCTGAACAGATCTTTTCCTGCCTTGGCTTTAGAAGCCACCGTCAGCATCTTCTCTACTTCCTGTAGAACAGCCAATCACAGTTATCAGAAAGCCAGAGTTAATTTAATTAGCACATCTGTAAACGTGTTGAGACACATTTGTGCCCTAGCAAATGTTGCGACTTACATAATGATTGTCACAGTTTTTTCAACAGTCTAATTGCAACATGCTCACTTCACCACTCTGTCTCGCCTTGTGGTAAAGCAACACCACAGACGGCTTGGAATTTAGGAAAGCGCTAACCGAAGTTGAAAAAAAAAAAACAGCTCATTATGTGAATTTCAAGGTGAATGTCAAGGTAATGACGGATATTTTACACCCTGGAGGGATTCAGTAGCAAAGAACACACTAACGGGGCAAAAACTAAACTATACTGCACAAGAAGGTGTTTGTTTTTTTTTTTTTGTTTTTTTTTTACACACCCCAGGACAAACATTATGTAAAATATGAAAAATGTCTAGTACTTTAACTTGATGTACGACAAACTGACGTATTTATTTTTCCTTCTAAGCAGACAATTTCATGGGGAGTGATGGATTATTTCTTACAAACAGAGGAACATGAAGCAGATTTCCACTCACCGCTTTGGACAGGTGCCTCTTATGCAGTTTATCTGAATGGAAAAAGAAGAACGATGAGACACATTTGTACCGGAATGAGCGTGTAAAAAGCTTTGAGGGTGCGTGTGGTGGAATGTGATGCACTTTTACAGCCCCGGGCTGTTTTCCGTTAGACCTGAAACTGACACTGATGTAAACAAACAGAGCTAGAGAACAATTAACACACACTGTGCAAGAAAAAAAAAAAAGACAAGTTTTAGCCATCAGAGAAAAAAACAATATGGCTTCCAGCCTCATTATTCATCAGCTTATAACATAGCACTTGATCCAGCATATCCTATTATTCTGCATTTTATTTTTTTTATATCGTCTTAATTAACAGATAATTATGTGCACAACCTAATGAATACACTACACACTAAATCGAGATTGTGAAATCATAATGTGTGTGTGTGGGATATAAAGGATTTTATTGTTCTTTTAAATCGCTACTTTGAGTTGTCTATTTAGTAAAATAATGCCTATGTTTTTTTTTATTAAGCTGATGCACTCTCCTTAAAGAAAACTTGCTTACATTGTGAAGAATAAACTGACCAAGCACTCCTCTGCTACACTTAAACTCACTTAAAGTGTTGTTCATAATTTTAATCCATAAAAAAACTGTTCCTCAAGATAAGCAAATATCGCATTCACCTTTATAATGTTCAAAGGCTGATTCAATATTACAGCCCTAAAGGAGAATTACTGCCTGACAGATGCACAATGTAAGTGTTTATTACATGGGGTGTGTGTGTGTGTGTGTGTGCATATAATAACAGGCCACACCTGTATGGTTTATTACCGTTGCATTGGATACACTCTTGGCTAGACAGGCAATTAGTATTCTAATAAACAGGTTTGCTAACTAGCTAAGAGAACACAGTAATGAATTTCGGTATATATACACGTGTGTGTGTGTGTGTGTGTGTGTGTGTGTGTCTCACGTTCCACATGCTCCAGCATGATGGAGTACAGGAAGTCTCTGGGAGTCATATACGGCTCGTGCTCATAAATCACAGAGGCAAACTGGTTGAAGCGCAAACGCCGCATCGAGACTGCTGGGACGGGGGTGTCATCATCCTTTAATTACAAACACACACACACACACACACACACACACACACACACACAAAACCTATTGTAACACACAACCCTATTACCCATTACAACCATGTTTACTTGCCAGCATTTAAAAAACAGCCGCTTTCTTGATGTTTAACTGACTCTTAACTGAAAGACGTGAAAATCGTAATCATAAATATCGTAAATATCATAATACATGGCAAAAATGTGTACAATAACATTTTAGATTAATTTTTCAATTCAGGTAGGATTTATCATCAGTTTTCTCATCACAGATGTACAGATGTAATATTAGGAAAAAAAAATATAGTTCATCCAGAATCACAGTTCTCGATGTAACAGGAATCAGAGACAGTGCAAAGGCAATAAATACAATAAATCCACGCTATAAACTATAAAATAAACTGGATTCGCACAGTTGGGTTTTGTTTATTAACACTATGAATAGTCTTATGAACAACAGTATGAACATAGAGTACTGTGCACAAGCCTCAGGCATCCTCATTTTAATCAGATTTTGTCTTAAATGTTTATTTTCTGACTTCTGCATTATTGAGTCAATAAAAAAAAGATTCCAAACATTACTTTTCCAAAAAAAAATTCAACGTTACAGGAAAATGTTTGTATAGAAGTAAAGAAAGAAACATATTACATTATACACCACTTTTCAGACAAAAAATCATGATGAGGAGTCTCCAGAAGAACCGTGGCAGATTCTCCAAGATGCGCAGAAAAACTTAACAGCTAATAAATAAATAATTCTTTATTATTATTTATTATTTAATACTTATTACCGGCTAATAAAACTGCACAAAGTGTACCTAACAGACGACTGATGCGTTTTTAAACAGTAAAGCCTTGTTACACTTGATATTGACTTTCTTTATTGTATTACTGCTTTTAATAGTGGATGTTTTTTTACGTACAAATGTTTAATTGCATTATTTTTGAAGGCATCTTTGCTTTATAGCGTTACTCTGCATGTCCCTAAGACTTTTAAATGTAAAGTAAACAAGCAAACAACTAAATGTAGAACTAAATAGGGCTTTTCACACTTGAAATAGTTAACCCTGGGTCATTCTAAACCCCCGGGTAAACAGAATCCTGGGGTATCTTGCTTCATGTTTCACATTGCTCCTACTTTACCCGGGGTTAATAATTAATCCTGGGTGTTTATAATCTGACCTTTCACACTGTACACTCCTAAACCCTGGGTTAACCTTCTTATTTGCGTATTTGCGGTGTCAACAACCATGATGGGATAAATACAGCATGTAACCGGTTTAGATAATGTCTCGTCTCGTGCTTTCGCGTCAATGAGAAATTGAATAGCGTGTGCATTTTTTATGATTAAACGTCTGTTGCTAAGCATCTAGACGTAACATTCTAATACAGCATCATTTCACAGTGTACACGTTTGGCACTGCGATGCGGGGTTAACACCGCGAAAGCAAAAGCGGTGCTAACTGTGCTTCAGAGCAGGGCTTCATAACCCCGGGTAAAAAGTGGTGCTAACCCCGTTTCTAAATTACACGTGTGAAACGTTCCTCTACTTGGGGTTAAAAGCGGGATTTAGAACAAGGTTAAGCGCGGCGCGAAAAGCCCTACGATGTTTAAAACCAAGTTTTACAGCTGATATGTGATGGAATGAGCTGTATCAATGTAGCCCTGTTGCTTTAAAACGCGATATTGTGACCAAGTCTCGCGATACACCGAAAACCGTGATGTTGTGTGTACTGTGATCATACCGTGACTGTGATACCGCTCCACCCTTAACTGTAAACATGAAGGGAATCGTTACTGCTCATGGGCGTGGTTTAGATGAGTTAAGATGGACACATAGTTCACTAGATTACAAGTAGCTGATGCACTATGTCCTGGTTCTCCAGAGTGTTTTTACACGTCTGTCATACTTCTGAAATATTTCCACACCATAAATAAAACCGCTCACTAACACACACGGAGTGCACTATGAAGGGTGTAGGGGTGTAGCACAACTGTAGTTCACTTCACACCCTATGTAGTGCACTTATACAGGTGGTAGAGGGGGATTTAGGACGAGGACAGATGGAAACTTTTCCCCTACCGTGGTCTCCTTGGCGTACACGCTCGGGTGAAAGCATTTCCAGCTCGGGTTGTGGTGATACCGGAGCGCACCGCCGGCGACCAGGCAGCCCAACACCGCGCCTCCTACCGCCGGCTTCAGCGCGACTTTACCGCCCAGGCTCCAAGAAGTCCGGCAAAAGTTCCGCACACTCGCCCCGAACCTGCCCCACGTCGCCATTTCACTACCAGGAAGTTTACCTTCTGCTGCTGGGAGAAATAAGTGGATCTGGCGCCATCTACCGGATTATAAGGGAACAGTTCGGCCAAAACTGCGTCGTTCCTTGAATTCTCCTTTCTGATTGGTCAGAATTTTAATGAGCAGCAGCTCTGATAGTAGTTCCGGCTGCAAGGCAAATCACAGGTTTACTCTCTTCCTCCAGTATCTCCAAGCTCCATATTCAACACACACAGAAAGTAAAACACTGTACTACAACAGTATGCTTTATAAAGTATCAACAGTGAAGACTAACACACACACACACACACACACACACAGAAAGTAAAAGAATACACTGTACTACAACAGTATGCTTTATAAAGTATCAACAATGTAGACTAACACACACACACACACACACAGAGAGAAAGTATAACAGTACACTGTAATACAGCAGTAGGTTTTGTAAAGTATCAACAATGTAGACTAACACACACACACACACACACACACAGAAAGTATAACAGTACACTGTAATACAGCAGTAGGTTTTGTAAAGTATCAACAATGTAGACTAACACACACACACACACACACACACAGAAAGTAAAACAGTACACTGTAATACAGCAGTAGGTTTTGTAAAGTATCAACAGTGTAGACTAACACACACACACAGAGAGAGAGAGAGAGAAAGAGGGAGAGAGAGAGAGAGAGGCAATACAGTACACATACAGTATGTGATGCAATACATGTACAGTATTTATATAGCAGCAAAATTATTAACATTAACTTTAAAGATGCAAAAAGTTAGGGTTAGATACACCGCACCCTGAGACAAAACGGGTGAGTGAGACCGGCTAGTCCCGACACAAAGATAAAGAGCGCGTAGTCCGCAGTTCCTTAGCGCACTGAAACTTCTTACAAAATGTAACTTTTTATTAAAAAGTTGTGTATATATTTATGATACTAAATGTTAAATAGATTAATACATACATTTTATGCATTTATGACTTACTAAACTTTGCAAAACTACAAAAAAAAAAAATTCCCATTCAGTTATTGATGGCAAACTCGCAAATAATCAAATCTGCGAACGTTAAACCTGCGAATGTGGAGGGCCGACTGTATATATTAAATCGAACACGTTATCGTTTCTATAGTAACAACTTGTCTGGCGATCATGCCACATAATCTAAACCTAATAATAAACTATTTGTTTTTAGCATCCTGTTAGGAGACATGTATTTAACATTCATGGAAGGAGTCTCCAGTGTCAGAGCTTTGTAATGGTCAGAGGTAAAGCTGTAGCTTTTCCGTAACATAACAAGCATTTTTTTTTTTTTTTTTTTTTTTTGATTGTTGTTTTTGTCTGATTAATTAAAAGGAAAAAAAGAGAGGCTGTTGTTGGGGGAATGACTGTTTATAGCTGCCATAACGTATGCGATAACAAGAACTAACTTGCTTCGCAGACATTCTGTGACATTAAATGGAACTATAAATGGATAAAAAGTCAGTTGTTTTATTCTTTAATACCTAAAAACGTTATTTATGACATTGCTGTGGAATAAAAGGAATGAACCACTTGGGAAGGTGCTGACACTCCAGCATGACACAGAGTGATTTATTCCTTACTTTTATTGGTTTATTGTGAGGGAATAAATATTAACCTATAGATCCATAAGAAACACTTCATACAGACAATCAGGGTTTTTTTTTAGAGCTGGCTGTGTCAGGTCTCATGTAGGACGTCCCAGAGGTTTTTGGAGCTGATTGGACACGACTCTTCCTCTGACCTTTCAGAGCAGCTGGATTAGCTTCATGCCTTTCCATTGCAAACAGCACTGCATCCTTCCTCTGCAAATATCTCACACAGCTTTGAGATGATCAGGATTGCTGAAAATAAGACATGACTCTGATTTCTTTTAAAACTGTAAAGACATTTGACATGCAGTGTGTTAAATATTGTATGTGTGTTAATGTTATGGCATTTCTGCTGAATAACGCTTATGGAAAGTCTTTACTGTAGAGCTCTTCACTCCTTATTTTGCTGATCGCAGACTCTCCTCACAACACTGGATTATCAAAGGTTTACTCTAATCAGATTCACTAAATAAAGCTGAATGAGACAAATAAAGTTGTAGTTCTTATATACCTGACTTTTACTGAAAACCTGACTCTATTATCTGTTTGATTTTACTCCTCACCATGACAAATACAAATGCTCCACCCACCTGAATAAACACTCCCACTCCCACAGCATTCACCTTTTCTCTGGTCCAAGCTGTGAGTCAGACGTTTCCTCTGTTCGAGTAGAATGAAGAACAATAACTGTATCAAGGCCAGACGCATCTGATGAGTCTAACAAGGCAAAATCAGCACCGACCTGTTTCACCAGTCATATCAGGGAGTGATAAAGCAGAGAGCGAACGCAGCGGAAGACTGGAAAAGCATGTCCTCTTCCTCTTTTATCGCAGTGACACATTCCAGTAGGACAATGGACCTTAAAGTAACAGCGTGTATAACTGTTCATATTCATAATCGTATGAAATTTAACCGTATGGCATATACACTCATACACTGATGTGTGTTTGTGTTTCATATGGTGATATGTTCATCTTATTGGATTATGGATTTATTATATGAACACTACAGTCGTGATAGTGTGTGTGTCATGATATGTTAATGTAATATCTATACATTTGTAGTTGTAGCAGTCAATTAAATCAATCTGGGGTTCACACGCTATGTCTTTTTCTTGTTACCATTTTTTTTTTTCTTCTAAAACCTTCTTTTAAAACTAAAAGAATCTTCTAGAGCATTGTGACGGAACTGCACCATGTAAATCTAATCCCATCCAAATAGGGCTTATGACCCATGTTTTTTCATGTTTTAATTCATAGTTTTCTGTTTTATCCATGAGATATGATGTTCAATACGTTTGGCACATCTAATGCCGTAACCCTACTGTGTGTATCATGGCCAGGATCGAGCTAAGTGAAGAGAATCTGACTCTAGATCAGCTTAAACGTGAATTTGGTTTATATTTTTCCAGTCCAATCGGCATACTCGTCAATACGCACACACTTCCCATGAATTTAGTTATTTTTATTACTCCAAAATGTATAAATAATTAATACATGCATATGTGTGTGTGTGTGTTATAATTATGATCGAAGTGTTTCTTCACATGACCCAAATAAAGACTCGACACCATGGTAATATATACAACTCTGTAATGAGTCCAGCAGACTACCGGTACATAATGTTTTAATGACACATCTCAGTTAATACATATTATCTGCATTACCCTTCATCATCATCATCATCATCATCATCATCATCATAATCACCAGTCCTTTTTGCTGGGGGTCGAGCCCCTTTGGATAAACATGCACAGCTGTTGCATAGGAATCTCCACTATGTTCTCATTCATGCAACGTATTAGTGGTTTTCTTCTACGTTCCTTGTGAGAAATGGTTTATTTCAATCAGATAAAGGTGCGCGTGCCCGCAATCTCCGCTTTGTCCATGATGTCCGGGGGCACACGTGTATCTCGGCCACATATAAACAAACCCGTGGTGGCCATGTCTCGTTGTACAGCAGCAAACAGAAAATACAAACATGTAAGTGCGGTGAGGTCAAGCTCGGCGATGATACAGGGCAAACCGAGACCTTCTTACTGTCCCTGTCTGTGTGTCAGAGAGAACTTTCTAATAAAGTTCGTCTAGAATGTTCTGGAGCTTGGAAGCAGTGAGCATCGCTGCCCTCTTGTGGTGGAACTACAAATATCTGTGGTTACTCTTGAAGAGCTTGGTGGGGGGGTGGGGTGGTGGTTCAGAGACACTGCAGCTGAGAAGTCATCTCCAAATCATCTAAGTGGCGTGATATTGTGCTTTTTTGACGATGACCCCAACATCAGGCGAGAAGGGCACAGTCCGGATTCTGTAGCATCTCTTGGTTCGAAACAGACATGATGTAAAATGACATGGTGTTGAAATATCTGACAAAGGATTCTGGGTACAGGTTACCTTTTTCTCTCCATGACCATCAAATTCATTAACAACCTGCAAAACATGTCTTTAGGATCGATACGTGCTCTACATTTGTGCTCTCAGAGTGCACTTAAAGGTAAAGCCTCGATCAAGGGCACTCGGAGAGAAGCAAACTAACTACACATGGAACCTTGTGAATGTGCTGTGATGGGTAAAGCGGGTGGCCTACATTTCACACTGGTCTCTTTGCCAGGATTTGAGATCTTATTCTGTCTTTCTCCGCATGCTCTCGCTCTCTCTCTCTCTCTCTCTCTCTCTCTCTCTCTCTTCTCTCCCACAGTGTCTCTCGCATGTTCTATCTCTCTGCAGGAGAAACAGGGCTGTTCTCCAGAGCCTAGATCAGTGACATACTGATTCTCCTTCAGTGTCACATACATTTCTTACACACACACACACACAACAGCGCTCATCTCAGAGCTAGCTTTAAGCAGTGAAGGAAGACTGACCCTAGATCAGGTCTGTATGAGATAACAGTGTGTTAATCTCATCAGTGCTCGATGTCTTACCCTACATTCACACTAGCATTAGCGCTCGCCTGTAGTTTGTCTCTTGTTAGAGTGTAGTGACCTCTACTGTTGTCACTTCTAGGCGTGGCTTGAAAATCACGGTAAGAAATCGTTATAGCTATAACAAGTTAAACCAAAATTAAATAACACACTAATCAGTGTGAAAATCGTTATGTGCGTCATACTAGCTTCAAACTCGGCTTGGATTAGCAAAGCAGGCTAACTGTACTTGTTACGTACACTCACTAGAGGCACCAACGATCTCTGCTGCTTCCTTCCAAGCTTTATTTTTCTTCATAATGTCTCTATACACATTTAAAGAGAGGTTTGTTTATGACAGGACAAGATGAAACCCACGGTTATAGGTTTTTCTTCCATTTTTGCAAACCAAACAGAAAGTGGGAAGTGAAGAAACGTCGGACCACAAGCTCCATAGGACTGGCCCGAGGAATCATTCAAGCCTATCATTTGGATTTGTTGCTTTACAGCATCGTTCCTAATTTGCATAGAATTGAGAAAATCGCCAGTTTGTCGCTTGCTAGTGTGAATGTAGGGTCAGGAATTTTACATTCGGTTAACAATAATGTGACAAACTCCATTTTGTGATGAAAACATGACAAAATAGAAACAATTTCAGTAAGGATGTTACTGATGCAGTAAAAACCCAACAATAAACTTGGCACCCCATATGGTGAGAAAACAGATACGAGTACTTTTGGATGTTTGTGCAGGTCGATAAATAAAAACACAGATGCACCTTTAGACGGTACAAACGCATCTCAAACCCAGCAACACTGTTTGGGAACGATTAGGAGTTTGACGTGTTGCTTGGTGACATCACGGATCATTAAATATAAAAGTGGTTACTTTTATGGCACATAAGGCTACGACTAAATAAAAAAACAATCAAAGCACAACCACACGACGCCACGTCTATCAGTAAGTAAAAGTGCAGATGTGAGAGTATTTTTTGTTGTTGTTTTTATCATCACAGACATGATCAGCATTCGGGCTTTAAATACTCGCTTTTAAAAGTACAAAATTTTTCCACAATGAAAACCTGGAAGACGGAAAAAAAAACGCTAAGTGCGGACGGAGATATTAGAAAAAACAGCCGAGCTTGACCTCCAAACACAGAGAGTGACGAGCGAACATTCAGAGCGTAGACGCTTTCACCATCACTGAGGTTAACCGAGAGTGTGTATGCGTATAAAACACACACTCTGTGATGGTGCTGCTGTGTGGTGTGAATATTCTGCCTTAGTGAGGTGGCTGGTCTGATTTTTCACTCTGAAAGTGCGAATCGAGTGATGAACGGGTTCCTGTCATATGTCTGTTCATATGTGTGTGTGTGTGTGTGTGTGTGTACGCCATGGGTCTACAAAGGCTACGTCAATGCACGTTTAGCGCTTCGTCATAAAGTCAGAAACCACTTTAGGCGAGTAATACATTTTGTTTAGCTCATTATATTTCTGCTGATTAATAAAAAGTAAATGAAAGTTTGGCTTAATTCAGTGTAGCTTGTAGAAGTCGTGTTTACTATTATATATATACAAATATATTTATAGATATGTATAGATATATACAAGGTCTTTAATAGCATAACAACGTCACAAACACCCTACCTCCGATCTTAACTAATCGTTCACTAATCGTTTTACAATCAAATAGACGATGGTGACGAGAGATGACGTCAGGACCGAACTCTCTGTGGTCCTTCGATGTTTAGAGTAAAATCCTAACAATTAATTTTCACATAATAGCCTAAGGAATACAGATTATGTGGACGGATTCTTTTCAAACACACTCACACTGCAGTCCATATGTCAGTAATGTGAAGTATTTATAAAAACTGAACACGGTTAAAGGAATAAAACTGTAATTGCTGTGATGTGAGGTGATGTGATGATTAAGGCTTTTACGCCATGCTGGTTTGTGCAGAAACATTTCTAAATAAACTTTCCCTTTATGACTGACAGAACAATCTTCCCCTTTAACCCCTTAGACATGTTCAGAGCGTGATGTTTGCTTCTTTAGTATTGCACTGGAGTTACGAGGCTAATATAACTAACAAGTAAGAAAACTGTTACATGTTCACATGGGGAAAGTTCCTCGTATTCAGAGTCGGGTTATGCGCATGCTTAAGTCAATTTTCTGAGCTCCACATTCAGATTATTAAAATCACTTAAGAAGAAAATAACATGATTGTAACGTAATACGATGTATTTGAAAAGTTACTGAGACAGTTTAAAAATGAAAAATATGAATTCAGCAGAAACTTCAGCAGCTTATAAAATAGCACTTGATCCAGTACATCCTGTTATTTAGCTTTTTATTTTTTATTTTTTGTATATATTGTGCACTGACAGTTAATTCTGCACACAACTTAATGAAGTTTATGAAATAATATGGTGTGCACTCACTATTTTACGCTTTTTTATCCAACAATTTAAATGTGTATAATTATATTGTGACTATTTATATAATCCAGAGAGTCTTTTTTTCCTGAACTTTCACACATTTTTATTAAAAATTCTCACTCGATTCAAGTTTATATATCTATATTATTTATGTGCTGACTTGTTCTGGAGATACTGGGGTTTGGTAACTTTGGTAACGATGGATTGTGATTTGAGAACCATGGATTTAGATGATTTGCTGGTGATTTACTCTAAACTAGAGGCTATAAGTTTGGTTACTTGTTACCTACGTTAGCCTTGTAGCTCTGGTACAAAATCGAAGAAGCAAACCGCAGACACTGAACATATCCTGAATGATCGACTACTTTTTTGGAGTAACTGTGTACAGGAAACTGTGATTATTTCAGGGATTACCTCTAGAAGCTCTTACTGAAGATGAATGAATGTTTCTTTACTATGATTTGCTACTGAAGCAGGGTTACGATGTCAACTTAATTAGTGGAGAGTATAAAGTGTGTGTGGTTCCACATGTGAGTGTGTCCGCATGACGCTCCTTTCATTTCTAATCCTGAGTGTCTTCAGGTTTCCCAGAGGCATACACACACTTTCTCACTATCTCCTGCTTTTTACACACACACACACACACACACGGGGAAGGGGGGCGAATATGAATCAGATATTAAATCACCTACTGCATACATCCTATTGCTTTCGTTAAAAAGGCTTTTCAGATATCTAGGGGATGTTTTTGTCTTTGTTTACTAATTTTAGGACAAGATTAATTCCTACGCTTTTGCAGATGCTCTCTTTGGACGCTGTGTTCACAGGAAAACCTCACCAGCGTGTCATCGGGGTGACGGAGAAGAAAAAGTGCTCATTCTTCTCCTGTCCTCCACTCTTGGTGGATCTATGGAAAGATGGATGGATGGATTGATGAGCTGGGGGTATCATTTACTTTTCCCCGAGGTGCTCGAACCCCTGGAACTCCGATCTCCCCTCTCCCTCTCCCTCTCCCTTTCCCTCTCCCTTTCCCTCTCCCTCTCTCTGTCTCCTCTTTCTCCTCTCTCTCCTCTCTCTCCTCTTTCTCTCCTCTCCCTCTCTCCTCTCTCCTTCTCTCCCCTCTCCCTCCCTCGTCGCTCCATCCTGTCTCTCTCCAACGTGTCCCTCTTTTCTGAGCTTTCGGAGCTTTTCTCCCCCTCTCGCTTGTCCGATCGATCCGAACGTTCCGACTTCTCCGACGGCTCCGCCCCCTCGGAGCGCTCCTTGCGTTCTGATTTGTCAGGGTCGGTGGAGGAGGTGGTGGGTTTCTCCCACTTGGCGATCTCCTCAATCTCACTCAGGCTGGCGTTTATGCTGTTCACCCAACGCTTCAGGTCCTCCTGCATACACACACAAACACACACACACAGTCAGCAATAAAGGTAGATATAGGTAGTTTCCAGAGAAACAAGATGGGCAAAATGAAGAACTTTTCTTTTTCCAGAAACTTTTTTTAACACTTTATATTGCATCTAGCTTTTTCTGCTGTAAATGTGATGGAGCATCATTAATCTCACCTCGTCTTTGGCCAGGAAGATATAGTCCCCGTCAGTTTCACTCCTGCAGTGGGTCAAAACAACACACAACTCACGTCATCTCTAGTTAAAGATAAAGTCAGCATTTCTTGCTGTAATGTTAGTTTTTTCATGACCCTCAAAGCTGATTGGACAACCTTGGAGAAGCTTAGCACTGCACAGCTCAGTTGTTTAACCCACCTGATTTAACTCATCAGTTTATTAGTGAGGAATTCATGAGCTCAATTTGGTGTGTGTTTGGCACTCTCGATCTAAAGGATTTAATTTGAATTTAAAGGGCATGAATGGACCTTCAGGACCACAGGTCTAATGTGTTGCTTTAACAACAAAAGCATATATATATATATACACAACAGGGTAATATTGATTATTTTGTTTTTCTAATATGTAATATTAATAAATAATGTACCACATAAAATTGAATCAGGATTTTTTGATGTGTATAGATGGAGTACCGAAGAGTTGCATAACTTTTTCTTTTGATTTATGTCAGGCTTAATGTGTGACTCAAACATAAACTCATTTTGTGCGAGTCTTACCTCAAGATGAAGACGTTCTTCTTCTTCTTGTAGCCGTTGGTGGTGTCGAAGGTACAGATGGCTAGGTTGAGGAGCGGCTCATCGTTGTATGGGGTCGTCGTGTTCCTGGCGTCCTTATAGAAGCCGATCTCGCCTTTGTTGAGTACGCAGTACAGATTCACCCACGACTTGCTGCAAATGGAGAGGAACGCACACCATTAGCTATGTGTCCAGAACAACGAAGGTTTCACTCTCTGTGGGTGTCCATTTTACCACCCAAACCAAGAGTGGACTAATTGACTTGTTAGCATGTTAGCAGCACCTGTTGGGGCTCTTTTCCTTGCCCTCCTCTTCGTGTTTGCGGTACAGGAAGCCCTCCTGGTGAACGGTATGCGTGGGCGGCTGTGGCGTGCTTGGCGCACTCTGGGCCGGTGCTGACCGTGACCGCCGCGTCTCCTCGGGTTCTTTGGGACGCGGTCGTCGGCGTGGTTTTGGTCGATCACGAGCTCGAGGCCGGTCAAGACGGGAGACAGGGGCGGAGAGACTGCTGGGAGGACGATACACCTCTCCCCTTGCCTGAGAGACAGAGAAATTTAATAAAAGAAGGAAAAAAGAGAAAGGAGGAGTGAGACAGGTCAGAATGAGTACGTGAACTCAATAACACAACAAAACTCAGAATTTATATGTATTTCAAATGAATGCTAGGAGTGAACTGGTTAACATTCCAAACTATCTGCGTATTAGTCTGCAGGTTTGCAGGTTTTTAGTGAGAACGGCTGTCGTTCCTTTTCTAGAGACTGAGTTGCAGGATCAGTGAGTTTTCCCACTGAACAATGTTGGAATGAGGTGTGTTAGAGGAAGGAAAGCAGTGTGTATTGGGTTTTGCTTGTGTTATAGTGAAGGAAGCATCAGTACTCACATGGCATGCTTCTCTCTCCTGCACCTGTTCAACAATCTCAGCCATGGTGGAGCGTTTTTCCCTACAACAGCAAGAGAGAGAGAGAGACACAAATACATGAGTACACATTTTACGATGTTTTAAAATGAATCAATAATATGAAAGACAGATCAGGTGTCATCACATCCCTCCATTTCTTATTACACTCCCAAGCAAACCAGAATCCATGTAAAAATCTTCATCTGGTCTTTAGTTTGCAAAACACAGTTAACCTGAATTCCACCTGGCTTTCTATTCACCACATGTGCTCACTACATAGGGTCTAACATAATGGTGATGTAGATCCTACACAGTGTACTATACATTTTCAGTGTATTTTCTGTTTGCTCTATTTTGATTAAAAACTTGATTGAAAATGTTAGCAATCAACATTCTCATTTTGCTAAGGAAAAAATATTGGCCCCCTGGCTTTGATTGGATTATTATGCGTGCAAGTAAAAAAACTCGCTCAACACTTCACCCAGTGAGGTAGACGCGTGACAGTGTCACAATATGGATTCACTTTTTAAATACAAATATATACCTGTTTATTTTATTATGTGTCAAGAAAATGTACTAAGATTAGTCATTTGCTTTTATTGATCACAAATGCATACACACCCATAATTCACAGTTACAGTCATGTAAATGCATACACACCCTTTGTAATAAACACTAATGTAATAAAAGATGTGCGCAAGCACACACATTCTTGCCTTACCCTGTCTGCCTCTTGTCTGACCCTTCTTTCCCCGACTCCTGGTCACTGGAGTCCTGTTTCTGTAGTCTGTGCCTGCCGCTGCCCTCATGCTCACTGGACGACTGGCGCTCTAGTCTGCGCCGCTGGTGCCTCTCCTGGCGCACGATCATGGGCAGCTCATTGAGCCGTGCCTGGATCTCCTGCTCACTGGAGGTGTGGCGCCCGAGCCGGTACTCCCTCTCCCTGCGCAGATGGTCCATCTGCGGGTCTGAGCGGCTGCCGCGAGGGTCCCTCTGTAGCCGCCCATGGAGCAGCTCCAGGGATGCCTCTGTGCCCGGTGGCACACCCACTGGGACCAGGTGCCCAGCATGGGCCTCCAGCAGAGGACCTACAGCCTTGTGCATGTGGTTGATCCTGGGCTGAAAGTCAGCTTTGAGCTGCTGCCAGGCAAATGCTGTTTTGGGTTCAGTCACACCCATAGCACTGAGGGGGCTCAGGCCATTAGCTCCTGTGACACCCTGTTGGTTTAATCCAGTGTAGCTGTCTGAACCTAACATGCCAACTTGGTTTAGGCCAGTGTAACTTGAGCTGTCCCCCCCCAAAACACCCTGTTGGTTTAACCCAGTTTGACTGGAGCTGTTTGTGCCCAACGCCCCGACTTGTTGGTTGAGCCTGTGGTAGGGGGAGCCATTCATGACTGGAGAATAGGGATTCAGTGCAGAACCGAGCCTCTGGGCAAAAGCGTGTGGGGTATGTGTAAGGTCTGGACCAGATTTGGGCTCGTGGAGCATGTCCTGCAGAGGGCTCCGGAAAAGAGATGAGGAAGAGGAGGACGAGGAAGAGCTGGGCACCAGGCAGGACAGAGGAAACATCTGTCTGTTGAGGAGAGATGAGGTGGTGGACTGCTTGCTTTGCTCTTCTTTCAATTTCTCTGCCTAGAAGTGGCACACATTACAAGGATACATTAAAAGACAGATAAATGATTGAAAGAACGGATAGATATAAAGATAAATAATATAATGCATATTAATTTGATGGTATTAACAGGTAGATAATTATTCAGCATCGGTGTCGCAAAATGTTGCGTCCTCTACCCCCTGCTATACCCACTCTATACCAATCACTGTGTTTCAAATGACTCATCTGTCAAGCTGATTAAGTTCGCTGATGATGTTACTTCTACTGGCAGTGAGTCAAACCACCACCAGGAAGTAAACCAACTGATGTGGCTGCTGTAACCTTGAGCTGAAAACTCCTAAAGCCACAAAAATGCTTGGTGACTTCTGGAAAAATCTCCTCTCAGTCTGCATTTCTTTAACAATACCGCATTCAGTCCTGTTACCTCAGTAAGTGTTATATCAGATGCACTGTTACATCTCCAGTAGGATATGAATACTTCTCTCATCAGTAAGAAGGCTCGGCACCTGATGTAGATCATGTTAGTTCTTTGTGCATGGTGCATTATCAACTCTACTGTTTTAAAGAAAATGCTTCTAGTTTTTCAAAGATGAAATTATAGTTGAAGGTGGAGGATTGTAGAAGGATGAATACCAATAAACAATGGATGGATGGATAGATAGGTCAGTGGATAAATGGTAGAATATAGATAGATATATGGCTGGATGAGTGGATGGATGGATGGATGGATAGATATAGGAAAAGGTAAATGATGGGTCAGTGGATGGATATGGATTGTTATATAGATGGATGGATGGATGGATAGGTGGATGGATTAATGGAAGAACAAGTGGATGGCTGAACACATGGATAGATCAGTGAATTGATGGATGGATGGATGGATGGATGAGTCAGTGGATGGATGGTAGAAAGATATGTAGATAGATGGATGGATTGATGGATAGATGAACAAGTGGATGGATAGATGAATGGATGTACACTTAGATGGATGAATAGATGTACGATTAGACAGACTGATATATAGATTGACACAGTAGTAGTAGGTAAACAGTGTATTATTGGTTGTTGCCATGCCAACCTGTCGTAAGGAGCTGAAGTGCTCCTTCCACGAAGATGCCGCCTTACGGAACGCTTCATGTCGGCGAATCAGCTGCTCCACCTCGTCAGCCCCGCCCTCTGCCTCACCACCGCTGCTCAGTGACTCCTTCGTCGTGTGCCACGTCCCTTCAGGCTTGCTTGTTTGTGCAGACTGTAGCCGCTGCTGCACTGTAGATGCAAACAACATTAAATAATGTTAGTATGATGCCTTTTCAGGATGATGTACTTATTTTTCAGTTCTTAGTCAGATCTTTTTTAAAGCTTTATTTTGATTGTAGTGTAAAATATAAACTGGATTTATGGGTGCGAAAAGCGAGCTGTAAGGGTTTTTGTGCTGCATTTACCACACCAGGCTGCAGTAACGAAATTATCAGCATGAGGATTTGCTTACTGCGCTGGAGTTTCTCCCAGTGATGCTCCCACTTATCATTCAGATCTTTCTGCTTCGCCATCACATACTCCAACTTCTCCTTCACCTACACGCATCAGGGAGAGACAGAGAGAACAACACAGGAACGATGGAGAGAAATGAAGACCCTGGATTTTGTCTGTGTGTGTGTCTGTGTGTGTGTGTGTTCTATACCTCCTCAGCTGCAGGATTGTGTGCTGCAAGCAGCATCTTGCCCATCTCCACACAGTGCATGAAACTCTTGCTTTTGCTCTCCATTTTACTCTTCAGGTTTTGGTGCTGGGAGATCATGCATTCCAGAGTGGACACGTCCCTGAGATACACAAACACACACACAAATAGACATACGCACACACAGCCCATAATAAAACAAGAAGAAGACGACTTTGTAGATGAGTTTGTTACTCTCTCTCTTCATATACAAGCATTTAATCAGTAGAGATTGGAAGAACTATGGAAGTCAAGTGTCGATCATAAAGTTAATAAAATCTCCTAGATGACAAAAATGTGTGTGTTTGTGTTTGTGAATGTAATGATTCGTACCGTGCGTCCTCGACCGGGCCGATTTGTCCCATGATCCCATCTGTCCACATGCTGAGTTCACGCACCATGGCAAAGAACTGGATTTTGTCTGTCACGGTGGTAACCTGCACACGGCTGCCCTCGCACGCCACAAGGAGCTCCTTCCATGCGTGCATCACTTCCTGCTCACGGACCAAGATGGTGTCGGCCTTCTCGCCAGCGTAGATTGCACGGAGCTGAGACGCATTCTCTTGCAGCTGACGCACCTGATCAGGTCAAAATACAAAATCTTCATAATAAATACATTTTTGGTTAAAAAACTATAATAGAGAGAATTATATAACTGAGTGCTAGTATAACGTTTGCGAACCTAAATTTTCTAGTGTGACTATGGCTACAGTAAGTTAATGAGATATTAATAAGATTTGTGAGTAATAAAACGTCTACCATACAAGTCCCTGTGAATGAGATGTTACTATGGAAATGATAAGTTATTAAAATGAGTGCATTAATATAAATCTGTGATTTGCAGCTGCACTACTGTTAGAGCTGCTGTTATTGAAAATGAATCATCACCTTCTGACTAATCAGAATTGAGAATTTATCAACACATATAAAGTATGTTAATTATAAGATACAATAAGTGACTGGAATTAGAATGTATTAGATTAGACAAAGTGTATTAGAGTGTAGCACAGTGTAGCAGAGTATATTAGAGTGTAGCAGAGTATATTAGAGTGTAGCAGAGTATATTAGAGTGTATTAGAGTGTAACAGAGTGTATTAGAGTGTATTAGAGTGTAGCAGAGTGTAGCAGAGTGTATTAGAGTGTAGCAGAGTGTATCA
>CM040480.1:17343477-17413886 GCA_022758105.1 Pangasianodon gigas
GTCTCTCTTATAGCACGTCCCTGCAGTCTCTCCTTTATCTGCTCCTCACGCTGCTCATCTCTTCACTCAGCACGAGAGTCTCCTCACACACGGACACGATGCTGCCAGCGCTCTGCTCTCTCTTCACTGCTCTCTCATGTAAGATTTCACAACTCTGGACTTCATCAGCATTTGGGCTCCATCTAATGTGAGCATGAAGCAATGTAACACGTGTGCTGTTTTTATTCCAGGTGTCAGTGGTGTGACTGTGGTGACGCAGAAGCCTCCTGTTCTCACACTGACTCAAGGACAGACGGCCACCATGGACTGTAATCTGGGGACTGTTGAGAACTATGTAAGCTGGTACAAACAGGTTCCAGGAGGAGTTCTTCAGTATGTGTTAAGTAGTCGCCATGACTGGAGCTCTCCTCACTATGGATCTGGTTTCTCGTCTCCTAAATTCACATCAACACACTCCTCTAAATCAGATTACAAACTGATTATACATAATGTTGTCTTGGAAGACTCTACGGTGTATTTCTGTCACACTGATGCTTCTGGTGTAGATGTATCACAGTGATGGACACCATGACAAAAACCTCCTCACTGCTCACACTCACTTTCAGAATGTGTTTATAGTTACACTGAAATGTTATGCTGTTAAATTAAAATATAGTTTTTTGTTGTATATAACTAAAAAGCTTCTAAGTTTAGATTCACATTTCTACAGACACTTAATTGTATGTATACAGTTTATTAAACATATTTTACAGTTTATTAAATCTCATATCATTAGATTGCCATCTTTCAGAAACCTGAATGTGAACAGTGATATATATATATAGCACCTCTAAGTTGATTGTGTTCTTACAACAGCATGTCCCAAGTGTTGTATTGCTCTCATACCACAGCAATTTGCCAATCATTCAAATTTTGAATTTATTAAAAAATGGCACAGCATACTTTTATCCATTTATAACTACATTTAACATTGTGGAATGCCTGTGAGTCTGTGATAAGTGTTATCACTAATGTTATAGCAGCTTGTTAAAACAGCCTCTCCCTTTTTTCTCTCTCTTGAAAAATCACAAAGTGTAAACTCCTCTGTCCTGATGACTTTCCTGTACTGACTGTTACAAAGCACTAACACTGGAGACTCCTTCCATAAATGTCACATAAACATTTCCTCACAGAAAACTTCACCATATCACTGGTTACGTGTTTAACAGCAGTTTTTTTAAATCCATTTATTACTAGGGTTATATTATGTAACTTGTCAGCCATACAAGTCCCTCTGAATGAGCCGTTACTATAGAAACGATTGGCACTGTGGTATAAATACTTTTTACCAGTGTATTTTAAATATATAGTTCTTACATATGTTACAGTATTACTTAGCAAAATGTTTCATTATTTATTTTTAGTAGTTTTTTATTTATAGATTACAGAAAGATTTGCAGTGGTACGAGTGTATCAGATACAGCAGTGGTGTTGTTGTTGTTGTGGGTTTTTAACACTGTATTAAACACTTATTGCACTTTATTAAACCCTCCCACATTGTTGGACAGTTTGTTGATGTTCATTTCAAGACTATAATCTCTGATTGCTGTTTCTCGACCCAGCAGTGACCTGAAGAACACTACTGTACCTGATCTCCTTACTTTCTTCAGTCTTCATTAAACTATTCCACTTCTTTGGCTCTGTTTTTTTGGAAAAAAAACAAAAAAAAACAATATTTGAATATGTCAGTAAAGCGTTAAATATTCTGTAAATATTTGTGTTTATCTTCTATTCATTACAGTATATAAATAAATGACAACATTTTTACATAATAGTTACTGCATGTAAATTTGCACACTGTATAGTTCATGGCTTTCATTATGCAAAGTAATTCTTCAGCACAGATGCTTTTAATAAATCATGGGATTGACATAAGAGTTCAGCTGTTCTTTTCACTCGTCTGATTGGCTGATAGCAGGTCCAGGTCCCGCCTCTGACGCTTTATGAAAGCTGGCTCCACTCTGTTCATCACTCTGCTGATCATACAGACATCATGCTGCTCACCGTCTGCGCTCTGCTCCCTGCTCTGGCATGTAAGATTCCTGCTCCTGCTTTCCTCTTCACACTGATGCCTTTTCATTCATTATAATTCTCTTTTAAATGATAATGACACTCAGTGTTGCTTTATGTTGCAGTGGTCAGCTCACAGAAAGTTCTGACGCAAAAGCCTTCAGTTATAACAGAAGATAAGGGAAAAGCTGTCACTATGGACTGTAACATCGCAAAGGATGAACCCTACTATGTCTTCTGGTATAAACAGATTGCACAAGAAGCTCCACAGTTTGTGTTGAGATTTTATCGTTCTCACGACTCTCCTGATAAATATGGAGACAACTTTTCATCCGCACGCTTCACATCTAAAGCCTCTTCAAACATCGACTATCAGTTAATAATCAGTAATGTGGAGGTGGGAGACTCAGCAGTGTATTACTGTAACACATGGGACAACTCTACTAAAGAGGACGTATCACAGTGATGTACACCATGACAAAAACCTCCTCACTGCTCACACTCACTTCTGCTTTCACACAACACGAGAAACAACAAAAACCTGAACTTCAAATCATTGGAACTGAAGTGGAAACTCACTTGATGTTCACTGAAGACACTTTAAAATTCTTCACAGTCCTCTGATGTTTGTTATTGTCATCACTTATGTGAATCACTAATGTGAACAATAACTGGTACAAACTGGTTCCAGGAGCAGTCACAGCTGGTCCATACGGGCAGGTGATGCAGAACCCCACCATATACTGTATATCATTCAACAAATATTAATCTTCCTAAAGTTCTCGTTCCCATTTCCATACATTCCATACAGTACAATGTCTGATTCCTCTGATTTTTGTGATTGCCGTCAAGTCAAGTCAAGTGGCTTTATTGTCATTTCAACCATATACAGCTAGTTGGTACACAGTGAAACGAAACAACATTCCTCCAGGACCATGGTGCTACCTAAAACAAAACACAACTACAAGAGACTACACATTACTACATAATGTGCACATGCAAAATGTGCAAACAGCACAAGACAGAACAATAACTACCAAATCAGGACAGTAGGCACAGTAGGAAACAGTTATGTGAATCACTAATGTGAACTCTAACTAATACAAACTGATTCCAGGAGCAGTCACAGCTGGTCCATAGGGGCAGGTGAGGCAGAACCCCACCATATACTGTATATCATTCAACAAATATTAATCTTCCTAAAGTTCTCATTCACATTTCTAAACATTTTAAATTCCATTGAAATACTAATTAACTCTTTCGAGTGGCCAAATATTTTTTTTAAATTTGGCTATTTGACAGATATAAGCTGATTTTTTATTGATTTCCTCACCTTTCTAGATGCTGCATAATTGTGGGTCAGTGTGTTCACTACACTGCTGTCTAGCTAGCTATGTTACTAGCTAGGTTGTCATTGTGTCTTTGTAGCAAACAGAAACCATCATAATTGCACCAATATTCAGTTTGCTCAACTGAGGGAATTGTACAGTTAGTTTGTTCAAGTCATGTCTTATTGACTCTCAACTGTCTATTACAAGGTTACATTAAAAATCACTAGACAGTAGCCTATAGCATACAGGTAGTGTGATACTCTCTTGACTTAATTTCGTTTGAGGTTATGTTGTTATTAATGTTGTCCTGCACCAACAAAATCCAAAGGCCACTGCTGTCCAGAAGGAGATCCTCGGTGTGTGTTAGTGAATGATCAGAGCTGAAGATCTCCTGGATGTGGTTCAGTGTTTTTTTCTTGTTCACGGTTCTTGATTTTCCAATAAAGATTGCGCTGATTCTCTTCAGCAGGATGTGTGAACAGAACAGTGTATAACAGAGACGTGTGATTCACTGACACTGGAATGGGATGTTAAGGGAGTGTGTGCTGATCGTAGACAGTAGAAGAGAGAGCTGAAGTCTGGAGGACGTTTCAGTTCTTCTGCTTTCACTTCTGTATCTGAGGAGGTTTTGTACGGGTGAGGACACTGAATGAATCACTGTGGTATTGGGCCAAGGAACAAAGCTGATGGTCAGCGGTAAGTAAAACTTCTCACCTCTTTTTACATACACTAGTCTTCTACGCTGCTTCACATTCACACTGCATGTTCTAATATCAACTTTTATTTCTTTTTCCAGTTTGACCAATTTATTTTGACACATTTCCTGGTTTATGTTTCAATTAGTGTTGAATATATAATATAATATGTTTAACATGACAGAGAATTGTATAGTTATTCTCTTACTTTTCTTGAAATTTATCAAAATGATTACGTTATTAATTCAGAGAAAGTTTTCTTCATATGGAATCCCTCAAATACTAAATATAAATTCATTTTAATGCTTAAGGAATTCAGCAGTGCTGTAGTATAATTTTAATGCGTATCTCCCGCTGTGTGTGGAATCAGACGCTGCTCTCCCGGCTCCTGTTCTGACCGTTCTCCCTCCATCCAGTGAAGAGCTGAAGTCTAAAAAAGCCACTCTAGTGTGTTTGGCCAGCGACGTGGCCGGGGGTTTTGCTGATGTGCGTTGGCTCATCAGCGGGAACCCGGTCACCAGTGGAGTCATCACCGGCTCTGCACAGCAGCAAGCCAATAAGAAATTCACACTGAGCAGCTATTTGACCATCGACAGCTGTGAGTGGGAAAACGACAAAGTTATAACATGTGAAGTGTCTGCTGCAGGAAAAACCACATCAGTGAAGATCAAAAAGTCTGAATGCAGTGAACAAACCTGATTATTGCTTTATATATGTGAATTTTTCAGCAAAGGTTTATAGATGTTAGAGATGAATCTGTAGAGATAGAAAGGATATCAACTTCTGCATGTAATCAAAATAGAATTTTAATAAAACTGCAATTCTGAAAAAAGAGAACTGTTTCTGTGAGTCCTTTATCGTCCTTTAGAACCATTTAGAAAGTGTGTCAGCACAAAACCTTTGGAGTGGTAACAGTAACATGGTGGTGGAAAAGTTTTGTCTCTGACTGTTAGAAAGCACTGACACTGGAGACTCCTTCCATAAACGTTGAAAAAATATCTGATCATCATAAAAAATCATCATATCAACAATTATACATTTTTCTACAAGTTGTTTTCTATCAAAGAATGTTTTTTGTATGTTTTGTTTTCCCCGCATAAAACACTTAACCATATCTAGTGGTACATTTCTGTAACAAATGCAGCGCATAGGAAAGTGTGTTACAGTCCGATTGTCAGAACTCACACACACACACATACACACACACACATCTTGGATGAAAGAACACTCAGGAAACACCTGCTGACCTGCAGTGTGTAATTTTAGCTCTATGTAAATGAGGAGCTTCTTCTTGGAAATGGAAATGTGTTCAATCAAACGAGGTAAATAACTAAAACAAATCTGAGATAAGTGCATTCAAAGACTATTAATCATATAATTATATACACATTTGAAAAGGTAAGTCATTACTTTGTGAGGATAGATAGATAGATAGTTTAGTGATTCTAAACTTTAAAAGTGATATTATATGAAGACTCCTAAATCTAAAAGAAAGAAACTAGCTAGGTTGTTAGTAGCAGGTGATTAGCTAGTAAAGTTAAATAGCTAGCTAGCTTTGTTTGCTACCTTCTAACTTATTCGTGTCCAAACAGTATGGCGGATTTCCTTTTAGTTACCAAAACATGAAATCCTATTTACAGTTACTTCAACCCTGCTGAAAAAACAATAGAAACCAGCACAGAAGTTGTAACAGTTTCCACTACAAATACCATTACAAACCATCAGCTAACCATTATAACCATTACAGGTCCTTAATGGTATCCACTAGACATAACATGCCACCAATAGAAGGCAACAAATTACCAGTAGAGACCCACAGGGACCATTACAGTTTCCATTAAAACCAGTACAATTCCCATTATAACCATTAAAACCATTACAAATTTATGAGGGTTTTGTTTGTTTGTTTTCAGCAGGGACATAAAATGGCCGACAGATTTGCAGAGATGTATTAACTTTGAAACAAAATTAGGTAAACGAAATAGTTTGGTGTATCATACATATTAAAATAATCACTGTTAAATATCAAATAAACAAATTTTAATATACTACAAGAATAAAATTACGGTGTGTTATAAATGTATTTCTTTTTATTGATCTTTATTGATCTTTATTGATCTTTTATGTATGGTCTGGATGTTTAATAATATATATGAAATAGTTAATGCGTTTTAAAATGCTTTTATAACATGCACGGGCCAAAACCGATGATTTTCACTCCAAAAAAAATTATTCAAACACAAATATTTCAAACTCGCGCCATTTTGAACACAAGATGGCGCCGTTGCCTTCGTCTTCCTTTTCCGCATGACCCCTAACCCGGTACTAAACCCGCGCGAGGCGAATCTACTTCCTCTTTGCTCCTGCGCTACGAGGGCAGCCATGGTATGTAAACTGTTGTGAACAATTTCATCCAGAATCCGATTTAATCTCATTGATATCATGGGTTTACAATTCATCAATCACCAGTGTATGAATTTATAACAACTCGGGGTCATGTTTTGTGATGTATTTGTTAGGAGATTTGTTTAATTTGAACATTAAACTCGTATATACCGGTGGATTGATGAAGTCAAGATGGCTTCCTCACAGAGACGCGGCTAATGGGGTGAAATTTAGAATAAAACTAAAAGTGTTTGTTTTAAAAGGGATATATTTGCAGTCTGTGGTTTGTTATAGCTATTATATTGCTGTAGAATCTGGAGTTTGGATTTTGGTCTAAGAAATATTAGCATGTAAGCTAAATGTGTTGAATATTACAGCAGAATCATTGAGACATTTAATTTTCTGTAGTCACGTGCATCTCTTTTCTATAACATCATCAGGCTTTAATGAAGATTTCTTAAGTGTAGTTCCTTAGCTGAGGATCTGTTTTAGCCACGGAGCTCAATTTGGGGTTTATTTTGCAGGTGAACGTACCGAAAACCCGCAGGACTTACTGCAAGAAATGCAAGAAGCACCAGCCTCACAAAGTCACCCAGTATAAGAAGGGCAAGGACTCGCTCTATGCCCAGGGTAAACACCTCTCTCTCTCTCTCTCTCTCTCTCTCTCTCTCTGTCTGTAACACATGGCTGAATCCCAAATGCCTACACAAAGTGCCTTACATAGGAGGTAAAAAGTGGTCAGAAAGTGTTGCTTAAACACTAACGCTTATTAAAGTAATCGCTCGTTCCCCTGACGTACGCCAGACACTCTTTCTTTTTTACGAAACCATTAATGGAAGTCTCCAGTTTTCAGTGCTTTTTTCCCCCTTAAATAAATATCTTCTCTTTTTAAGCTCTGATATAATTTGTTCTTTTTGAACGAGACTTTTTTTTTTCTTTCTTATCACTGCTACCATGGCGAGTCGTAATCCAATTAAATATTGAGCATGTACCTGATTTATCAGCTAATTTATCAGTGCCTAATCTCCAGTCACGCCTACAGCCTTCATACGTCTCCATACGTTTTCTACCCAGTGTAATGCACTTGTGGAAAAACTCAGTGCTGTTTGGGATTCAGAGAAAAGGTTTTAACCTCCTTTTATGTGATGATTATCGGTGGTTTCAGTGAATATCGCTGTTCAAGTCATCTGTGTGTTTCAGGTAAGAGGCGCTACGACAGAAAGCAGAGCGGCTACGGAGGCCAGACGAAGCCTATATTCAGGAAAAAGGTACGAGTGAAAAGAGGTTTGGGGATTATGGTGGATTCAGGTTGCTTATGAAGATGATGTTCGGGGTTAAAGTAGCGTGGAAGAGCCAGACATGGTTTTTTTGCGGCGCACTGTTAACCTCGAAACAGCGAGTTTGCTTACATGCACGCTAATTTAAAAAAATAAATAAAAATCATTAAGAGCATACTGTTTGATTTAAGTCAAGATTTTAACCTAGTAATTGAGTTTTTCGACGGTGCAAGTTCAATCACATTATGTGCAATTTATAAACCTTTAAAGTAAGTGTTTAATAGAGAAATCTGATTATTACGAGTTCTGTAGATAGAAAGATCTCATCATGTCACTGTGTCTTAATGACCAGTGATCCAGTCTCACTCTGGGGTTAGTCTTATAGACATCCTGGTCTTTATTCTGTATGTGGAGCGATTTAATCTTATTTTGGTAAATTAATTTCCAGCTTCGTGTCCCTGTAACCAGCGTAACTTGTGGTTTAGGAAATGTTTTCTGATTTTTCTAAGTGGAATTATAACTTGATAAACAATTGTACTGTTATTAAATGTATTAATCAGAGACAGGTGAATCTAATAGGTTTATCAGCGTGAGGTTGCTGGTGATGTTCTACTTGGTGTAAGTGACCAAAGTGCTGCCAGTTCTGCTACAGCTGTGCTGATTTAGTCTTTATTGATGTCGTTTATGCAGATAAATCGAGCACACTTTGTTCATTGTGGTATCTTTGTATAATCCCATTCATGATTAATTAAAAACCTTAATGGCTGAATTAAAACGAAGTTTCGTCACTTCACATAGATATTTTTTTTTCCTTTTGCAAACGTTCTGATTGTGAATGTCAGTGTGAAAAGCGTCTCGTCCCTCTTCTCTTGCCGTAGGCTAAAACCACAAAGAAGATCGTGCTGAGGCTGGAGTGCGTGGAGCCCAACTGCCGCTCCAAGAGGATGCTGGCCATTAAGAGGTGCAAACACTTTGAGCTGGGAGGAGACAAGAAGAGAAAGGTGAGGTTTATATCTCTCTCTCTCTCTCTCTCACACACACACACACACACAGACACACTGAGAGCCGGGGATTCTGGGAAAGCACTCCATATAATCACCATATTCACTACAGCTTAAGTGTAGTGTGTGTGTGTGTGTGTGTGTGTGTGTGTGAAGTCGATGTTCAAGTGACAGCTTTTTTTATTTTAATAGTAATCAAAGCAAATAGTAGAATAACAGATAAAGCAGGTTTTGCACACGGCGCTATATTACAGGGAGCGTCCTGATTAATTACAGATCTGGCAACCTTCACATGTTCTACACTGCTATGAGTTAACACTCAAAAATACACCCAGAGTCATCTTTCTTTCCCCCATTAAAAAATCTCAGATGATATCGATAATCGACGTACGAATGTAGGATGATTGACGGCTGCGTAGGAGTTTTGAGCGCTCTGATATGAACCGGCCCCCTTGAAGCCCCGCCCCTTAACACGCAGAGTCTCATATTAGTAATCTTTTGGCTCACAATTTGCCTCGATTTTCCTGCTTGAAAGACATGACCTCAATTCTTTTAACGTGAAATAAAATCTATCAGCATGTATGTAAAAAATAAATAAATAATTTGGATTTCTCAAAAAAAAAAAAGCGTGAAGATGTACACCATGTTGGAGCGTTTTATGGCTTCTATAAAGGACCAAAAAAAAAACTTGTGTGAAAGCAGCGTAAGAATCTCAAGAATATTCTGGAAAAAACGTAAACCTTCCCCCATACTAATCCTCCGCTGAAGACGCGTCTTTTGGAGATCTACTTTTTACAAAAGTTATATTTTCTTGCTTACAGTTTTCAGAAATCATAAACCATCTGTTCTAATGAGGTTTTGCTTTTCTCGGTGGTTGAGGAAGACGCGCTCTGTGCTCCGTGTGTCAGTGTCTCCATCAGATAGATGTAGGTCATGATATCCGTTCTGCTAATTCCTCGCAGTGCTAATTCCCTCAGCCGTGAGGAATTCTGGGTAATTGCTGTTCTGAAGAGTCTGTGTGTGTGCAGGAGTGTTGTGTTGGATCGTGTCCTGTGATATCGTCCTGCAGTTTTCTTTTTCCAGTCATCTGTTAGTGTTTCTCCATTTTTCCAATCATCTGTTAGTGTTTCCTGCAACTGAGCAAAACTGAACAGTGCGAGGTCTCAGAGGAACCGGCTGAGAAACGCTGCTGTTAGATTTTGTGCTCCTTAAGACATTCCACTCGTATTGATCTTAACTGATGTATATTTTATTTCAATTTGTGGCCATTAGTTTAATACTCTAGAGTCGTATGAGGCTGTTCGTTTCATTTGGAGCTTTTTGTTACATCAGCAAAACTTGACTAAAAGAACAAAAAAATTGCTTTAAAGAACACTGGAGTGAAACGTGTTACATCAGTTGGATTTAAAATCAGCTTGTCTGACTTAACCACTGTCTATTTTATTGTGATCGTGAAACAAAAATGTGAATATTTTAGGTCATTGATGTCTGGAGGGACAAAATAAAATAAAATATTAGCCTTCACCCTTATTTCTCTGATTTTTACTATACAAATATTGTTTAGATTCCAGCTGATATAAAAAATATCACCAAGACCAATTTTAAGACTTTAGCAGCTGATAAAGTTTTATATGAAAAATATAATTAGGCAGACACCAAGAGATTTAGTTAATTGGGACTTGAGGTTTTTCAGTTTTCAGTCAAACTGAACATATCAGTAAAATAAAATTAACACTTTATGGAACTCTAACACGTGTAACACCACCTACATTGCTCAAAACAGCAAAATTGTACGTTATACTTAACATATTGTTCTCTGTGTATGTAGTAATAGTGCATTTATGATGACACTAATATTTCCTCTCTCTTTCTCTGTGTGTGTGTTACAGGGCCAGGTCATCCAGTTCTAAGCTGGGCCATGGACTTTCTTTTGTGGTTCTTCATCTGTCAATAAAAGTTGTATTAAAAAAAAAAAAAAATTCCTGCTGCATTTATTTATTACCATTTAATTACAGTTCATTGAAATTATAATAAGTTTCACCGTATTAGATTAGTGATAACTCAGGAGAGATAAGATTCTGTGCAACAACTGAAATGTTGAGTTTAGATCCTAGAAAAGCTTCTGGAGTAAGCGATAGATCTGGTACCCTCTGTTCTATTTCTGCTTTAATCCGTAATTTGAATCTTACTATTGCGTAGCTCCTACATTATCTTTGCTAGTTTTTATTAAAGAGTCTGGTATGTTGGATAAGACCTGCCTATTTGACTGAAACAGGAAACGGGCAATCAGAAATTGGTTTTTGGAGAACGGCGGTAAATGAGGATCTCCTTTACCCACTGCTCTTTCAAACCAAAACTCTAGTAAAGCGTGCACTTGGCAGCCATCTTGGTAACAGTTATTTTCAGTCACACAAGCCCAGACTTTGATCCCATAAACCAGAAGCACATCGACAAAGATGACAAGATTTCTTCTTGGTGATATTTACAGTAAAAGGGTTATTCAGTCTGTAATCATTTCCTTTGTGTTTATTTCCTCGACTTCTTTGCTGTTCTCTTTTCCTGAGATTTTTCTCCCTAATTTAGTCTTGGTAGATTCCCACCCACCAGCTAGGTCTCCCCTGTCATATAGTAGCAACCAATCAGGGAGGGCGAAGGGGATCATGTGCTTCACTACCTGTGTTTCACAAGGTGATTCACGTGAAGCCAGCCAACCGCATCTTTTCGAACGGCTGCACATGCTGCATCTCTGGGCAGCGTAACACACTCAGCGGAAAGCACTATCTGCCCTCTTCCACATACATGAGCTCACAGATGCCCACGATTGGCTAGTGTTGCTGTGATTGAGAGAGAGAGAGAGCACAATTTTGCCCTCTCGGACTCCCAGCCACTTTAAGTAAAATTATAACATTATTTTCTATTTTGTTAATTTTAGTAAGCAAAGCATTTGCATATGCAAATAATCATGATTCAATGAATATACAAATTGGTCTATGGCATTATCTGGTGTATCAGATACTCTGTATCCTGTAGGTGGGGTGTTAACAGATTCATACACACAAATATAAGCAAATATAACAGCTAGCTTGCCTTTATCGTAATAAAATCAGGTGTGTGGTAACATCTGATGCTGCCAAAGTCACTAACTAAAAAGCTAACATCAATAGGATTGTGTTATTCTGTCATATGACTTGCATCTATTCCTGCTCAATGGCTTGAAGTATTTCAGATTTCTTTGCTGCTATAGCCGTAGATTATTTATGCTATGTGTCTCCTCAGAACTTGTTAGCATGGAACATGGGCGCTGAGGAGGTCAGGGTGTGTTTGTACCTCATGATTCTCTTCTTCACCTCTTTGGGATTTCTCTTTTAGCCACAGGGAAGGAGACTCCTCTGACACGGGGCTGAATCACTGACATGAGCCATCGCTTTGAGATATCATATTTGTGATTCATGACAAACATTCGTAGTGCTCTGGAAGACGTGATTGACAGATTGGTGTCAGTGCGCGTGGCCCTGTGTGTGAATATACACGAGTTGTTTAAACACTGCTTTTGTATATCCACAGGAAGTGACATGACCCCACTTCCTGTGGGCTGCTGTGGAATGTGTTCAGGATTGTGAGATATTATTTCACCCCTTTATTCATTTCTAAGAAAATAAGTGGTTTGTGTTACATGACGTATGTTGCTATGGCAACGCCTCTCCTTGCTGATTGGTCCATCGATTATGAACATTGTGAACATTTTTGTCCATCTGCTACACTTAGATATATACTGCTGCTTTTCTAACAGTTTCTAGAAATTAGACTCAATCAAAATATCAACCGTCTGTAACAAAGGAAATTTAGCTCACGTTTGAACCCTTCTTCCAATATGGTGGACACGTTGACGCATCAGTGTAGCTAGCAACAGCATCTAATACCTTCTTAAATCTATCTGTATAACAGGAAGTAGATTGATCTATCCAAACACACTAACCAATGGCAGGGTTAAAAAAGCATACAACATACAGAAACATAACATAACCTAGCTAACCTGCTAGCAGAATAAGGTAACAGGTGGGGATTGGGTACATAGAACACAACATGAAACCAGTATTAAATATTTTATTGCTCCTGTTTACATAAAGAGTATAAAGAGTTTTGCCCACTTGTGTTTCTTTTTTGCTGTTCTGCTGTGTTGCATTGCAATGCCTTCTGGGTAAGTTCTGCTAAGTGTACATGGTTTTGGTGAGAGATTTTTGGATTGATTACTGACCGTTGACCTTTGTTGTGTCTGTCTGATACAAAAATGGTTGAAAAACTGATAGCTTGTTCCATCTTACGAAGAAATTACGAAGAAAAAATAAAGATTGGAAGGAAGTAAAGATCGTTGATGCCTCTGGTGAGTGTACATTTAGCTAGTACAGTTAGCTTGCATTGCTAATCTGCCAAAGCATGTAGCATGGAAATCAAACAACAAATTTTCACACTGAGTGCATAAATTTATAGGTGTTTAACTAGTTAGCTAATTCCATTTCTCAGTAAAAAAAAAAAAAATGCTGGATGGGCCACACCCACAAGCAACAACAGTAACAGTTGCTACACGTCCACAAGAGATAAAGTACAAGTGACATGAATGACTTGTCACTTGATAGTGTAAACGTAAGGTTAGGGATCAGGCAGGAATGTTATGTCGTAAGATAACGTAAGCAAGCTACACGGGAACCGAACAAGATGCTCCTATAAGTCTGTTCCTCGTGTCTTGTTTATTTCCATGAGATCTCCCACACTTTGCTGATTTATTCAGTTCTTTCAGTGCAACCATGACGGTGGTGTGAAAGCGCTGCTGTGGTGTGGTGTCCTTCAGTTCTCTTCACTCACAGGACGGAGTGCAGATCCTCGTTACGCAGAACTTTGTACGTGAGCCAGTACAAGACGTTGAAGATGAGAAAGCTGAGAGGGAAGATGGCACGTGAGATGGTGTCGATCCGTTTGGCGCGGTCGATAAAGCGGCGGCGGATCTGGAACAGCGAGTGGCCTGGAGGCAGAGAGGCGAACATGGCCGCCGCCTCAGAGAGGGGACCGTCTCCGGACAGGTGGACGTCCAAACCAAAACTGGACAAGAAGAAATCCTGATTGTGTTGAGCTAACTCCTGCGAAGAATGGAAGACAGATAAGTGTGACCCGGAAGTATGCAGACGCAGGGTGAAATGATTTCCGCTAGGCTTTATTTCAATACTCAATTATTTATTTAAATAATCGATACCTACACAGCAGGTACAGAGCTGCCATTTTATTACAGCAGGTTCCAGAAACATCTGTATCACACACTACATAAAAAACAGCAGTACCTTATAAAGTGTATGCAGTGTGTGTGTGTATATATGTGTGTGTGTGTGTGTACCCGTGCACAGGCACTGCAGTGTTTTGTGTTCCTGTAGGACGTTGTGCTGCCTGTAACATCGTTGCTCTTGCTTTTCGTCTCGGCTCCACCAAACTGACCTGAAGCCTGAACCACACACACACACACACACACACACACACAGTGTTTACTCAGAAATATGATGTGGGCATAACACATTATTTATTCACAGAGCAAATCATTGCCTCAGTCGTGTTCTCCACACATACAGAACTGAGCCTCTAAAACTAGGTCACTGTGAATCCCAGCAAAACACACACACACATCTGAGAACCCCTGATATACAGATATATATTTGTTTTCCTTTCTGTTTGTCCGAAACTACACCCTACTCACTATGTAGGCCACGTAAACACCATCACTGTGGACGTGTCCCAAATCACACACTCTATTCCCTACATACTGGAGGTCTCATATCATTTTCAATTGCAGTGCATTATGGGTATTCTGATCCTCATTTGGACGTTTTCTACTTCTCATTATGATTGCAGTGAATTTCATCATGCTGCACTGTCGTGCAACGCTACTAAACGGACAAACGGTGCACTACACAGGAAATAAATGTATATGTCACCTATATAGCTGTGACGTGGCCATGGGGGGTGTGTGTGTGTAGGGGCGGGGCTTGGTGCTGTCACTCACGGCCCTTTGACGTCGCTCTTCCTGCAGTCGCCTTCTGAGTCTGAAGAACTCTTTGTGTTGCCGAGAGACGAAGTTCACAGCGGCATACTCTAACAACGCGGCGAAGACGAAGAGCAAACACACCGCCATCCAGATATCTATCGCCTTCACATAGGACACCTACAACACAAACACACATACACACACACAATACTTCTTACAAAACAGATAGAAGGTTGAAAGGAGGAGTAGCAGCCATGCTATGAGTGGTTAGATGAATGTTGTGAATGTGTAGTAAGGAATGAATGCATGAATAGTTACAGTTGGATGGATGGATGGATGGATGGATAGATGAATAAACTATAGTTAGGGAGCCTCTGCAGCCAGACCTTACAGTACTATGGATAGATGGATAGATGGATAGATGGATGGATGAATGAGTGAGTGGAGATCCATTTTGCTACACTACAGAAGATGGATGAATTGATGGATGGATGACTGACAGCTTGGGCAATGAAGCCGGAGATCAGTCCTATGGATTGATGGATGAATGGTTAGATGGGTGGATGAAATGGATATGTAAACCCTTGGGCAGTGAGACTCTGGAGGTGGAGTTCCGGTGCGTATGGTACTATGGAGTGATGAATAGATGGATGGGTAGATGGGTGGAGAGTTGGTTATGTAGAACCTTGGGCAGCGAGGCCCTGGAGCCGGAGCTCTGCGTTGTCATGGTGAGGACGGTGGTGATGCCGAGGCCGACTCGAGCAGGAGCAGCGTCCATGTTGATCCAGAATGAAACCCAGGACAGGATGACTGTCAGCAGGCTGGGAATGTACATCTGGATCAGATAATATCCCATCTGCCTCTGCAGGTGGAACTTCACCTCGATGCAGGTGAACTTACCTGCCCAAACACACACACACACACACACACACACACACAGTACATCAGGACCAATGTAATAACGTAATGCTCAGTAACTATTCAGTTATAAAAATATTCTCATAACACTCCGCTTCCACAAATCTGCATACAAAAGGTCAGAACGTGTTGCTAACATCCTGTGGCATTTCTGCACATTGAATTCATTTAAATGCAATTAGATGTTTGACCTGAGCAGTGTGTTGTGTGTATTCACGTGTAAGCGTTTGTGTGTGTTGTACCGGTGTTGTAGTGCTTGGTGCAGTATCCCAGGTCCTTCTCCTCTTTCAGAACGAATTGCGGCATCGTTAAATCATCAGCCACCTGCACAGGACCTTTATCCAACCACTGGAAAATCAGATCGTTCATGGTGTAGCCGACTGAGGAGAGAGAGTCGCTGATGAACACAAGATTTTTTTACATTTCAACCCATTTCGTCTCAAAGACAGAACTAATTTGCATTTTAACACCTTGTCTTCATTTCCTCTTGGTACACTTGTGAGCCGTCTCAAAAGTTTATTTGCTCAGGAGAAGTTTGTTCAATGATTCGGAACATTAGTTTACACGTCGGAATCAGCGCTGACCCAGAAAACATTGTGATATCACGTAATAATCACGAATTGTGGCTTAACGTGTTTATAAAGACAAACAAGAACAAAACATTATGTAATATTTGAAAATATAGCATTACATGTACATGAATTATAGCCTCACTGATGATATATTTATTTATTTATTCATTTATTTATTGGCTAGCTAGTTAGCATGGTTTATAGTTAGCAAGTCAGCTAGTTAGTTAGTTAATTAGTTAGCATGATAGCTAGTGTGTCTGTGTGAAAAAATGGAAAGGAAATCACTTCAGCTATGTTTTCAGTGTGCACAATTCAGGCTTCAACATCAGAATGAATTTGTTTGCTAAATGGGAGGAAGTCAGTGCCGCTTTTTTCAGGAAATCCTTGAGTATAATGTGTGATTTTCACCTGTCAGTGTTCTGAGACAGTGCCCCGTTCTGGTAAAGATTTAATAAATCTCTACACTCTCACCATATGATTGGCAAAATGTCTGCGAAAGTCTCACTAATTAGCAAACAAGCCACACACAACACACTTTATTGTGCCATAATTTGTGCCGATGGATGTATATACCTGGGTCTATCTTGCACGTCGTGACTGAGGTCATGTCCATTGCCATGTCGTGAGGGAACGCTGACGAGGACCCGTTAAAGACACAGTTATTCTTAATGGAGGTATAAAAAGTCAACTCGACTTCTACATGAATCAAAATGTTCAAAGCGTCTCTTCCCGTCCCCTCAGACTTCAACCTGAAAGATTCTCAGACAGCTAATTTTACACGGCCAACTCGAAAATATGCCGACATGCATTGAGCCCACTGTGCTATGGGAAAGCCTGCGGGGCAAAAATGAATAAAATATAAAAGTCCCAGGGCTCTCGACTGGGAGTTTAGAGATGAACCAACCTGGGACTGTTAGAAAAAGCATGGAAAGGAGTATCAAAAATAAAATAAAGCGAGTCTCAAAAATGAGATCCCAATGCTAAAGACGGAGAGATTTACACAATTATAGTCACTAAAACACAAATGGCACGCTGTATACATCGCTGTGAATGAGCTGTTACTCTAGTAACGATAACGTATTAGAACGAACGTGTTAATATAAACCTGTGATTTGTAGCTGCACTACTACCAGAGCTGCTGTTATAGAAAACTAATCAACACCTTCTAACCAATCAGAATCCAGATATATAGCACTGTGGGATAGCTATTACTAATTAAGCACTCACAGCTCTCTAGCTGCATGGTGCAGGTCTGAATGTCCATGGGGAAGTTCTTCAGATCCATTGGACAGGACAGAATCAGAGTCAACCTGAGAGAAAGTGAAAGACAAGAGTGAGAAAACACACACACACATACACATACACTCATCCTGCTCATGTGTGAGCGTTCAGCCAGTCAGCTAGCGCTACAACTCCGAGGCCCTGCAGCGCCTCATGGTTCCAGTACGCGTCGTCTCACCGGATGCTGTAGAGGACGTTCCCGTTCTGAAAGATCCTCAGCAGCTTGTTGTCAGTGGTGACCTCGTGGAAGTTGGCGCCTTTCTCGTTAGCGAAGAACAGGTCGGGTTTCCAGATGGAGTCCAGCATGGAGGGGTCCAGATCGAGCGAGTCGTCAGGGTATTCCTTATACGCCAGGCGAGGATCGTTCCACTGCTGTCGGAGGAACACGTTCAAGCGGTAGTCCTGAAGAGGGACGGAGAATCGGAGGGCGATAAAGAGACTGATAGACTCAAAGAAGAAGAGATTACGACTGAAGATAATAAGGAGATGATGTCTGAGTCAGTGTGAGTGTGTGATAAAATGCTAAACTGGTAGTTATCAGCTTCCCTTACTTGTCTTATAATCGACTACTACAATTTTGAGTGTGTGTGTCTGTATACCATAGTTGTTTCTGTGACAGAGCCAAAGCTGTTGATGAAGATGTTGCAGGTGACGTTGACAGGAGGCCCTGAAAAAGACACACACACACACCTACATGTCATGTAATAGACAAATGAGTATACACACACACATACAAGAGCACATATACACTAGAGAAGTCATCTGAGATAGAGTAAATTCATTTCAGTGTAAAAATTGATGCAGAATTAACAGGAATTACAATTCTGGAGGAGACCTGGCGCTCCACTTGTGGCACACGGCTATAGATAATGCCGACATCGTGAATTATTCACCAGGTTGCCAGATCGTGACAGTGTAAAAGAAAGTTATTTTAATGAGCAGCTCTGTGGAATCCATGCCAGCTGTCCAACCTGCTCCAATTACCGTCCAACCGCTCTTAACAATTTTCGGTAAATATTTGATAAGATAGCTTTCAGGGAGATGATCATTTAATGATTTAGCTTTAGCGACATTAGTCACATTGCTAGCTAATCAGCTGGGACATTCCATTCTGACACACTGATGTCCAGCTTCACCCCAGTGCAAAAATGAATGATAGATGAGTTCTGAGACAGAGAGAGAGAGAGAGAGAGAGAGAGAGAGAGAGAGAAGGACTGAAAGAGTGAGCTAATAAAAGAGAAATGGGAGAAAGGGAGATAAATTAAAACAAGGGAAAAAGAGACTAAGGAAAAATGGCTAGGAAGACAGGGTGAGAGGCTGAGGAGGCGTGGGAGGACAGGGACGAGAGCGCGAGCCTTCAGGAAATGTGTCAAACATAATCTACCATGTGGATGGGTGAAGGATGAGACAGAGGAGAATATAAAATAGGAGAGAGAAACAGACATCGAGTGACTAATTTGGGTCTGTAGGTTAACACAGTGAGCGGACAGCAAAGGAAAGAAAATGGATCCCGATTTCACTAAAGTTCAGCGTGTTTATGGGAAAATTCCACACATGACCCTGTGTTGCCGCTTTCTCAAAATGGCTGAACCCAGTAAAGGTCAGTTTATTGTAATAATTAGTGACACGTCATCTGCAGCCCTTACACAAAAAATTCTCTGGCAATTATTAATCATCGCCCGAGGGGACAGGCTAATAAGCGTTAGTGTACATTTTGCTGTATTGAGTCTCTAATTAGTAACTTACCAACACATCTGAGGTAAATGTTGATATCTCACAAAGTTTTTAACTTGTTTCAACTTAAAAGAACTAAATACATGCCAGCAAGCTAATACAACAGACTACATGCTAGCTAACAAATAAAAAAGAACTGACAACATACTAGCTAGCTAATATCTAAGAACTGACTACATACTAGCTAGCTAAAATATAAGAACTGACTACATGCTAACTAGCTAATATAAAAAACTGACTACATACTAGCTAGCTAATACAAAAAATGACTACATGTGAGCTAGCTAATTTGAAAGAAGTGACTACATACCAGCTAGCTAAATAATGACTAACTAATAACATGCTAGCTAATATCTAAGAAGTGACTACATACCAGCTAGCTAATATCTAACAACTAATGACATGCTAGCTAATATCTAAGAAGTGACTACATACCAGCTAGCTAATATCTAACAACTAATGACATGCTAGCTAATATCTAAGAAGTAACTACATACTAGCTAGCTAGCTGAAGTGTTGGGAGAAAAGGAATATTTTAAGTAGAGCTTTAAAATGAAAGAAGCAAGTGCAGTCACAAAGGTCCTGGGGGAATGGCATAGCCATAATTTGTTGCTAGCTAATATAAAAACACTGACTACATGCTAGCTAGATAATATCTAAGAACTGCCTACATGCAAATTAGCATGGACATCATTAGCCTCATAAGATGGTGGCTTTTAGCTGAAGGCTAGTGTTGTTTTCTCAATATACAACCTTATCAAGTTACTTCCTCAACAAATTTTTTTCAGCTGTTATTTTTAAACTAATAGCTGCCATTTTTATTCTGTGGAGAATTAGTGATGCTGAGACGTCGTCTTGTGGAAAAAGTTGCTGTTCTGAATAATTTAAGGTTTTGCCTTTTTGACCTTTCGCATTTCTGAGCAATTTACAGGTGAGACCATCCGATTAGAAGAAAATATTTTTGCTGCACACATGATTTTTTTGCTTTCTTGTTTTTTTTAAGGATCTCCCTGTCGCACATACACAGCCTCTTTATCAGCGATTGTCTTTGTATTCCCGCAGTCAGAAAGCGAGTGAAGACTCGGACTGTACGTTTTTATTTCTGGCTGAAATCAGCATTTTCCTCTCTGCATGCTACCGCTATTTTCCCAGTGTCTCAAAGAGACAAGAATATCTGCGGCGGGAAAGAAGGATGAAGGGACAAGGAAAGAATATTTCCTACAGGGTAATAAATGCAACAAAATGCGTGTTTCAGGTTTCAGATCAAATTAATGGCTTTTGAGAAAATCAGTGAAATATTTCTTTGGAAAACTTGTTTACACAATGTGCATTCTAGGTGATTTGTAGCTGTAAAGGGCTTTAATAAAAATGTCTCAGCCTAAAGCTGGTTTTAGCATGAAATATCTCTAGGTTCGAGCAGAAAAAAAAAAAATCATTGTCAATATTTGGTTAAAACAAATGCTTACTGCATTTTTAATTGAGCAGTTTTAAAGTCCTTTACTGCTTACAAGGTCTACCAGGAGCAGATTGTAATACCTCTGTTACTGTTGAGGGGAGGAGCTAATTTCAGGGCTGGAAAAATGCCCTACAGAAGCCTACAAATGAAGAAAAAAATACTCTGCTTGCTAATATTGCATGTCACAGTTTCACCAAGTGACTCTAAAAGTATGATGACTTTCCTATGTGTAAAAATTGCACACTGCACCTTTAAAATTTGAGCTGGTAGTACCTTTAAAATTGGGTCTGATGCGAGCGTCGTAGCCTGAAGTCTTTCCCATCAGCTTGTCCAGAAAGTCAGAGGGCGACATGGGCTTAGACCTACCATTCGGAGATTTCATCTCCCTGCCAAAAGTGAGCCTGGAAGAATCCAAAACAGAGAAAAAGAGATTTAGAATTTGATAACAATTAAAAAACAGATGGGAAAGCTAATGACTGACATCTCCTAAATGGCAGCCCTTGAAGAGGATAATTCAATTCACACAGTACCCAAGCAAATTTTAGGTCTTTTATGATCTGCCACTCCTGCTTTGACCAAAAGTGCAGGCTCTTTATTAGTACCTTGAATAATGTACTAATAATAACAGTAGATACCTTTTAGTGCTATATATATGTCATTATTAGTATTTTATAAACGATGAGAAATAGTGGGAGCCAGTGCTGTGTGCATAAGATAGAAGTGATGTGATCAGATCTTCTGGTTCTAGTAAAGACTCTGGAAACATTCTGGACTAACTGCAGCCTGTTTATACACCTACTGGATAGACCTGAATTCATTATTTCATATCAACTATAATTAAGAAATGTATTAGGACAGCCACCTTTGCTTTGCTTTGATTCTTTACTAATGAGCTAGGTAGCTAAAGCTCTAGATTTCTGAATGAGCTTATCTGAGACATCACTTCATTCCATTCGAACATCATATTCTTTATAAAGTAAAAAGTTTATGTTTAAAACTTTAAAGATGATTTTTGACAACAGCTACCCCTTATAACTCAACATCTACTGAGTTCCCCTCAGCTGTCTCCAGGCTCTTTCTAGAACATTCTTCCTGTGCAATGCTTTTAAACACAGTGTGGAAATCTCCTCAGGTCCAGATCCCAGGATCCCAAACAGTGAGATGTTAATGTACATGTTAATATTATATGTGACAGGAAAGTTCGACTCATTATAAGAATAACTACGATGCCCTCCCTCTTTCTCTGTCCCTCTCTACGTCTCTCCTAGTCTTCTATTGCATGCTGTCTCACACTGCATCTGTCTTTGTAGCTATGTGTTGGTCTTTATCACTCTATCTATTTCTCTCACTCTCTCTGTCTCTTTTGCACTGTCTCTCTCTCTCTTGCTCTGTGTATCTGTTCCTCTTTTCCTGGCTTACTCTGTGTCTGTCTTTCTGTCCCCATTTCTCCCTGTCTTGTATGCTCTCGCTCTTTCTTTCTCTCTCTCTCTCTCTCTCTCTCTCTCATCACTTTTACTCTCCACTGAATCTGATTCCACATTAAGCCCCATTTCACGCTCGCGTTCGCGTTTTGCTCCCTTGGCTCCGGGCCACGGATGGCTGTAGCATTCACACTCATGCTCTCCAGATGAGAGGCCGAATGCTTTTCTGTGGCGCCACTCGGGAGCTACAACACCTAAGTTTTTGCATTAACTCTTTTTGGCTTCTTGTCTAATTGTTCCACTGTCTCACATTTTCATTGGTCAGAATTTGATCACATGACCTCATAGTGACCATCTGCCTCATCAGCTGAAGCTGGATGTAAATGTTTATCCTTTATCGTCTATTAATCCAGACAGCACTGTCTCTGAACGTCAACATCATCATTTACAGAGGCCCAAATACACAACACACAAACACACTCCTTGTCCAAAATGGAAAATTCCATTTTCAGTTCCTCGAATTGTCCAAGATAAGGAACCTGAGGATACAGCTGTCCTTTTCAAATAGGAGCAAAAGAAAATCGTACTCATTGGACGTAGTGCATGTTGAATATTGCGATATATTGAATTAATAATAATCAGCACATGCCTAGTCTCCACAAACACATAGACACAACTTGTGAGGTTTGATACTTTTCCATACACGCACACGCACCTATCCAATCCTGACCATCAGAATTTCAAACTGATTTAATTAAAATTTAAAAGCCTTACCTGAGGACACCAAACAACCGAAAAAACACCAAAATCCACACAACCTTCTGCAGTTGTGCGAACATTCTGCTCTATTTCTTGCTCGAGGAACCGTGCTACGTGCTCCAAAATCGTAGGACCAAGATCTTCCCCCTACACACACTCTTCTCCACCCACACTGCTGGACTCACAAACCACATCAAGCTTTCTGAGAAGTGCCAGCAAGTTTCATACTGTGTGTGTCTGTGGGGGGGGGGGAGAACAGTCTTAACACACTCTCCCTCCTTTCCTTCTTTTCTCTCTCACTGGTCACGCTAGCCGGAGGAACCGGAGCAGAGACAGACGCAGACGTGTGTGTGTGTGTGTATGTGCAGGCATCAGGGCGTGTGATGCGTTTAAAGACGTTTATCAGAATAAACAACTGTGACACGTACGCACCCGAGGGCTTCGGTCCCTTATCCTCATTGTCATTTCATTTTTATTTCTCTACTTCCTCTCTCCATCTCACGAACCTGCAGACTTCCACTCCACTGAGTTTTTTTTCCAATTCAACATGACTGGAGGCAGATTGATCTTTTACAGTGTAATACAGTGTAAAATATTATGAACGCCTGTATGATTTTAGCTGATTTTTTAAAGAGAATGTGCTTGAAACTGATGGTGGTAGAAGACACTGCGGTGGAGATGTGCACCTGTATGTAGATTCCAACTCAAAAGCACATTCTACTGTCCAGAGAGTGTGCATAATGTAAAGTGACCTTGGAGAGAAGTGAACACACACACGGAGTGAAAGGCCATGCGGCTGTTGTGGAGCAGACGATGAGTTTTAGGGTGTCTGAGGCCTGGAGGAAGATGTATATTTCATGTTGCCTGGACTCTCACTGACCTGAGGATTATAAAAACCAGAGAGAGAGAGAGAGAGAAACAGAAACAGGCTGAAAGAGACAGAGAGAGAGACAGAGACAGAGAGAGAAGAGAGTCAGGGTGAAAAACAGAGACACTGAAAAAGACAGAGAGAAAGTGACAGAGACAGACGGTTAGAGAAAAGACCGTGAGAGAGACAAAGAGCCAGAAAGAGAGACAGAGAGAGACAGTGAAAAACAGAGAGATGGGACAAGACAGAGACAGAAAAAGAGACAGAGGGAGGAAAAGAGAGAAAGAATTATTGTAAGAGACAGAAAGAGACGAAGATGGAGAGACAGACAGAAGGAGAGAGATAGAGAGAGAGATGGCCAGACAGAGAGAAAGACAGACAGACAGAACACAAGAAAGAGAGAGAGACAGACAAAGACAGATAGGTACAGAAAGATAGTGAGAGAGATAGATATAACTCTTTTATTTAATCCAGGGAATATTTTGCTCTGTAGATCATTGTCACAATATTCATAAGTTCATTTTCTTGCTGTAAACAGTGCATGGAAGTGCATACACAGAAGAGCCAATCAGATTGCAACCCTCAACCTTCAAGATTCTGGAGCTTGTGGCCAGAAAAGTGCACAAAATGTTGACGCTCTGTGGTGCAATTTCTGAAAGACGTGTTTGCCAACATTTACGCACCAAAGAAGCTTTACCCTTTAAGTCATCCACATTTATCATTTATTATAACCATAACATTTAACATTTATTATGACCATAGCATGGTGTTGTCTAAGGTGCTGCACTTGTGACCAGAACGAATAAATTCAAATCCCATCCCCTGTTGAGTCCTTGAGCAAAACCTTCACTCCTCCCCTGCTGTGTGCATGGATCGACTCGTACTTCTTCTGCAAGTTATTTCCGATAAAAGCTGGAAATCTGTAAAATGTGAAACTGATTCTAGAAGTTCATTACAAACAAACCACATTATAGAGACACAAAAACCACTGAACAAGTTCAAAAATAATTTGTTTTAATTAAGTCTCAGAAAAACAAATCATGTCACATGGTTCAGGAGAGATGAGAGAGGAGTTTGTGCAGCTTTTTCTCATGGTAAAAAAAAAACCCCAATCAGAATCGCTGCAACAGCTCAACTTTATCCAACAAAATATGTATGAGATGCTTTGCCCCCGAGTTCCAATACTGTTTAACACACCCTTGACCACTTCCCCTTGTTCAGGGGCATTCCTTTAATTCCTCTCCAGCTCAAGCCAAGGTTGATGGTTTACCGCACGGAGGGATCGAGTCAACACCAGCATCGCAATTTACCCAGAAGGCAGTGATACAAATCCAGAAGATGGTGGATGAAGCTGTTTATAATGCAAACACTGAATCACAAACATGTTTGAACTGCTGCATAGCTAGTGTAAATATACTTATGAGCTACACTCAAACCTGTACATCACATCTTACTTACGTAACATACTTACTTTCAATTACAAATCCTGAAGCAAATATGAAACATTGATTCAAATATCCCATTTAAAATAATAATAATAAAAAAAAAACTTGTATTGCAAGTGACCACATCTGTAGCGTAGTTAACATGAAGGGAACATAAAGGTGTGTTAAAGCAGTACTGGAACGCCGACTTAGCATACCGTGGATCCTGATTGGGGTTTCAACACCTCATGCAGCAAAAAAAGTCGAGACTCCAGGAAAGAGAGGACGGCTCAAGCGTTTTGCAAATATACATTTACTGACCTCACTAGAAAACACGTGTACAATGTCCCCGTATAAACAACAGGTTTTCTTCAGCAGAGACGGAACAGTACTGATCTGACGAGTCCAATAGCGAGCCACGACCACAGCGCCACCAACAGGGCTGGAGGCAGAACCACAGGTCTGATAGAGTTATGTGCGTGTGTGTGTGTGTGTGTGTGCGTGCATGGTAATTTTTTGCAGAAGTTTTTCCCAGGCTCCACAAGTACAGCGTGTGTGTGTTTAGTCTTCATGAATATTGAACAGCTTGGCCACCTCGTTCAGATCAGCGTGTTCCTCTCCATCTTTAATGATCTAGAAACAAACACATCAGATGTTAATGATGAGCAGAATAAGAAAGAGTGAAAAAGAGGAGTTTGGGTGTGTTAAAGGATGGTAAAAGATTTGTTTGGATAAAACACAGAGTGAACAAAAAATATGGAGTGAGATAGACATTGAGAGAGAGAGAGCGAGAGAGAGAGCAGATGTGTGAGTGAGTCAGTGAACAAGTGACTAAGCGAATTAGTGAGTGAATCGGTGAGCGAATCAGTCAGTGAGTGAATCAGTGAGTGAATCAGTGAGTGAATCAGTGAGCAAATCAGTGAGCAAATCAGTGAGCGAATCGGTGAGCGAATCAGTCAGTGAGCGAATCAGTGAGCAAATCAGTGAGCGAATCAGTGAGCAAATCAGTGAGTGAGCAAATCAGACTCAGGTGAGTGAGTCAGTGAGTGAATCAGTGAGTGAATCGGTGAGTGAGCGAATCAGTGAGCGAGTCAGTGAGTGAAGAAGGGAGTGAGAAAATCAGTCAGTGAGTCAATCGGTGAGTGAGTGTGTCAGAGAAGGAGTGAGTCTTTGAAGAAGTCAGTGACTCAGTGGTGAGAGAGTCAGTGGTGAGAGAGTCAGTGAAGGACTCAGACAGTGAGACAGTGAGTCAGTGAGTGAGTCAGTGAGTGAGTCAGTCTACCTTCCTGGCGATGGGCATCCTGTTAAAGACGTTCCACAGCACGATGCCGACCACCACTTTGTCCCTCAGGTAGAAGATCACTCCTTTCCCATAATTCTCCTGCTGTGTGGGCGGGGCAGGAGCTGCTGTAGCTGTGGAAAGTGTCCCGGCAACCTCCTCCGTCTCACTCTCTGACCTGATTCCTGTACCTGAACACACACACACACACACACACACACAAACCTTAATAGACTGGAACATAAGGTAATATGGTCCTTATTGGCTAAAACTCAAAAATGATAACAGACAGAATTTCTTTACTACATGTGGCATGGTGTGTGTGTGTGTGTGTCTGTGTGTGTGAGTGTGTGTTTAGATAAATGAGCATGCTTTACTGTACGAGTGTGTGTACCTGATTGCTCAGTAGCTGCTTTGGGTGTGTCCTTGGCTGTAGCTTTTGCAAACACTCCTACAGTTGGGAGACTGCTGTCTACAATACCGATGGCTTCGTATCCTACATCAGGGCCCAGGTCACTCCTAACACACACACACACACACACACACACACACACACACACACACACACACACACACGCCATGTCAGAGTCAGTGCTGTTTATTAACTGGACAATCAATAAAACAGTAAATGTGCACAAGTGTGTGTGTGTGTGTGTGTGCGCTAGTTTGGCTGTGTGTGTATATATGAACTTTAGTGTGTGTGTGTGTGTGTGCGTGTGTGTATGTGTGTGTACCAGAACATGGACTGGTGCCAGTAGGGCTTTCTGGCTCCGGTCATGTTTTCTCCAGCGAGTCTGCCGCTCACTACTGCGTGATCATGATGCTCCACCCGCCTCCGACCTAACTTGATGTCATAGAAACATGCAGCATCACCTGCCTGTGCGCGCACACACACACACACACGCACATGCACACACACACACACAATAAGAATGTAAAGTGTCCATATTGATTGCTGGGACATTATAAAGTGGAGGAAAAGAAAACACTAATCTAGAGTGCAGATGTAGACAGCTGTGAGAGGAAGTCAGTCACACACACCACCCAGATGTTGGATCGCGCCTGCAGCTCGGCGTTCACCCGATACCCTCCGAAGTCCGAGTCGATCTCCAGGCCGGCCGATTTCGCCAGCTCGATGCTGGGCTCCAAACCCACGGCTGCCACGATGTGATCCGTCTTCACCTACAGCAAGAACACACACGCACACACACACGGGGAAATTCAGCAGTGTGTAGAGTAACTCAACAACCCGCTATAAACCACACACAGCTCACTCACCAGTCGACCGTCTTTCAGTTTTATCTCCAATTTTCCGTCCTTATAGGACACGTTCTTAACCACGGCTTCCGTCAGCACCTGGACGCCCTCTGTCAGGTTAAAGGTTAAAGTTCAGGAGAGTCACAAATGTGCCACTAGAATATTTTCTAGAATATAAGGTGTTTTTTTTCTGTTGTAACAGGAGACAATTTCAATATTGAATGTCAATTTATTTCGAAAAATAACAGTCCAAACCTCAGAGTTCCCCAAACATTCCTGAACGCTGATTATTATTTTATCATTTTAAATTATTTGAGCCAGTTGAACTGTTGATTATTAGGCATTCTTCCATTTCAGTTTACACGCTGATGTCGAGATTTTCAGGTTCCTGTAAACGAGGAACTACTGAGATGGAACCTGTTACAACGAACATCTTTGCTTGAACGTTGAACGTAAACGCCATAGAACAACTAAATCTCTAACCAGCCATTTAAAAAAAACTTTATTTCAGTTACTAAGCGCTAACTAACTTAAGTTTAATATCAAATGTGGCATGGCAGGGTGGAGCAGCGAGTTGTGCGCCACCTTTCGTAAACACGTCTAGTGGCAGTTCATGGTTCCTGTGCTTGTGTGGGGGAACAGGAACTCATCCAGGAACTGTTCAGGTCTCATTCAGAAAAAGCTTTTTTTTAAAAAAAATTATCTGGATTAAAAAAAAATGACCTAAAATACTAAAATTCATACAATGAAGGAATGCAATTTTTTTTTTTTTTTTCCCCAAGGCCAGAGCCTAGAAAACATGTTACGGACCTTTTTTCACTTTGTCTGTGGTCCAGTTGCTCAGGTACTCAGGAAGAACTTTACCCATGTTCCCTTTCTCCGGGAACAGCTGGATCACCTCCAGGCCCAGATCATGAGCTACAGAGGCAGAGAGAGAGAGAGAGAGAAAGGGTAACGGGGTAAGGAGGTGGAATTTAAAAAGTACACTCAGTACGGTCACAAGATCTCTAAAGGATTAGGATTAAGACTAAAGGATTTTGGGAATCAGTGACAGATTCACGAGATGTTAATTAGGCGTACTAATTAAAGGAAAAAAATAAATAAATCCTAATAAATTTAATCACTGGATTAGAGATCTTCTGGAAATTTCTTACTATAAGACGTTGTGTTCTTGAATTTTACAGCATGTTGTGATATTTAATGCAAAAGAGGATATCCTAGCTCTTATTAATCTCATTTGTTTTGTAGACTTTACTTTCATTAACTTTAATCATTATTTATATTGATTTATTACTTCATATTTATCTATTTATAATTTCTTTATTTATTTGATATCAATCTATATAATCTGTCACTATTATTTACTTGACATTTATTTGTTTCCTTGTATCTATTTTTTTTGTGTGATTTATCCCTTTATTATTTGTTTATTATTATTTTAGATTTATCTATATTGTTTAATATTTGTTTATTGTTTATCTACTGTTTTAAATTTATACATTTTTGATTTGTTTAATTAGATATTTATTTTTTTCTGTTTATGTTTTCAAATATTTATTTTAATATTTGAAATGTTTCTATTTTGCATTTAATTACATTTATTTATTATTTATCTGTTTATTTTATTATTTATGCATTTTAGGTACCTATAATTTGTCCATTATCTGATATTTATCTATTAATTATTCATTTATTTATTTATTAATTTATTTGGATTTAGCTATGTTTTTCTTTTTTATTCGATATTCGTCTATATTATCTAATATTTATCTGATTTTTAAAATGTATTATTTGATATTTATGTATTTTTTATTATTAAATGGATGCTACAGCGGTGGCTCTGTTACAGCAAAATGTTATATTTCTGTTATATAAAAAGAATAAAAACAATTTTTTTTAAAAAAAAAGCCGGCTTAGACTTTGGAAAACTGACACACTTCCAGAGATATGAGCAGAATAATCTGACTCATCCCGCCTTCACGTTGGCGTCTCCCCCCTCCCTCCCTTCATGCTGCGAGTGTGTTGACCCGATTCCCCGCCGTGTGACTGACGGCTCTGTGACGCTGTGTGGACTCACATCTCCTGCCCAAGGCGCAGGCCAGCTCACTGCCCAGGAATCCGCCCCCGATGATGGTGATGGACTTCAGCTCTCGGGAAACTTTCTCCAGCGCTTTGAAATCCTCAATCTGTGTGGAAGAGCGAGAAGGAAAAATAAAGAGCAGAGTTACTGCGATGGGATGTGAAGCTACGGCGCAGTGGGAAACCACTGGGGTTATAAACGTAGCGAAAAATAAATAAATAAAAGAAGGATGTGATGTAAATATCTTTTTTTTTCTTTTTCACTCTAATGGTTAATAATTATTAGAGAGAAAAATATTGTGTTTGTGTGATACACACCTTCCTAAAAAGCGTCGTCCTGTTCTTCACCTCCTCGCTGGCTCGCTCAATTACCTGCAGGTTTCTGGGAGCTCCACCTGCCACACACACACACACACGTTAACATCCACAACAGAGTGTGTGTGTGTGTGTGTGTGTGTGTGTGTGTGTGTGTGTGTGTGTGTGTGTGTGTGTGAGAGAGGATTTCTTTTTACCTGTAGCAATCAAACACTTGTCATAGGAGATCTCAGCACCGTCACTCAGTCTAACTTTATTCTCCCTGACATCCATGTGCACCACCTAGAGGACACACACGAGCACACACACACACAAACACACACAATTAGCTTCACACACACACACCAATCCTTTCGGAGAACTCTTTAGATAAGTGTGTGAAGTGGGAGATCTCTCACCTTCTTCCCCATCAGCACAGCCACGCCCCCATTTTCCACCGTTTCCAGCTCACTGGGGTTCACGTAGAAAGAAGGAGGTTGGAAATAAATGCTGCAAATCACACACACACACACACACACACCACATAGGTAAATACAAAGTACTGACACTTCAAAAGACTCTATTGGAAGAATTTGAACTGCATCATCACACTAAATAAATCCTCAAGATATTTAACATCTCAGAGTTTTCATAGATCTTACAGTTGATCACACACACACACACACACACACACACCTCCTCTCTTTGCCGTTCCACTGTTTGAAGCGCAGTGTTTCTGTGACAGCGGGGTCGTCAGAGAACCACAGCTCTTTGGACAGAGGAGGCCTCATGTATGGCAGGTCGGTTTCTTCAGTCACGATCAAAACCTGCACATAAAACAGGAGGCTAATCGAACACCCCAGAAAGCCCATGCAGTTCCTGAGCAACATTCTGTTTATGGTCCTGTACCTGTACATTCTCTGGTTCATAGAGAGCATGTGGGTGGCTGACCTGAGCGCACAGAGCAGTACGAGTGAATGTGATTATTAAAAAAGACGCCAAGAAATGTGCGCACACAAAGCTATTGATGAGCAATTCATTTCTGCGAGCACTGAGCACTGAGATGCATTTCCTTTGTTTGCTTTACTTTAACCAACAAAGCTGGTTAAAGTATCTGTCACTCGAGCACAAAAATAGTTTACAGTGATGGCAATCTTATTCAAAGGTAAATAAAACTAAACTATTAAAGAAAATCTAGCATTGGATGTAGTGAAATTTCCAATGGCTTGGGATGGTTTATTATGTTTAGTAGGCGTAAGATGCCACCATTTTAAATGAATTTCAACAGGAAACCATAACAAAACATTTGAATCCTGTGCTCAGAAGTTGTCTACAGGGAGCCATTTACACTCGTCAGCTGACTTTTCACAGAGAAACTGAAGACATATCTGGCATATAAAATAAAAATGGTGTCTTTACTTGTTCATGTTATCCACCTAACAAAATATATAACGCTATCCTACATACGTTAGCTACGTACTTAGTTCAACTGTAGTAGCAACTAACATTAAAATCAACTTTAAAATGATTTCTTTTGTCTTCTTTGGGAATTTTTCTTTGAAGAATTGAGTTCAGGGTTTGCGTTTCCAGGAGAAAGGGGGTCGGCTGAGAGTAAACAATCATAGCAGTTAAACGACATCTCCCCGCCCCCGAGAGTATTTGTAACCTAGCTAGTTGTTTATAATGATAAAGATTTGTTAACAAGTTAGTTAGCTAGCTATACGTTACATGTCACTACACCGTATCTAGCTCCTGACATGTCCAAAAGCTGGAAAACAATAGCAGACCCAAAACAGAACTTTGTGGGACACCATATTTCCACTCCATTAATGCCAAGACTTTTAACGAATATTTGTAATCTATAGTTAAGCGGTAGAGACGGTATAACTCACCCGAGCACCAGGGTCACGGGCACGAATAGACCTTGCTGCTGCAAATGATGCCGTTCCTCCACCAATCAGGAGGTAAGGGGTGTGTGCAGGGACCTCAGGGAGGGCAGGCGTGGGTTCTGCAGGGGCGGCGGCAGTGGGAGCAGGTTCAGGCTCTAAAATGAAGACAAGTTCAGTAGCCAGAAACAGCGATATTCACTGTCTATCAAGAACAGCCATCTCTTCAACACGGAGCTATATGTGGGGGAAAAGAATTTCAGGAGAACAGGATTTTCGGAAGAAAGGTTAGTCCCATGTGTGAGTTCTTAGCGTTAACAGCTAGCGTTACAATTATCACACATTTCATCAAAAGGACCCGGTGACAGAGAGACTCATCAACCTAGCAAACCAGGTGTGACCTCTAAGAATTAGCCTTAGCAGTTAGCAGTACAACAGTCACACTTATCTGCAAAAAAAAAAAAAAAAGTGAACATGAAGTGTATGTTTGTGTACAACATCAGGTAATGAAGGCCCACTATGAAAATGACCCAAAAAATTGGCACACCAAAAAAAAAAAAGTGGTAACATTATGCTAAAAAAATTGTTTGGTTCCCATCCAGTTAAAACCGGATTCTTACCACTTTGGGTTACTGGTGGAGTCTCAGTCACACTTTCTGCCGCCACTTCAGGCACAGGCTCTGTTGGTTTTTACCCGACGTAAGAGCAGAAAAAAAATTAACCACAATTCCACAAGTGACAAAAGCCATCTAACGATCAAACGAGGTCCTTCATTTGTTTTAATATAAATACATCGCCGGGTCTCCATGCAGAAGTATCAGGCTTACCGCTCTCAACAACAGGAGCTGGAGGTTCTTCAGCAGATTTTTCTTCAGTGATATGAGCTTCAGTTACAGGAGCTTCAAGACGCACTTCTTCCCCAGTTGGTTCTGTTATAGATGATTCAGAAACAAGGGGTTCTGGGACAGCTTCTGTTACAGAAGGTTCTGGTGCAGGGTCTTCCACGACAGGTTCAGGAGTACAAGCTTCTGTTACAGAAGGTTCTGGAGTAGGGTCTTCTGGACCAGTTTCAGAAGCAGCTTCTGTTACAGAAGGTTCTGGAGTAGGGTCTTCTGGAACAGTTTCAGAAGCAGGTTCTGTTACAGAAGGTTCTGGAGTAGGGTCTTCTGGAACAGTTTCAGAAGCAGCTTCTGTTACAGAAGGTTCTGGAGTAGGGACTTCTGGAACAGTTTCAGAAGCAGGTTCTGTTACAGTTGGCTCAGACACAAGGGCTCCTGGGTCAACTTCAGTTGCCGTTGGTTCTTGAGAAGATTCGTCAACTGAAGACTTATGTATGGGTTCTGAGACATCTTCAGCCGTGGGTTCTAATTCCACAAAAGAAGCACATACACAAGAATGACCAACGGGTTGGAAAGCAGAGGCCTTCTGGTTTGAGAGATGCCTCAGGGCTCAGACTGTTGCCTTGATAAGCATTTCCTTTCCCTTTATGGCATGTCGTACTGTAAGATATCTCTGCGAGCCAAGGTGTCAAACACAATAAAGAAAAAGAATGTGGAAATGGACGCATCTTCTCTTCTTCTTACCACCTTCAGCAGGTGCAGGTTCTTCTGTAGCTTTCAAGGGTGCTGGTTCTATCATCTACTAGTGCTCACCAAAAAGTCCAGCAAGAAGAATGTAAACAAACTCACACTAAACTCCTTCCAGAGTTTCAGGAAACCTTCATTTCAGTATCCATGTAGGAAATGATATAAATGGCCTGAAGACCAATCCAACGGCTTACTGTGTTTAAAACAAGCCAACAAGCTTGTGGGAAAAGAGCAGACAAATTAAACCAATCAAGTCCCAAGATACTTCACATGAAGCCAAACACACAAACGTGAGACAATATTCAGGTTAGTTTGAGACGGAAGAGAGACAGGACTATTATTAACAACAAACTTTCAGAAGGAAAGGATTTGATAGAGTGACATGAGTGAAAACTTCAAAGTAGATCACCTCAGACCAACCTTTGCCACGTTTCATGTGGACCAATTTGAATGAATGCACTATGCATAGAAAAGTTGACGGTTGGATGAGGGACGTCAGTGAAGTTGTGGAGGACAAAATGATCACACACACACACACACCATGAAGACAAATGCTCATAATTAAAATACGTTAGAGAAATGGTGAGTGCCATGGTGCGAAGAGTTAGCATGCAGCTACAAACAGTGGGAAAACAAAAGTGCTCGCCACATGCAACATACGACATGCAGTGTTCCCTGTGAACAGAGGAAGGGTTCTACCAGTGCTCGATTCTGAATAGAGTGGTTCATGATGTTCGACAAGATACACAACTTCAGGTATAAGCCGAGTCTCAAATCGCTAGCGAGGCAGGAAATGCTAAGCGTCTGAGACACAGCCGTTGTGTATTGTGCAGTGTTCCCTGTGAACAGAGGAAGGGTTCTACCAGTGCTCGATTCTGAATAGAGTGGTTCATGAGATTCGACAAGATACACAACTTCAGGTATAAGCCGAGTCTCAAATCGCTAGCGAGGCAGGAAATGCTAAGCGTCTGAGACACAGCCGTTGTGTATTGTGCATCTACAGAACCTGATGGTACGTCTTGCGCAGTGTCAGCAGGTGGTGCTGGTTCCGGACCACAGGAGACAAGGCACTCGACGTATCTCCAGCACATTCATCACTTAACTCTTAACGATGAATCATTACACTTATCATCAACACACTGAATTATACGAGAAATGGTACACATTTTGTCTAACACCCAGGACACAATCTCTACCTTTTGGACTTCCAGAATAAAAGCTTACACACCCCTTTCCAGGGTTAGAGGTTTCAAGGTTTCAATCAAAGCTAATTGACATCCAGAACAAAAGTTTACACACCCCTTTCTTCATGGGTTGTGTAAATGTTTGTATTTCTTTTGCGGGATGGCTGCTGTAGTATTCATCGACACTTTATCTGCTTTAGCGCTCAGCTAAATGGATAGTATTGTTCAGGTTGCGGGGGATGAGGGTGTCATGGTTTCATCTATTTATGTTTTTCAGGACTACATGACTAGGTGTAAATGTAACAAAAGCATCTGCTTTGCGTTTTTTTGTTTTATGTCCTGATTCTTCCCATTCTTACATCCCACAAGAATCTGATTATTTTATTCAGACTGTATTTGAAACAACATCTGTCTTCGCAAAACCCTGCTACAGCATGCTGGCATGTTAGGCAGATGCCAAGCTGCTAATGCACAAGAAGCAGAGAGAGAGAATGTAATGTCAAGCTAAGCAAAGATAAAGAGTCTAAGCGTTTATACACAGCAATAAAATAATGTTGTGAAAAAGCAGAAGTAGAACAATGTGTTTCTAATATTCTGCCCTTTCCCTTAAGTAATTTACCATTATGTTCAAATTAACCAAAAAAGAAAAAACCCAGACTGGTGTCAGATACTGCTTAAAGCGTGAAGCGTATGTACGCAGTGATATTTGCAAAAGTATATAGCAACAGGACCGGGTTTGTAGTGACGAGACACTGGACGAACGTATTAAATAAATACAGATCTCCTTGGAAACCTAGGACGTCAGATCTGTTATTAGGTGATCATATCGAAACATACCTCATATCTAGAGTTATAAAAGTGTATAATATTAAATTTTTTTTTTTTTTAAAAAAGGAGGCTACCTTGACCTGAGTTTTTCAATAAAACAAAACGTTAAAAGTTTAACCAGTTTGGAAATTCTAACTTCTAAACAAAAGCTACAGAGAAAGTCATAAGAGCTGTGTGTGTGTGTGTGTGTGTGTGTGTGTGTGTGTGTGTGTGTGTGTTCAGGCATGAGGGAGTAATTGCATGGTGAAGGATATAAATAACTCACCTTTTGTTTGTTCTGTCTTTGCTGCTTCTGCTGCTACAAGAGAGAGAGAGAGAGAGAGAGAGAGAGAGAGAGAGAGAGAGAGAGGAAAAAAAAATACAGTGGAATTAAATTACACCCGCTGGATTATGGGAGGAGGATTTGTCATTTTTTTTATTGGTTTTATCTTTTTTTTCCTCATTTCAGCTTTGTCTAATTATGCTGCGTGTGTATAATGCCTCATTCTGATTGGCTGCTGATGTATTTAGTGAATAAAATAAAAAGAATGTTGAAATAAAATCGGAAATTTTCAATAATCCATCATGGAATCAGATAAATTCTGGAGTAGCATGTCTACCGTAAAGACACTAGTAAATGTGCATGTTATAATTAGGCTAACTCAGAAATGATAACTCTTCGCTGGACAATTAAACACACACACACACACACACACACTCCAGAGACTCTGCACACAGGACGAGTGTCTTTCCTCCGTGACCTACCCGTGACCTCTGGTTCTTTCGTTACAGCAGGAGTGGGACGAACGGGTTCTGCCGTTTTCTTCGCCCTGCCCTCGATTTCTGTGATTCTCTCGAAGTATCTGGTGCTGTCTCCCGAGAGGGTGCGGTAAGCCTTCGACAATAAAATCACAACACACACATACGAAGCGTTTAGTCACTCATTCACTCAAAAACACTGCAGGGAATGTAAAAAAATAAATAAATAACCTGGCACATGCCAAGGTGAGATACTGAAGATTTCATTAAAAGTGCCTGGCTCTATGAATATTCATTAATATGTAAATTAGACACACCTCCATTATCTCAATTAACTAGACAGCTAATAACTGCTAATAAACTACCTCTCATTTGTTTAACAGCAGCCGAGGCTATAAAGTTACCATGACAACCATGACCGGGGGCTAATATGCTCCTGACTGACGCTGCTACCGTCCATCCGCTAATCTCAAACGTGATTGGTCCAAAGAAGTGAAGCATATTTAGTGACATCACGCTAACTGCGCTCATACGTAGCCCCGCCCTCGAATTAGTTTAACTTTACTACTGAGAAATTAAAAAATTTTAACCTTAAAATGACAAACAGCCAGCCTGACGCTCAACCAACAAATTTTTGGATTAAAGAATAAAACAAATGGGCGTGACACTCACATAGACTCCGCCTCCCACACATGCCGCTCCCACCAGCACGTAGTATATGGCGTTGTCTCCGCCTCCTCCCAATGGACCCGATGACATGTGGGTCTGCGGTGCGAACGCCGGCCTCCTGTCCTGCCTCAGCACTGCAGAAATAAACACCACAACACAACACTTTAAAGCTGGAACACATTCACACTGCAGCTCTAGAGGCGAGTCGACTCTTTAAAGTGAGTCAGATCATTTGACTCAACTCACCAATAACAGTCAACTCTTTTCAAGGTGAGTCAGATCATTTGACTCAACTCATCAATAAGAGTCGATTCTTTTGGCTCCCAAATGATTCATTACCATTTGTTCTGACAGTTTGTGATATTGTGTGTGGGTGTGGGTGTGTGTGTGTGGGTGTGGGTGTGGGTGTGTGTGTGTGTGTGAGAGAGTGTGTGTGTGTGTGTGTGTGTGTGTGTGTGTGTGTGTGTGTGTGTGTGTGAGAGAGAGTGTGTGTGTGTGTGTGTGAGAGAGTTTGTGTGTGTGTTGGCCATCAGGCAACAAGGACAGGTCTCTTACCAGCAGTGACACTGACCTTGATCTGACCGCAGTAATGAGTTTATATGTGCAGAACAAAGTGTGGAACATTGTTTTAAAACCTCAGGGCCTTTAGAACATGTTTAGAACCTCATCATTTTTAGTATTTGTGTCCTTAGAAAGTCCACAGAACCTTTCTTTTGAACCTGATACTTTAGCACATCATTAGAACCTCAGTACATGTAAAACATTTTAGAATATTAGTGCAATTAGAACCTGAGTGTCTTTAGAGCATCTTTAGAACCTCAGTGCATTTAAAACATTTTAAAATTATTAATACAATTAGAACCTGAGTGTCCTTAGAACATTTAGAACCTTATCGTCTCTAGTGACACCCTAGTGCTGCTCTAGAACCTTAGTGTCTCCAGTGACACCCTAGTGCTGCTCTAGAACCTTAGTGTCTTTAAAACCTTAGTGTCTCTAGTGACACCCTGGTACAACTCTAGATCCTTAGTGTCTCTAGTGAACCCCAGTGCTGCTCTAGAACCTTAGTGTCTCTAGGTTGACACCCTAGTGCTGCTCTAGAACCTTATCGTCTCTAGTGACACCCTAGTGCTGCTCTAGAACCTTAGTGTCTCTAGTCACACCCTAGTCCTGCTCTAGAACCTTAGTGTCTCTAGTCACACCCTAGTGCTGCTCTAGAACCTCAGTGTCTCCATTGACACCCTAGTGCCGCTCTAGAACCTTAGTGTCTCTAGTCACACCCTAGTGCTGCTCTAGAACCTTAGTCCCTGACTTGTTTAACGTCATTAATAACCTGAACACTGAGTGTAGCCCTCAGTTAGCCTGTTCTCTGAGTGATCAGGTTCTCCTGGGTTCTGCTTGCTGGTTCTCCTGTAAGCCGGTTAGCTGCAGGTGCTAATGAAGCTGCTCGGGTTCTGTTCTGAAGTTAAACCGACAGGTAAGTTTAGATCGCTAACACACACACACACACACACACACACACACACACACACACTCACGCGCTCTCTTCCCGGTTTGCCGACACAGCGTGGAGGAGGCTCGCGCCACCGGGCCCAGTTTATTCCACACCGCTTTACACCGGAACATTGCAGCTGGAGTTTATTTACAAAAAACTAAACTAAAGATCACAAACTCCCCGCTCGCTGCCGCCAGGTTCTCACAAGGCCGGTGTCGTGTGTTAGCGTCAGGGATCACCATAAACATCCTGCACCCCTAGGACCCCGTTTTGTGGTAGCCATTTTCGCCTGATTAAAAATCAGAACCGTTAACTAGCAAACCTATTGTTGACATTGCTAAGTAATAGCCACGCTAATATTGATTCTTTCACTAATATTTAATATTATTTATTTTATATTTTATAATATATATTTTATACTTTTTTCCCTATTGAACTGAATTGCTTAAATGTACAACCGAATGGAAGATTTTACCGAATATGTTTAAAAATGTGTGATTCTGGACACTAACACTTAAAGTACACAAATATACAAGATACAATTTCAATTAAATTAAATATATATATAATTATATATTTTTTTTAACCAGGCACGGACACGTCGACCTAAATAATCGGTCTTTCCTCCTAGAGAGTTTGACAGGCGGCTCAGAGCTGTCCAATGAGATTCAGCCAATGTCTGATTTCTCCAATGAGATTGAGACAGGAAGTGAGAGGGTGCAGGATGTTTGAAGGTTTCACAATACTCGACAACACGCAAGACGTTCTTCAGGTCATTCGGAATTTCTGCCCACAAACTTCCGGGTTCCGCGAACAGCCCGCCTCCCGCTGGCTCTCATTGGCTGCTATCCTTGCGCACCGTTCACCCATTGGCTGATTTCATGTTCTATAATAAAATCCCGTTTTTCATTGGTGGCTGCCAATTTATGAAACTTTTCCATTTATGCTAGAGGTCAAATCGATGGATAATCTGGAATTGGTTCATATAATGCAGGCTGTATGTAGTTTATTTGCATTTATACTGTCAACTGCTATCAGTAGAGAAAAGAAAAAATGGCTTTTTTTAAAAAAAAATTGGAAATTTCGCAAAATTCTTATTTATTATCAAAATTCTTACGTGTCTCAAAAAACAATTCTGATCAATTATCTCAAAAATTCTTACTTCTTATTTCAAAATTCTAATTTACTATCTAAAATTCTGATTTATTGTATAATTTTTTTTTACTTATCTCAAAATTTTAACTTATCTCTAAATTCTCACTTAATGTCTCAAAAAGTTTACTCTTCTTTCTTTCTTTCTCCCGTCTGCTTTTTATTTTTTTACTGTCTTTCTTACTTTGTCCTTGATAAACAATTTATTTTTGTTTATTCTATCTATCTATCTATCTATCTATCTAAATGTATCTGCCTGTTTGTCTGTCTATCTATCTGTGTGTCTATCTGTCTCTCTCTCTCTCTCTCTCTCTCTCTCTCTCTCTATCTATCTATCGATCTTAGGTAGCTAGCTAACTTCCTACTTATCTCAAAATTCGAACATATTTCTAAATTCTGATTTATTATTTTAAAATTCCAACTTCTTATCTCTAAATTTTACATAAATTATATAAAATATCTCTAACTTCTAACTTATCTCTAAATTCTCACTCACTGTCTCAAAATGTTGACTCCCATTTTCTTTCTTTCTTTCTTTCTTGTCTGTCCTTGTTAATTTAATGTATTAATGTATTTTTTGTTCATTCTATCTATCTATCTATCTATCTATCTATCTATTAGTCTGTTTTGTCTTTCTTTATGTCTTATTTTTTTTCCTGCTTTTCTTTCGTTTTCTTGTTTGTTCCAGCATTTATTTATTTATTTATTTATTTATTTATTGAACTCGTTGTAAGCCTCTTTGTATTTTACAGCATTATATGATAATATGAATCAGTGTGTTTTGGTTATGTTGCCTGTTGTGTGCACTTAGTCTTTAAATTGAATGAATTTGTCATTAAAATAATAATAATAACATGAAGGGCTGATGGTGGTTTGGGATGCGATGTGATTTGGGACACAGCCACTGCGTCCTGCGGGACTTTCCAAAACAACATGAACCCGGAAGTGCAGAGGAATGTGAGCAGACCTACACAACCTTTCGCCAGTTTGTCACTTCCACACACACACACACACACACACACACAGAGAGAACCCTGAACTTTCACTTTCTATCCGACATGCAGATTCCCCTCCGTCTGCACACCGAACATGACATTAAACATTCAGAGTAACACCTGTTATAACGCCTGTTATAACCGCATCCACAGGAGCGCGAGCGCAGACGCCAAACCGCGGACTGTTTCTTTTCTGCTGCTGGCTGCGATTCTGGGAGCCGAAACTTTAATCACTGCCGCACTGCTGTACAGCTTCACCCGAGAGCTCCACACGGTAACACACACACACACACACACACACACACACACTATTCAAAGCAAGTGGTCTTTCTTTTTCTTTCTTTCTTTCTTTCTTTCTTTCTTGTCTGTTTTGTTTGTTTTGTTTGACTTATTTTTCCTGCTTTCTTTCTTTGTCATGTCTGTCTTCCTGTTTCTGCCTTTCTTTCTTTTTCTGTTTCTCTGTCCTTTCTTTCTGTCAGTGTAATTCTCTAAGATGATGTCTTTGGTAATAAATATATGTTAGGTAACATCCCTGTATTGTCCCTGTAACATACCCTGTAACTTTATTGTATCCCTGTAATAGTCCAGTAATGTTACTGTAATATCTCAGTAACTTCCCTATAATGTCTTTATAACGTCCCTGTAACATTCCTGTAATGTCTCTGTAATGTCAATGTAACATTCCTGTAATGTCTCTGTAACATTCCTGTAACATTCCTGTAACACTCCTGTAATGTCTCTGTAATGTCTCTGTAACATTCCTGTAACTTCCCTTTAACATTACCGTAACATTCCTGTAATGTCTCTGTAACGTCACTATCATGTTCCTGTAACGTTCCTGAAATGTTTCTGTAACGTCACAATCACGTTCCTGTAACATTCCTGTAACGTTCCTGTAATGTCTCTGTAACGTTCCTGTAACGTTCCTGTAATGTCTCTGTAACGTCACCTAAACGTTCTTGTAACATTCCTGTAACTTCCCTTTAACATTACCGTAACATTCCTGTAATGTCCCTGTATGGTTCCTGTAACACCTCTGTAACATCCCTGTAACGTTACAGTAATATCTCAGTACCATTACAGTATTGTCTCTGCAGTGTTCCTGTAATGTTCCCGTAATGTCCCTGTAACTTCTCTGCATGTTTGAATTTCTTTACTTTCACTTTCACTTTGTCAGACCACTGAATCTCTGGACCATGATGTCTTCCCGACTGAGTGTCTCCACCAACATGGCCACGATCCGGCAGCGATGCACACCGCAGGCCTGGCAAGCTGCGACTTCATGATGCAAGAACTCCAGAACAGCGTGAATACGGTACTGAGCGGAACCTCACAGCATTAAACCTTAACCAAATCTAATCCTATAATCATCATAGAGCTTCCAGTGTGGATGAGTGACGTGTCCTTTTAAATTCCACAGAGACTCTTGCTGGACGTCCGCAACTCCTTATGGCGGAGTTTAGAAGGTAAATAATATTAATATTCATGCTCAATTACTAAATATTCAATATTCATATCACAATCATTGTGTTATGGTTTACATTATAATCTATTATTATGATACTGCAAAATATCCTGATAACGATTTCTAAGATAACCTTCTTTATAAGAGAAATTTGCCCTGATGAGAATTTACAGATTTATATAAGCATGTGTGTTTTATTTTAAATATAAAGCATAAAGTTGAATTCAACTGAAAAAAAGATTTTTACTTTTTTTTGTTTTTTTAATGACTAAATTCCTGGAATGTTATTTCTCAAAGCTGTAGTTTTTCCTCATCCTGTAAACAGAATTACGGGAGTGTCTTCTCTAAGAAAGACGAATTGGATTCTCCTTTAAATCTGTTTAAAAGAAGAAATAAGAGCCAGCCTTCAGAGTGAAAAAAGAAAGCAGGCTGCCCAGGTAGCCGTCGGGTTGATTGTTGATTTATGGTGTGTTTCACAGAACACAATATCACCCAGGCCTTCAAACCAGCGATACATGTCGGGGCAAAGCAGGAGCTGAAGCAGTATGACCATCTGCAGGGAACAGGTCTGAATAATCACATCCATCTGCTAATCCAACGCTAATACATCACTTCATACAGGTTACAGGTTTCTAGTGAAAAGACATTTATGGGTTTATTTCGCTATTATCCAGCCAGGGCATGTCTGGGGTCTAAAAGTTCTTCTTTAGTTTTGCACTTGAGTAATTAATGGAAGTCTGTGTCTAATTATTTACACAGTCTTTAAACCATAAAAAGTACAATTGTGGGCAAGGACTTTTTTAATTTTATATATCTATTTTTTTATCCTGCTCCCACCTTCCAAAAATAAATCCCCTTCCATATGACACTGGATTTGTTTTACCTCTGATTTCTTTGGATTTTACCCGAGAATTCATTTATACACTAATTAGAAACTTGTTTAAATTTAGTATAAGCAATGAAATCACATTTTGATGAGAAACTTAATATTTTTATGTAAACTATACATAATATATTTTCTTAAATCTGACTAACCACATTTTTGCAGTGTGTATATATATACAGTGTATTGTGTATATATTGTGTATATGTTGTGGGGGTTTTTGCCTCAGATTTCTTTGGATTTTATTTCAGAATTATTTTTGGACTTTTACCTCAGTTCAATTCAATTTTAATTTTTACCCCAGATGCTTTTTTTTCTTTCTTTCTTTTTTGCATTTTTACTTAATATCCTTTTGGATTTTTAACTCAGAATTACTTTTGTATTTTTACATCAAATTTTATTTTATTTGGGGGGGGTTACCTCTAATATTTTGTATATATGTTGTATATATTTTGGACACCTCAGTTGGTTTTTTTTTAAATGTATTTTTACTTCATATTCTTTTGGATTTTATCTCAGAATTACTTTTGGATTTTTACCTCAGATTTCTTTTAACCTCAGATCTTTTATCTTTTTACTTCAAATTTCTTTGGCTTTTTCCCTCAGATTTTTATTCACTGAGGTTGAGCTAAACCCAGGCGCTATGATCTGGTGTCAAATGATTTCAGAGGGAGTTTATAGTCCTGAGAGTGAATGCCTGACATAGTAACAAAAAGGCTTTTTCTTAATGGTCAATCTTATTACTTAGTGCACCTTTAACTTCCTATCACCAGGTGATTCTCAGGATTCCCGGCTCACATTAGAGCGTCTAAACTGGGAGGTCCTGAGCGGACAGAGCACTCAGGAGGGCCTGATGATCCTCAGTCCTGATGGAGAAATTGTGGTTCCTCAAGATGGGATTTATTTCGTCTACTCGCAGGTTAATTTCATAGCCTCGCACCTGGGACCCGATCTCCAGCTGGTCCAATACTTATTCAAGAGAAAGGCATCGCATCCGGAGCTGATGATGCTCGGCAAAGCTGGCGCGAGTCGGCGTCTCGAGTCTGAGTCCAGTGTGGGTCTGTACTCCAGCCACCAGGGGGCACTGTTTCAGCTCGAGCAGGGCGACAGGCTCTCTCTGGGTGTGAGCAACATGGACGTCGTTCTCCTTCAACCAGAGGCGACTTACTTCGGGGCATTTATAATAGACTGACACGGCTTATACAGGAATCCGGGACAGTTTACTGATTTCTTTGGTAGTATTCACTGTAGCCCAATGTTACAAAGCCCCTGGCTGGACAAAAATAAGCCCCTGATTGGCCAGAAGTACAAATCCAGCCACTAAAATGCAGTCCCAATTTATTGAGAGACAGTGGCTCGAAAATAAAACTATGGCGTCACGCAACAACACACAACAAAATACTGATTTGATCTTTAACATTTGAAACAGAATGCTAGCAATCTTATCTGATTAAAAGTTAGTTATCTAGCTATCTAGCTACTCATAGATAACTTCAACCAGTTATATCTAGCTAGCTAGCTAATGTTAGCTAGCCAACTAAAACCAAATGCTAAACTGATGATAATGTCTGCCAAATTAGATAGCTAGCTAGAGTTAACAGCTAGTTATCATGTTCATAGTTAGTTTGCTAACTAAACAGGAACTGTTCACTAATTTGCGTACTGTTAGACGTCTAACTAGCAAACCAAAACTCTGATTTTTATTTACAGTCATTTCACTAACTATATACAGTATAATATAAATAATTATGGGACCACAGTAGACTTTTTATTAAAGGAATATATAAGAATTTTTTAAAAATTGTTTAAATATTTAAATGAGGGGAAAAACATGCTGTTCAAAAGTAAGTGTCCCCCAGAGAAATATTAAACCGAAAAAAAACAACAAAAAAAAAAAAAACACATACTACATGCCACTTTAAAGGATTTTTTTCAAGATATATGGGACCAAAGGGTTAACTTTTTAAAATTTTTTTTATACAGTAATCATGTTATTTTTTTTCTTAATATAATGCACATTTTGTTTAAATATTCAAATAAAAAAAATGATACCAACCATGTCTTGGCTGATCAACTGCATTTGGGTTAAGGAGGAACTTCAGCACTTTGTCCTCCTTACTGCCGCTTTAAATCCGTATTCAGGCCTGCTGTACTGAGATGAGTGATTTAACCTGAAATTTATCTTCACATACTGTAATGTAATATTTTTAAATCCCACATTTAGATCTGAAGCAATTTCTTTTCTTTTATTTAGTGTTAAAAAATAACAAAAGACCAGGACCAAGCTCAATACATAACACTGAATCCCGAATTTTTTATTGTGAGCCGTTTTTATAAATGCAGGTATTTCAGACAAAAATGAATTCACTATGTCTATATAAAAAAGTACATGGGATGAAATACGAAATTAAAAAAATAAGAGAAGGGATATATCACATTAATATGGAAAAAAAAAAACAACAACAACAACAAAAGGTCTATACAAAACCCCATTATCAGGGCACAAGACAATAAATCTTCAGGAGAAAAACCATATCGAGGACTTGGTTTAAGCTTAAAAGAAACAGTTTTTTTTTTTTTTTAAAACGTGTTTGTGATGAAACTACTCAATTCACTGGTTGGACTTAAAAATATTGTACAGTATGTGTGTGTGTGTAAAAAAATAACGACAAAAAACAAAAAACAACAACAAAAAAAAAAAAGACAGAGACGTGCGTGTCCTGGGCTCTCAGAACCGGCGCCGTTTGTAGTCGACAGGCGGGCCAGGACGCGGGAACGGCAGAGGAAGTCCACCGGCGTTTCCTCCAGCACCCTGTGAAGAGGAAAATAAATAAATAGATAAAAAGAGAAGCATGAGGATAAGTCAGTACGCCATTTAAAGGTACAGCCTAAATGCTAGAAAGCTAAATAGATAGATAGATAGATAGATAGATAGATAGATAGATAGATTTCTTCATGGTCTTTCTTGGTGTATATTTCCCATAATACATTCCCAGTTCTAACACTTAGAAATTGCTGTGAGTTAATTTAACTATTCTGCTGATTTATGTAAATTTCTACATCGTACCTCATTGGCGGCCATGTTGGGCGCTCCTCCTGGTGCGGGGTTTCCTCCCATTGAGGTCCTGTTCATGGGAAGGCCTTGACCTTCGACCCCAGAAAGAGCACAAACCATTAAAAAAAAAAATTTTTTTTGAACATCACATATGAACGTCAATGGCAGCTGGAAGAAGAGAAGGCTGAGATGGAGTGAATAAATAAATAAATAAATAAATGAGTGAGTGAGTGAATTAAAAGAAGGAGGTCTATGAGAAGGAGCGGAAGGATGAATTAGAAGAGGAGAGGAACAAAAACAAGACTCGAGGTGGGAAGACGTGGAAGAATAAGGAAGTCGAACAGGAAGCTGAAGAATGAGTGAGAATAAAGGAGGGAAGATGTGACAACAGGATGAGTTACGTGGCCGAGAAAGCGAGGGATGAAAGAGAGGAAGAACTATGGTTAGTGTCAGATCAGAGAGTTGTGTAGTCGAGTCTCACCTCCCATGTGCATCCTCATGTCCTGCTCCCTCTGCGACGGAAAGACAAAAACAAACGAGAGCGTTAACACTGAGCGTTTAAGGACGAGAGTGTGGCACAGAATGTCTAATATCGAGCATAATACTAAAAAGAAGACATTTTGATTTTTGTTTAAGCTCAGAGTCTTAAAAAAAAATGCAAAAAAGCAGTTGTTAATATTTTATAGATAAGATTAAGTTCCTGATTTGACCACTGGGTGTCGCTGTGACGTAAAGCAGAGTCTGAGTGGATCAGCTCTGTATCTCTTCACTCTCTGGCTTTGAATTTAGGCTTTTTGGTCAACAGGACAGCACAACCCGTACACACACACGTACACACACACACACGTACACACACACGTACACACACACGTACACACACACGTACACACACGTGCGTACACACCAAGTGAATTTTTTCACCATGTAATATTTCCCAACATTTGCTGTAATAACAGGAAAAAACTAATATATCGTGTGAAATCAATGCTCTATTCCTGCAGTTAGTGCACTTTAAGACCCACTTCCTCATTTCTGTATTTTATTTTATTCTCTTATTGTATAAAATACACCAACGCAAGCTTGTGTATGAATAATGGCTCAAAACTATCCATCTTGTGTTGATACTTTACAAGTAGCTGTTCAGAGTACAGAGGAATCCCTTCTGTGTGTTACTGGGGTCACGCTGCAGTGTGTGTGTGTGTGTGTGTGTGTGTGTGTGTGTGTGTGTGTGTAGGAGCGTACCTTCTCGCCGAAGTTTGCTCCAGCGCCTTGCTGTCTCCTCATCAGCTCCTCGGTGTGAGCCCTGAGCTCCTCGTCCCTGCGGCGCCGCTCCTCCTCCTGACGCAGCTCCAGCTGCTTCCTCTTCTGCACCTCCTGGTTGTGCGCCTCCTCCATACGCCTCAGCTCCTCCTGCCTCCTCAACAGATCTGAGAGAGAGAGAGAGAGAGAGAGAGAGAGAGAGAGAGAGAGAGAGGGAATAACAATGTGAGGAACTCTAAACTCTGACTGACTAATATGTGGAGTGAGTACATTAGTAAAGAATGAAGGGAGAAAGAAAAGAAGGTGGTGAAAGAGCGAGGGATGGACAGAGTGAATAAGAAAAGGCATGAATAACAGCGAAAGAGAGAAAAAGTAAAAAAAATATACATATGTGAGGATACATGGGTGAATGAGTGAAGGCAGGGCGGAACACAAGAAAAAGAATAAATGGAAAAAAAAGAGTGTGAGAGAGGGACAGGAGGAAAGACGAGTAAAAAAAAAAAAAAAAAAGGATAGGATAGGCGGACAACGTTAACGGATGAGTAAGGAAGGAAAGGAAGGATGTTATTGAGTAAAAGAAGGAAAGAAGGGAAGAATAAGTGAGGACAAGTGCACAAAGGAGGCAGGAAGTAAATAAGTGAAAGATGGAGGGCTAAACGAGGGAAGCGAGGGATGGAGTGAACAAGTGAGTAAGAGAAGAGGCGAGTGAATATGGAAAAATGGAATGAACAAGCGATGAATGATGGAAAGATAGGAAAGGAGGAAAGAGGTGAGGAGTGTGTGTGTGTGTGTGTGTGTGTGTGTGTGTAATAAAGGCAGCTGTGGAACTCACCCTGTCTCATGAGCATGACCTGGTGCTCGTGTCTGGCCGCCTCCATCTCCTGCTCCAGTTTCTCCTGCGCCTCCTTGATGTTCCTGTCCACCTGCTCAAACTGCTGCTTCTCCATCTCCATCAGAGCCTTCCAGCGCATGGCGTACTCGTACTCGAACGAGCCGGGCTGGGCGAAGCGCGGGGGCTGCTCACGCTCCCTGCACACACACACACACACACAAAGATGAGAGGGACTTCAGTATTACTGTCAAGCGCACAGACAAGTGATGTGTGTGAACACACGCATACAGACAAGCAGAGAGGTTTTTTTTTTTTAACAGTCTACACGACAATTTTTTCAGCATGAACCAAACGTTTCAACACAATACGCCGAACGGTGTTTGGCTAAGGTTAAGTAATTTGTTGATATAGTTAGCAAAATAGTTATAGTTATTGAAATGTTACTCTTAGAAAAAAAACCCAGTATGGTCATTTAGCTGACCAATCAGAACAAAGCTAAGACAAAAGGTTCTACTGGTTGTGCTATCTGAAAGTGTGTGTGTGTGTGTGTGTGTGTGTGTGTCTCACTTGTGGTACTGTGGGGTTTTGCTGACGAGTCTCTCTGGAAATCCTTCGTCTTCATCCAACTGCTCCATCGGCTCCACCGTCACGGGCCGAGGAAACCTGGAATTACACAAACGCTGTCACTTACACACGACCGGACGTGTGCTGATTAATTTTCATTTTACAGCTGAGTGCAAAAGTTTGTACCCCCAAGAAGTCATCATTTTCCTTTTTAAAAAAAAAAAAAAGATAAAAATGATAGCAAAGCCTCCTCCTACAGCAAGTCAGACTGTACTACTTCAGAAGGACGGATATCCATCCGCCTGGCAGATTTAACCTCCTATCAGAGAGTAAACGTATAAATGCTGCAGTGACACTAACGAGGTGAGGAGGAAGGCGCCGTCAGAGCAGCGGTCCAGGGCTTTCCGGGCCGAGGGCTTGTTGGCGAACTCCACGATGCCCTTCCCCGTGGGCCGTCCGCGGTCGTCCACGATCACGATGGCGCGCTCGATGGGGCCGAACATGGAGAAGGCCTCCTCCAGCAGCTCGTTGGATACAAACTGAGGCAGGTTCTTCACCGAGAGCGCAGCACCGTGAGTGGCAAAGCGCACGCGGATCTGACGGCCGCGGAACATCATGTCGTCAAGCTCGGCTTTGGCGATGTCCGCGAGGGTCTTGGTTTCCTGGAGACATTGAAAAAGCTCTCCTTTAGAGATTCACTACTCATGAGAAACCAGTGTTCTGTACACATTCGCTCGGAGCTCAGCTGCTGCTCTTACCAGGCGGATGAACCCGAAGCCTCGGTCTTTGTTGATGAAGATCTCGGAAGGTTTGCCATATTTGGAGAAGAGCTTCTCCACTTCTTCTTCAGAGGTTCCAGCGGGCAGGTTGCCCACGAACAGCCGGCTGCGCTGCGTGTACGTCTTCTCCCCGGGCTTCTTAAAGCTCGTCAGGTCGATGGTCAGACCAGCATCTGAGAAGCAACAGACACTTCAAGATAAAGATGATGTTTATATTTTAAAACCGGCTTTACGGCAACGCAGCGAGCAGGTTCTTACCAGGACTGGGCTGTTCTCCGCCGTCCGTGTGCTGCCCGTTGCTGTCCGTTCCCGGAGGCTTCCTGTCGATGTGCAGGTTGGGCTGCTGCCTCGCCAGGCCGTGGTTGTGCTGATCGGGGCGGCCTCCTCGGTTTCCTTGCATCTGAGAACGAACAGTACCAGTCAACATTCAGAAAACACCTACGACTTGATCACGTGACCAGAAAGCTGATCCATACACGCGTGCAAATTCAAATCAAATTCAAAGTCACGTGATCCAAACATGGCGGCCACCATGTCAGAAAGACTACTATAACTCAGAATTTAAAATCAAATATCATTCAAAGCCTGCAAAGCAATTCGACTGGATCTCTCATGCAAGTTTATATGATTAAGGAAGTTTAAAAAAAAAAAACAGCCTAAAAACAGTTTGCTGTTGATCCTTTGTTTGGATCTTTAAAGCCACGAATAGAGACCTTTGTTGTTTCTTTGAATATTTAATTGAGTATATTTCAAGCTAGTTATAACCAGGTTAGAAGTGACAAAGGACCAATCCCAAACAGATGTCCACACCTCCACATTCCCTTTATCACTACAGAGTGAGATAATGACTATAAGCAGCCTGTGTAGTGCACTACATTCCCCTTACAGCCCTATTCAGGATTCGGCCATTAAAAAGCTGCAGGTAAATAAACAGTGAACAGATTTTATTAATCAAACCAGCCAGCTTCACTTCAATTCACTAAGATTGCTTTTAAATCGTTTCTACATTCTATTCCTAAATTCCTGATTTAATACACAATCTCAGTATCAGGATTTATTAGCATTCATGGCTAACCAGTAATGCTAACCCGCCTTGGTTCTCCTTTAAAAAAACTTGCTAGCAAGCGATTGATTACACAGTGCTAACTATCTAGATACTTCACTTAAAAAAAGATCATACGTGCACTTTATGGTTTTTTGTCAAATAAATAAAAGCATCCTCACCTTAACGGGCTGTAAATATTCCTTTAAAAACCGGTCGCACGCACAAAAGTAGCCTCGACCACAAAGAGCACGAGAGGAGGGGCGACTCACAACCGAACATGGTTTCTTTAGTAACAGTTCATTCGTGGCTGTTCAGGATTCTGATTGGATCGTAGGACAGTCACTCATATGACGCAGCAAAGTTCGCGCCTTTTGATTGGTGAGAATCCGTTTCGAAACGCTCAGCGGAGTCTTATTGGGTTTTGCGTGGCGGAAATGACGTAGTTAGTTAGTCAGCAGCGTAACAGTCGTATTAAGGATGTCCCCCGTTTCGTAATTGTTATTACTAAAATTTTAATAATTTTAAATTTAAGCTATATTTTTTTTACTAAAATTAAAACTTTATGTTAAAAAATATTATCTTGCTGATTTTCCGAATTAATGTTTTCGTGTGCCCATGTATTCTAACTCACTAATAATGTAAACAACAACGACAACAACAACAATAATAATAATACAGTGTTATTTATAAATGATTCTAATAATATATATATTAGATAAATGGTAGTTACTGTGTTTTAACATCACATACCTTTTTAAAATTATTTAAAAATAATAATTTCCAGTTAAAAATGTCCAGTTAGGAAGAAAATCAGAGTTATGTATCATGATGTATTACTGAGCTCTGTACTGATAACTAAAAAATAACTATACAAAACAGAGCAAAAAGAAAAAAGTGAAAAAAAAAATTAAACTCAACCTCATCATTGTTCATAAAATCACTTTTAACATTCACTTCCCTGTGAAAAAGCGCTTTCTTCACCTCCTCAGGGTTAGTTTACTGTTTTCAGATCCTGTTTCTTTTTTTCCTTCTCTGACGTTTTACAGGTTTACTGTCAGGAATCTGGGGAGCAGAATGACATGTAGGCTGTTCACTTTAAACAAAATGATAAGCAGATCCAATCATAACCCTTTCCCCCTGATATTAATACAGCTGCAGTCAGAAACAGAGCTTTTGCATGTTTCCATTTCCATCTACTGAAATATTTCCCTCATTCAGGATTGTAATATGGTTTGCCTTTTGTTACAGAAGTTTGACTTGATGTTAGGCTGAATGAGTCTCAGTGGAGACAAATAATTTAGGGGTTGAAGGAGTTGACAGAAATCCAGTAGTTTGGGAAGTCCTGTCCTGATGCGTGGCCTTATTGCTCTGCTCTCAGTGCTGCAAGCTGGTCTGAAAAACCTCTTTTCTTTTTCTCTCAGCTTCTCTAAACTTTTCTCCATCACCTACAGGACCTCATCCTTGGAAAAGCCCACATCTAGCTTTTTTTTTTTTTTTTTTTTTTTTGTAGCCACCAAAGTCACAGGAGGGGAGAAGCTTGTATTATTGTGATCTTGGTGAGTTATGAAATAAAAAGAATAACAGCATACAATAAGGAGAATATGGAATATGTTTTTTTAAATGAATAATTAGATGTACATTGAATGACATGTAGAGTATCTAAGAACGTAGGATCCACTATGTCACATTTAGGATATATATATATATATATATATATATATATATATATATATATATATATATATATATATATATATATATATATATATATATATATGTATAGTATTGTTTAATTTTAATGGGAAATGATCTGACAGTTTCCATTAAACCTCCTCCCATCCCATCAGAATTATGTTATTATTATTATTATTATTATTATTATTATTATTTTCATGAGCTGTACATCAGTGCTTTCTTGTTTCATGGAAGACAACTTGAGGTGCAGAAAGTTTACAGATTACTGCAAATATCACAGCTGATGAAAACCATTAAACCAGAGCTTAGTACCACATCAGAGACTATTAGACTCTTGCAGAAGATTTCATTTTATCAGATTATATTAATATATATTATAACTATTATGAACATTATCAACTCATTTTAGTTTTTTTCAGAAATCATAACTATTTTAAAACTTCTACAGTGAGTGTTTCATCAACAACATCATACTCTTATACTCTTACATCTCTGTTATTGCCACTCCACTCTTCCTAAATCCTAATTTACTCCTAATGCTTCCATACTAAACAGTAGGGTAGTGGGTTATTACGTCATCACCACTGCTGGCGCTCACAGGTCGCCATGGCAACGTCCCCAAAGCGCGCAGCATACTATAGTATAGTAAGTAAATGTAGTACGCAGGTATTTTTTTGGGAAATCCCCCAAATAAAGCACCCTAGCGTACTAAATAGCTTAGTAGGCTGTATGTGGAATCAATAACAGGTCGCTTTGGCCACCTTGACTCATTAGTAGGCTAGAGTAGTGCGCGGAAGCATGGCGCTGGAGGTGAACGCGAGCTGCGCGGAGTGCGCGTCCCCGCCGCCGGACACAGGGCACGACTCAGCCGCTGTGGCTGCAGCTCTGGCCGCCATCCTCATCTTCACCATCGTGGCTGATGTGCTGGGAAACGCGCTGGTCATCCTGTCCGTCTACCGCAACAAGAAGCTCAGGAACGCAGGTAAAGAGAGAGAGAGAGAGAGAGAGAGAGGAAGCACTGAACATTACGCACTGCATGGAGAACCTGTAATATATATGAGTTTTAATTCTCTCCAGGTATGAGATAACTCCCAACATCTAAACTACAGTGCTGAGTTAGTTTTTAATCCAGAATGAAATTTGCACAGGGTGGCTTAGTGCTTATTGGGGTTGGAGGTTCGAAACCTCCCTCTGCCCCGCGTGCACGTAAATATGAGTTTGCATGTTGGGGTTTCCTCCGGGTGCTCTGGTTTCCTCCCTCAGCCCAAAGACATGCGTTGTAGGCTGATTGGCATTTCTAAATCATCCGTAGTGTGTATGTGTGTGTGAGTGTGAGTGTGTGTGATTGTGCCCTGCGATGGGTTGGTACCCCGTCCAGGGTGTCCCCCGCCTCGTACCCCGAGTCCCCAGGGAGAGGCTCCCGGCTCCCCCACGACCCTGTGTAGGGAAAGCGGTACCGAGAATGGATGGATGGATAGATGGATGGATGGAAATTTGCACAGTGTTCATTTTTGCAAGAAGAAGTGTGTGGCATGAAGCAGGAATACCGCGATCTTTACCAACACTCAGACAATTCAGACAGGTTATATGAGGGTATATGAGTCAAATGGTCAAATAAACTCTTCTTCTTTTTTTTTTTTTTTTGGTTTGTTTCTTGTATAATTTTTTCTACATAATCTCCATTTCATTCAGTGCAAGTGTTCCAGCGCTTCGTTCCTCTAGAAAAAAAATCTTCGATTAAAGTCTAATTTATGTCACACTTTGAAGGTTTTCGTTTGACTAACCCTTGTGTATTACACAGGGTTATTTCTACTGTTCCTTTTATAGCAGGTAAGCTATGGTGTTAAAAAAAAAAAATCATGAGATACTCTGGTAACAATTACACGATCATACCTTGTCATGTAAAACTAATCCTGTCCAAACAGGGCTGTACCTCCAGAACAAGTGTTAACTGCGATTTAAAAATAGAAACAGGAAATAAACTCCTGTTACATCTCAGGAACGTTAGTCAAAGCTGCTGCGCAAAACTACAAAGCCAAGCATCAGACACCAAACTTGGCTCAATTTGTGATAAATTTTATTTATTTTATTTATTGTATTTTTAGTTGAACTGCTCCTTTAACAGCTACACATTTGAAAAGTATTAGATGTTAGATCGGATTAGATTAGACGTGGCTGTGAGACCAGACGGATTGGTGTTCATAGTTTTTGGCTAATCGACTACATCCTCTGTTGAGTCAGAGTGTTAAACCCTCATTACATCACTGAGTGGTGATTATGAAAACATGACATATGACACACACACACACACACACACACACATTGCATTTTAAATGCTGATGTTGCAGTGTTACATAATGAGTATTACATGATATTACATGATACATAATATCAAGGTCATAATGCATAATATAGTAGTTATAACATACTGTATATTTGTGTGTGTGTGTGTGTGTGTGTGTGTGTGTGTGTGTGTGTGCGCGCGGGGGGGGGGGGGGGGGGGGGGGGGGGGGGGGGGGGGGGGGGTGTCTTATGGAGTTTATCATGTTTCATTTATGCTCTTAAAAAATTAGGACCCTAAAAGTGATTTTCTGTAAGAAAGGGTTCAAAGTAGAAGTCATTCATGGAGGCTAAGAACCCTTAATTATCCAATTAACCCGTAATGAACCCTTTAATTGAAGTGTGTATGCATTAACTGGGTAAATGTGCAATACAAACTCCAAATTATTGCTCATAAATTTCTTCTCAATACGTAGAATCTGTCAGGCAATTAATATGTAGCTAAACTGTTTTGTTGTTTTGCTATTTACTTGGTTAAATCTTAGGAAAAACGTGTTCTTGGAGAGTTCTTTAATGGTTCTTCAGGGAAGATAATTAAGGGTTGTTAGTATGCCATAATGTGGCATACTATATTATTGTATAGTTTAGTATACTATAGTGTAGTGTTTGGAACACAAGGGAAAAAAAGAAAAGAAAAACCACAACAAAACTGAAAGAATGGAATGGAACAGTTGATAAATATTTTTTTTAATGTAACTATAAACAGATAAAAAGTATAATGTCATTTTTTAAGAAATTAAATAAAGGCTTTCAAGCTTAATTTCAATTAATCTTATTTATATAATTATTACAAATGGAAATTTTAAAATAAACATTCCACTGCTATTGCAATAAAATCTAAAGTGATGGTCTAGAATGACGTGACAGAACCTGATGGTTAAAGCGAATAGCGCCGTGTCTGAAGTGTGTTAGACAGCAGAGTAGGACGTGGATCAAAAACCTGATCCAGCTGTCTGAGAAAGCAGATTTATATTGATTACATTTACAGACCAGACAAAATCTAGTCCAGCACAGAGCCGAGTAGTTGACGCTGTTGGGAATGTTTGTGTAGATTGGAAGCTGCACTCTGTTTGGAAATCAATTCCTCGCTCTTCTGACCGCAGAGTGAGTGATGAGGTCTGATATTTCTCAGAGTCTGAGGCTTAGTGACAGCGGAGAGCTGAAGATCAGTTTCAGTTGAGTAACGCCTCAAAGGTCAGCCATGTATCACTGCTCGGAGAATTAATAGTTTAGTATAAGTGAGAGCGCTGGATATTACTCCATGTTTCATCACTATATTACTGTCCTGATTAAACTAACAACATTCTGACAAAAGCCTTTCCAAACTCTGTCCGATCTCAGTCAAGTCTCTCTGATCTCAAAGTCATCTATCCGTCTGTACCAACCTTATGGAGTCTTTCCAAAGACCCTGATTCCAAGGAAGTCTCTCCAAGGTCTGTCCAATCTTGAGGAAGTCTTTCCAAAGTCTGTGCAATCTCAAGGAAGTCTGTCCAATCTCACAGCCATCTTTCCAAAGTCTCTCGTTTCTTAAGGAGGTCTTTCCAAAGTCTGTCCGATCCCAAGGAAATCTCTCCAAGGTCTCTCCCTGCTTGAGGAAGACTTTCAGTATTTCCTCTTCTTCTTATTTATTTTCTACCACAGCATCCATGAGAATGAGCATACTAAGAATTTCATTGTACAAGGTAAGGCAGTTTACATCTTTTCGAAAAAAAAAAAAAAGATCCCACAAGAGGGATTATTTATTATTAAGGGGATTATTATGGTTCTTTCTGGAGAAATCCTACCATTTCTCTGGTTCTTGTACCTACATAATAAATAAATCTCTGGGAGAAATGCTCTCCAAGTGTCTCTCATTAGCCATCTCTGTTGGTCTTCAGCTCCAGACACACAGCGTCCAACTTTCTACAACTGGACTGGTGAATTTATATCTGCTGAAATCCATCTGTATCCAGCTCACCATTCGAGACAAACGGCATCAGATCAACCCCAAAAACCCATCAGCACTTCACTCTGAGAGAGATTAGCGTTATACATCATCTCCAGCAGTGAAGCTGTGTAGATAGATCATGGTGTCCTTGTACTTCTGCTATTTCCTGGCTACAGAAAAGCCTCTTCATAATTCAGGCCTACAGGAAAATCTATACAGGACAAGCCATGCAAAAAAACAACAAAAAAAACACGATAACATCACATCACTGGCTTTTGTAATATTATGTACATCTTGTCTTGAGGAATTAATTTAAGCTCCCTGTTGCCTTCACTAATTTATGTTCTGAATTCTGTATCCTGATTGGTCAGAAAGTGTTTTCTATAACAGCAGCTCTGACAGTAGTGCAGCAGGTTTATATTAATGCGCTCGCTCTAATACTAAGCAAAATGTGTGTACTTGCTGTCGCTTTACATTTATGGAAGGAGTCTCCAGTGTCAGAGGTAAAGCTGCAACTTTTCTGACTTCTTCAGGACAGAGGAGTTTACACTTTCATGTTTGTAAAATGACAAGCTGCATTTATAAACTCGTAAACTCACACGAAAACATGTTATATCCTGAGATCATGTGACTAGCTGACGGTGATAACAAATCAAACATGGCCGTCACAATCGTTGGTTTTAATTCATCCACATATTTAGGGTGAATTAGCTTTGTACAGGTGCTGTGTTTCTCCCACAAAATGAATTTGTCCTTCACTGAGAAGCTCATTAACAGCCCCGAATATCAGTCTGTTGTTGTTCATCTACTGTATTGTATTGCTTCTGTTTTTCTGCCAAATAAACTCTAAGCGCTAGCAATTGGCCTGGTAAGTCTGGTAAATTGGCTATTGCCTGCACAGATGCTCAACGACCTCACAGATGGAAATCTGAGCTCATCAAGAAGAAGATAGAGTACAAAACAGTAGGTGCTAGATTGGACTAAGACAAAATGCATCTAAATCCATCATGTATTTAAAAAAGCCAGCGGTTAGAGAGTGTTTTGCATGCGCAGCCTCGCCGCTTAAGTCACTTGAGAGTCTTTTAGTTTTGCCTGCTTTCTTTCATGCAGTGGTATTGAGATTTAGCCCAAAGCACTTGCGAAAATAAAAGATCTCTCTTTCATTTGGTGTTATATGTCACCAGGCAAGAGACACGGCAGTCGTGCACAGCAGTCGTGGCTGCTGGATCATTTGCGAATTGGATCTTCGCTCAGTTTGCGCTACAGCACAATCCTGCCAGACTCCAGGGTTTGATTTAAGACAGTTTGATTTGGAAAGTCCATCTAATGAGCTGATTCTGTTCTCTCAGAGAGCCAACAAAAAAAAATTCCCAAGAGTGGGAAAAAGTTTTTATTTTCATGATGGCGGTCAGATAGAAAGGTCACGTTCATTAACAAAGGTGCACATTAAAGTGCTGACGTACTTCATGTGGAAATAACGTTCAAGTGATTTCTATAAATGTGACGTTTATGACGTAATCATCAGGATTGCAATCAGAAATAAGCATAGCTTTAATCATTTTAATGAAGCAGATTGTTTAAACCAGAGGTAATAGCAACACTGGGAGGAAATCAATGTGCAATAAATAATGAGAACGATTCACGATTGGGTTTCACTTCTTTTATTGCTGCTATGTTAGATATGCGACCTCAGTGTGCTTGTGCATTGTGGGATTTCCTGAGGCTAGTGCGGAGGACAGCGGTGTGTTTGTTCCTTTGTACCTTTACTTTTCCCAACAGGTACGATGTTACAGGAAGGCTATCTCAAAGCGAACAACTGATACACTCAAGAACTCACAGACTACATCAAATCTTACACCAAACCTTTCTGTCATCCTCTGTGTGTCTCTCTCTGTCTCTTGCTCTCTCTTGGCCTTGTCTTAGTGCTTCTCATTGAGTTTGAGGGCGTGATAATTGGGCAATAAAGCCGACTCTGTTTTCTCATCGATCATCCCCATCCTTTGCTCCCCTGGAGCAGTGATAGAGAAACAACAGCACTCGTTCTTATGCATACATCATTTCAGAACCCTGCGGCCCACCAAAAAAAAACACAACATGCTTTTTCTAAATAATGACATCTGATCAGGAAGCTGCTGGCCACAAGGTCATGGAGAAGACAGGGGCTGTTATTGGATTATCAGGGTTATTACCAAAAACCTAATCTTTTTAGGTACTATTTAAATATTTGATAAAATGGTTTACAAAACTTCACATGAAACCATTTATTCATTCATCCTTAGTAACCAGGGGATCTCACAAAGGTTCTTTGGGAGTTCTTAGGGGCTCTTTAGATCCTTCTGTGAAACAGAAACCGTTGGTTGTTCTACAGAGCACTCGAAGAACACTTCAACTAGCATCTCAGCGTTCGTCCGAGTGAAGTGGAATTGATCAGCTATTATTAATTAATATCTCTTATATATAATATGTGTAGCTATTTGCATACATTTTACAAGAAAACGTGTCATGATTCATCATAAATGATGGACAAAGAGGAAAAGAAATTGAGATTTCTCCTTTATTTCCTTTTTATTGCTTGAATGCTTTGACAACATTGAATAGCTCTACATTAAATATGCCAACCTCAACCTTAATGTTTGTTTTTCTCCTTATTTTCTATCAGGTAATCTCTTTGTGGTGAGCCTTTCTGTGGCTGACCTGGTGGTGGCGCTGTACCCGTACCCCCTGGCCCTGCTGGCCATCTTCCACGGCGGTTGGACGCTGGACGCAGTACAGTGCCAGCTGAGCGGCTTCGTTCTGGGCCTTGGTGTCATCGGCTCCGTCTTCAACATCACAGCCATTGCCATCAATCGCTACTGCTACATCTGCAACACGCTGCACTACGAGCGCTACTACACGCGTCGCAACACTTGTCTGTGTGTGAGTCTTACGTGGCTCCTGAGTGCCGTCGCAACGCTGCCCAACTTCCTGCTCGGTTCGCTGACCTACGACCACCGGGTCTTCTCCTGCACGTTTACGCAGACCGTCAGCTCTTCATACACGGCGTGTGTGGTGCTGGTCCACTTCCTGATCCCACTAGCCATCGTGTCCTTCTGTTACCTGCGTATCTGGATGCTGGTGATCAGGGTCAAAGGTCGTGTGCGGCCCAGACCCTGGGCACGGGCCGCTGACCTGCGCCACTTTCTAACCATGTTTGTGGTGTTTGTGCTTTTTGCTGTGTGCTGGGCGCCGCTGAACTTCATTGGCTTGGCTGTGGCGCTGGACCCAGTCAACGTGGCACCTAAGGTACCCGAGTGGCTCTTTGTGGCCAGCTACTTCCTGGCGTACTTCAACAGCTGCCTGAACGCTGCCGTCTATGGCCTCCTTAACCAGAACTTCCGCCGTGAGTACAAGCAGATCTTCCTCTCACTTTGCACACCCCGAGCTCTGTTCCCCGATAACTCCCGATGCAACACTGAGGCCATTAGAAGCAAGCAATCCCCTGCTGTGAGCAACAACATCCTGGTGGAGGCTCACCTGTGAGGGGGTGGAGCTTAACTGTATGAACACCTTGTATGAAAATGGGTGAAACTGTTATTAACAAGAATTTGTTGGACGTTTAAAGACGACAGACACAGGTGTCTCTAAAGACTACAGACTTCAAGTTTACATCTCCATCTAAGCAATCACATGTTCCAGTATCAACCTGCTGGATGCTCACATCTTGAGATGGTGCTAAATATAAGTGAGTGGAGTGGCCTAACTGCACAACGGTATGTGAAATGGGTTGGAATTTGGTGGTCCTTTGGCAAGCACTTGAAGTAAAGACTACATGGAGACTACATATTGACATTTCCAATCAAAGCACCCAAAGAGCTACTCAGACCAATCGTAAACAGTGTACAAACTAGCTCTTCTTTCTGAGCTCTGTTCTTCAACAGCTTCTAATGCAACACCGTGGTCTATAAACACACTAGTTACGAGCAGCAATACCAAACTGGTGGAGGCTTGCATGTAAGGGGGTAGCCTAAATGTTAATAAAAGGAAGGGCTTGACTGCACATGTGTATGAAAATGGGTAAAGATTTTGGTGGATGTTTAAAGATGATGGACCTACGTGTCTTTAAGGTCTGCTACTATAGACTTTAATAACAATCCGGTGGATGCTTATCTTTAGGGGTGGTGCGAAGTGAGGAGAAGGGCTTACCTGCACAACAATATGCAAAACGGGTGAGAACCTCTTGAAGTAAGACCAAAGACCCAGGTGTCTCTAAAGACTCTGACCGGAGAGTGCAGGTTTACATTTTCAATCCAAGCAACCAAAAAACTAGCATATGATCAGGTATGCTAATGTCTACATCACATAAATGACTTAGACAACTAACAAGTTTCATACAATACAGCACATCCTGTATTCTGCATGAACCGTGTTCTCCAGTAGATCCTGATGCAACACCTTGGTCTATAAAAGCAATAAAAAAAGAAACCCAACCAAACAACCAACTAACCAAACAACCAACCAAACAACCAAACAACAAGATCAACAAGAACATAACCAGCATAAAACCAAAGCCAAAGCAAACAACTGACCATCTCCAACCTGGTGGAGGCTCACCTATAGTTGTGATACCTATAGGAACACCTATAGGAGTTTGACTGCACAACTTTATGAATATTATAGAAGTTAAATTTAGCATGATTACATCTTCCTCAACCTAAAAGTCTAGCACAGGCTCACCTTTGAGTATAGAGCTAAATATCAGGGGTATGACGGTATGCAAAATGGAGGAAATTTGGTATAAAATTGGTGACATTTTGAGGACGTTTGGTGGATTCTGATAGTAAGATCCCAGATACAACTATCACCAAAATCTGTTATCTCAATTCAACTAAAAATCCTCCAGTCACATGTTCTAATGTTTAAAACACACACAACCAAAGTGTAAGCATACAAAACAACCCAAAAAATCCTGGCTAATTGTCTCATCATAGTCTTTAAGGACCAGAGTTTACACCAAACATGTCTAGTTTTCCAGATCTAATGCTAATCCAGATGCAGTGCAGTCCAAAAAGTAGCTAAACTACAAGATTGATGAATGTCAGAAGGTATTTTTCCAGCTCTTGCGAACTTTGGCGCAGGATGATAATTAGCTACAATCTGGTCCTTATCTTTTTCTTATCTTCTGCATGGAACATCTTCAGTGTTCCATCTTACATGTTTCTCAAACCTCAGTCCTTGAGGGTGAAAACACTCCACAATTTATTATTCTTTTTTTTTCAACCAGTGCCTCTTCTTACCTTTGAGCTGTATGCTAAATTTTGTTAGGTCTGTCTGCTAGTTAGCTTCAGTCACTGGCACAGCATTTGGTAGCTAGCTAGTGATCAAGTAAATGTTGGGAAACAACTGTTAGAAGTTATTTAAAGCCAATTTCCTAACATACTGTGACATTTAAACATCTTTTGAATACTCAGCAGCATACTGATGGCTCATGTGAGTTATATGTAGCAGTGTTCTCTCACTATCTGATGCTAACACTAGCAGTTGTGCTAGTCTGGGTCATGTGAGGCTGCTGTTCCTCAGGCCACATTCGAGAGATGGAGTTTAGTTTTGATCTTCTGGCTTCAGGGGAAGTTTTGATTATCAGATCGTGATAAAAAAAATAAGGAAATGAGGGTGTTGTTCAGACTTTTCCAAAATATCTCACGACTTTACTCAGCAACTAAAGAGGTGGAAGACTGATTCTCTCAAGACAAACTGACTGTTGCTCTTGTGAGGAAAACGTAAAACTAGCCAGATTTTTAGGATTATAAACTGATAACTCATGATATAATGCTGTTGGTCAGTTTTATAATATCAACTCCAACACTTTGCTCTCTTTACAAAAGCTCATGAAGGTTTTGTTCATCACAGAAATAATGTTTCAGTAATGTTTTTGTATTTACATGCTTATTTTATGTTGAAATTATTATTATTTTTTATTATTAAACTCATGTATGAAATTGTATTTTTAACCCAAATGAGTGTTTCGTTGAATGCACCGGTGCTGAACATTAAACTTTATACCTACGTCTTTTTTCCAGTTGCATCGCTCTGTCATTGTTTCTCTTATAGTCATAAACCATTTAGCAAACGAGAAGCAAACTACAGTCCACCAGTACTGTAGATCAGGGCTGTAACGATGTATTGGTTTAAAAGGCGACGATTAAATTAATCATAAATTAACAATTATTATCAAAAAAGGACAAACAACTGATGTATTTAAAAATGATCCACATTTTTAAAATAATGTGTAAATTATTTAAAAGATAGGCGAAGTGATTTGCGCGTAAGTCTGATACTTTTAAAATAGTCTTTTTCTACGTTGGTTACGTATCGATCAGAAGCTACTGAATCAAATCGCATCGATTCAGTGATATCGTCAAATATCGTATCGTTACCTTAGCAACAGAAATTGTATGGTATCGTGTGGAAGTGTGACGTTTACGCACTTGCTATAGTACGAATAGCTGACTGTTATCAATCGTTTATGGAATTAGGGAATATTTATTTATGTTTATGCAACAGTTCCTTCCAGTCCAGTAATCTGATTGGTCGAGTTACGCTCCACATTCACACTGGAACGTTTCACTGCGTGTATCACTCCGCTCGTCATCAACCTGTTCGCCACGTAACCTTCCACTTCCTGCGTCCCGCTGAACGGTTACTACAGTAGTGTTAGTGACATCATCAGCAGATATGCAGAACCGTCTTCTTTCTTTTTTCCTTCTTTCTTTCCTTCTTTCTTTCTTTCTTTCTTTCTTTCTATCATTTTTTCATTTATTCATTCATTTATTCTTTCTTTTATTCATTCATTCATTCTTTCTTTCTCCATCTTTGTCTTTCTTTCTTTCTTTCTTTCTTTCTTCCTTTCATTAATTTATCCTTTCTTTCTTTCTATCTATCATTTTTTCATTCATTCATTCATTCATTCTTTTTCCATCTTTGTGTTTCTTTCTTTCTTTCTTTCTTTGATTTATTCTTTCTTTCATTAATTTATCCTTTCTTTCTTCTTTCTTTCTTTCTTTCTTTCTTTCTTTCTTTCTTTCTTTCATTTTTTCATTTATTCATTCATTCTTTTTCCATTTCTTTCTTTCTTTTTCTTTCTCTTTTTTTCTTTCTTTCACATAGCCTCTGTCTCCCCCTAGTGGTGGATTATAATAATAGCACCTACACGTGACTTTAGCGTCACGTGACCACACCCGGAAGTAAATCTTCTCTCGTTTCACTAGACTGCCATAGCGCAGAATTGCGTTTGTTTACGCATTAAATTAATTACGGTGTTTTCTTTTTTGTAAAATTCGTTTGCAAAGTGAAGATGCAGAGCTACGACAAGGCGTCTCTCAGCTCGAGGTCTGGCCCTGTGACAGACAGCAGAGGGTAAATTAATCATACTTTAATGAATACTAGCTTAGCATGTTAGCAGCAGCTCACTGAAATAACCAGCGGTTTATTATAGGGATAAACGCTAATTAGACACTTCATATGAATAAAATAAACGTTTTTAGTCCTTTCAGAGAAAATATATTGTATTCAGAGGAAATGTATAGAAGAGGAAGAGAGATTTATTGGACTGGAAGATTCAATAGAGGAACTGCACTGCAATTAGTGCACGTGCCTTTAATAAATTATCACAAAAATCAGTCAATTAAATGAATTTATGGTTTAAATGTCAGTTACATGAGGGTTTTGGAAAAGAGCACATTGTATAATTGAGGATTGTTTTTTGTATCCAGTCTGAATTGTGCATGAAGCTGTGTCTATAATCTAAATTTACTTAATAACCAGCTGTAAGATACTTTTCCCCAGCACCTAGTACACAAGTTTATTCTGTTGGGTTTATATTTAATATATCTTTATATTTATTTAAAAAAAAAAGAAAAAAAAAAAGGTTTTACTCTTTCGATCACATCCTGAGACTCTGCTGCTAAATTTATGGCTTTAGAAATTAACATGACATCCAACACAAAAATCTGATTAATTAGTCAATCAAATTAATCAAATTAATTAATCTGATTCATTTTTTTTTTGCCAGATATGGATGAAAGTTTTACACATTCATCCACCAATCAGATTGTTTATCCTGTCACTTGAATGTTGTTGCATCAGAAACCTGATGAGTAGCTGAAATGAGATGATGGTTCTTTCTTTCTCTACTTCTTTATATGTTTCTCTCTCTCTCTCTCTCCAACAGGAATGATGGATCGTTATTAGCGGTACTGAAGACTTTGCTGTTTTTCACCATCCTGATGATCACTCTTCCCATCGGACTCTACTTCACTTCTAAAAAATATTTGTTCGAAGGTTTGTTTTGCGCTCACACCATGTTCACATGAAATCTTCCACGTCGCTTTACCGAGAAAAAAACGCAAAAAAACCTCCTCTGTCCTGAAGATGTCGGGAAAGTTACAGCTTTACCTCTGACTGTTCCAAAGCGCTGACACTGGAGACTCCTTCCATAAATGTTACATAAACACATTTCTCCTTACTGAAAACTTCACCAGATCAACAATTACATGTTTTTTTTAAATCCATTTATTATCTGTGAAGCTGTTACTATAGAAACAATAACATCAGAACGAGTGCATTACAATAACCCTGTGATGTAAACCTTTCCCTGACTCTCTCTCTCTCTCTCTCTCTCTAAATTATGGAGAAATAACTTTTGTAAATGGATTTGGATAAAGAAGTGGAAATAATGTAAAGAACTTGTATGGAAGAAAAATGGTTTTAATAAAGTATTGTTAAAAATCAAATCTCTTTCTCTCTCTCTCTCTCTCTCTCTCTCTCTCTCTCTGTCTGTTCTCAGGATCTCTGGGTTACTCCAGCAATGACAGCTACTTCTACGCCGCCATCTTGGCTGTGGTGGCTGTGCACGTGGTCCTGGCGCTGTTTGTTTACGTGGCCTGGAATGAGGGATCGCGGCAGTCGAGGGAAGGAAAGCAGGACTGAGGGAGAGGAAAAAGGATTAGGAGAGGTAGAGAGAGAGGGCGAGAGAGAGAAACCAGGTTTTTGATTCTGTTAAAAAATGAAAGAACACACACACACACACACATGAGTGAAACACACAGGAGACTTCTGATGCAGTGAAAACACATGTACTGTACACGTGTACCTACAAAGGTCAGAGGTCACTATGAAGCCTGAGGAGTGTGTATAGTGTGTTGTAGAAAATGTAGAAGGTTTAAGGGTTCCTCTGAGGAAAGCTTTAGGGTTCTATGTAAAATTGTACAACACTGTTTCCTTATCCTAAAGAATTCAAAGTAGAACCTTTTTCGAGGCTAAGAGAACCCTTAATTATCCAGTGAACCCTTAAAGAACCATCACAGGTTTTAGAGATTAAAAACACAGCAATGAGCAGTTAATACCAGCTTCTCCATGCACTTAGGAAATGGGTTCTTTAAAAGCTTAAAGGTTCTTTGGATAATTAAGAGCTCCAGTAAGAACTCGCTGTGTTGCACAGTTCTGCGTAGAACCTGTTAAAGCTTTCCCCAGAGGAACAAGCGAAGAATCCTTTCATGCTTCGAAACTTGGACGAGTGTAGTTCAGGAACCTTGGAATGAAAAATCCGAAAAAAATCCAATATGACAGTTTTTGTTATCTCAGTACAGCTTGTCCTGTTTATACACAGGACATTAAACGCTATAATTTGGTTCCAGAAAGTGCTAGAATGTTGTTTAGACTGAAGTCATTGATTAGAACTAGACAGTGCTAGATAGTGGTAGTGTTCACATTTCTGTAAAGTGTACAAACCCTGCACATGTAACGCATCTAACAGCGTAGCACCACACACACACACACACACACACACACACAGGTTTATCTGACTCGGAAACAAAACGTTATCGCCTGTAATGCTCTTAAAAGCGTCGACTGAACGCTTCATCTGCTCCGAGCTCATTAAAATCCGTTTCATGTGTCGAGTTTGGGCTTTTTCTCCTCCTTCTGTGCAGTGAGTTCAGTTTTCATGTGTCTTAGATCTGTGCTGAACATCATCGTTATAATGTGATCTACATAATTGTGATTATTATTGTTATTATTATTATTTTAAAACTAATAACTGATCTTTATATGATGCTTACAGAGCTCCTGATGGGACCTTTGCAAAAAAAAAAAAATTACATACTGAAAAAAAAGTTCGCACACGTGATAATTTTCCACTTTCACAAGATTATTTTTCTTTAATAAAACTAGAATTAACGCAATCGTAAGTTACACCCAAGATAACAATACATCACGTCCCTTTCTTTCAGAAATTGTTTTTTTCTTCATGAATACAGAAAATTAACAAGTGTGAATTTTTTCATAAAGAAAACGAAAAACATTACACCATGTCCTTTGCTTTTAGAAAAAAAAATTGCATGAAAACAGAAAATTATTTCCTTCGCACACGCACTAACCCATTTTTCACAAGAAATTTTTTTTGGATTTTTTTTTTTTTTTTTTGCAAATGTCCCTTTGCAAAACAGTGTTTGTCCTCAAGGAAATCAAATCTCCAATTTTTAAATGTGAATTTAATTTAAACATTTAATTTAATTTAAACATTGTGCGCTTAAAGAAAAAATTAAAGCTGTAATAGAAACTGTTTCAAAATCTTTTGTATTTGAATTTTTTTTTGTCTTAGCAGTCCTAACAATTTAATTATCAAACTATTACTTATTTATTTGAAATTTAGATACTGTAGATAAGGTATCTTGGGAGTCAGGAAACATGCAGAGAGAAGGAATGCGTGTTGATGGAAATGGAGGAGAGGGAAAAAAAGAAACACTCGTCGGTGCGGAAATTCTGAGCGCACGTCTGAGGGTCGGAATTCCGGCGTGTTCGCGGCGTTCCGTCCTCTCCTGCGGGTGACTGCATTCCCTCCACATCACCTCAGTGTCTACAGCACGCACACACACACACACACACACGGGATTCCTCCTGTGTTTCAAACAGACTTGGATTAAAGGACAAGGGCAGAGTTCAGCTCCCCTTACTGCAACTTTATATGTGAAATTTGTGGTTTTTTAGACGCTTCACTTTTTACGTTTTTACACGGTTTTCATATGTGATTTTCTCACATGAAGAATTCTTCATCACGGATTGTTCGCATGATGTCCGAGTTCACGTGAGCAATTGCAGGACCTAACATGCTGCAATGCAGCTTCACTTTTAAAAAAAATTTTATTTATTAAAGACATGATCACTTATTGATCGCATAATCACACATGAAATGTATTTTATTTTCCATAAGCTCAAAAAAAAAAAAAAGTTGTAGCGCCAAATCACTTTCTTCCTTTAGGACAGAATTTGCAGAAAGAGGCGTGGCCTCTATAATAGAAACACCTGTCTCCCTGCTCTTTCATGCGAATCAGTTAATCAATCCAATCAGCCAATCATGTGTGAGCAGTACAGTGCATAAAATCACACAGATACAGGTCAAGAGCTTCAGTTCATGTCCACATCAAACCAAAACCATCCATCGAGCAGCAGTAGTGTGGGCGGAAACACCTTGCTGATGAGAGAGAGCTGACAGGAAGGCTATAGTAACTCAAATAACCACTCTGTACAACCGTGCTGAGCAGAAAAGCATCTCAGAATGTGCAGCATGTTGAATCCTGAGGCGGATGAGCTACAACAGCAGAAGCCCACATCGTGTTCCACTCCTCACAGGCTCGGGCACAACTAATGTCCAAAGCGGAGTGAAACCGAGATCAGCACTGTTTTGTTTAGATTCACGCTACATGTAATTAAACAAACTAAAAAAATAAAAATAAAAAAATAAAAAAACGAGGAGGGTGTAGGGCTGAAAACATCCTCACAAAACTCTCTCTTTAGTCAGAAATAAAAACTGTAAACTGTAAAAACTTTCATAAAAACTGTTATTAAGCACATTTTAGCTTTCTTACTTTTTCACTGGCATTTGTTGTGTAATGTGTGTGTGTGTGTCCATTCATGTATAAGCGCCAAACATTAAGGTGTGGTCCTGAAACAGCTTAAATCTTTCTTTCCTTTGTATGACTCACCCCAACACACACACACACACAAGTGACATAAGTGGACGTTGTGTAATGCATCTTTACTCTCATTTCCTCTGTTTTATGTGCTCCTGTCACTGCAGCTCAAAATAAGATATTACCATGGAGAGGTCAGGACCACACACACACACACACACACACACTAAGCCTACATAACATCCTCCGCTTACAGAATCACAACACAGAAACAGTTTCCAGTTTGTGTAAAACAGTTGGAGAGTTCATTATGGGGAAGGAGGTTTGACTGCTTTACAACAGCTATACACACTGCACACACATTGGTACGCACCACAAACAACATACACACACACACACACACACACACACACTACACTAAGTATTATTAACACACGTACCTGAGGTGTAGGTCATCAGAACAAGAACTGGAAAGTGAACCTGGAAACCGGAGTCTGAATCCAGAATCAAAACAGCAAATAAGAATATGAATTGGAAGCTGAATCAGAAACTGAAACTGAATCTGAATCTGAGTTGGAATATGGATTGAAGCCTGACTCATAATCAGAGTCTGACTCATAATCTGAATCGGTAGAAAAATCAGAATCTGAGTAAAAACTGGAATCGGAATCAGGCTGAAATGGTGAACCAGAATATGTGTTGGTATCTGAATCAGAATCAAAATGGCAGATAAGAATGTGAATTTAAATCTGAATCCAAATTTAAATCTGAATCAGAATTTTAATGGTGTTGAACATATAAAATAGAATATGAACATGAATCTGAACCTGAACTGAATTCTGAAAAAAGAATCAGAAACTGACTCCTAATCTGAATGGGTAGAAAGATCAGAATCTGAACAAGAATTTGAATCAGGCTGAATCGGGAAACCAGAATCTGAATCTTTCAGTATATGAATTAGAATCTGAATCTGATTCAGAATCGAAATTTTGATTTGTAACCAGAATTAACATCAGAACATGAATTGGAATCTGAACCTGAATCAGAAACTGAATGGGTATAAAGATTAGAATTTGAGTGAGGATCTGAATCTGTTTCAGAACAAGAGTTAGAATCTGAATCGGACTGAATGAGAAAACTAAAATCTGAATTGGCATCAAAATCAGAAACAAAATGCAAATAAGAATATGAAGTAGAATCTGAATCTGAATTGGAAGCTGAATCAGACTTGGAATTGTTTTTATCATATATATTATAATCTGAATTTGACTCAGAAGCAGAATTTGAATCTGATTTATACCTAAAACTGGAACCAGAATATGAACTGGAATCTGAATCTGAATCAGAATTGAATGCTCCAAAGGGAATCTGAGTGAGAATCTGAATCTGAATCAGAACATGAACTGGAATCTCAATCAGGTCTGAATCAGCAAACCGGAATCTAGTTGCTATCTGAATCAAAATGGCAAATAAGAATATGAATTAGAATCTGAATCAGTATCTGAATTGACAGCTGATAAAGAAATCCGATTCAGGAATTAGAACCAGAAAGAAACACAGAAAAAAAAGTTTAATAAATGGAATAGCATGAGTATTAAAATTTAGAATGACTAATATCTGTTTTTTTTGCAGTGTGAACAAAATCCAGAATGTTCTGAGATGATACAGTAGGTCAATAATCGGTTATAGAACATACCAGAAGTTTTATCTTCTTATAACTTACTGCCTGAATGATAACACACAACATCCTGCCATCCAAAACTCGTCCAAATGACAGGATAGATAAAAATAGATAGTGTGTGTGTGTGTGTGTGCGCGTGTGTGACTTTACTGATACAGAGCTGCTGATTTTGTTGTTGGCTTGCAGCTCTCTAAATAATTATTCAACTGATTTATTGAATTCTGTTTCCCTTTTTAGTTTAAATGTAGTTTAAGAATAGGCTAAGCCTGTGTGTGTGGGGGTGTGTGTGTGTGTGTGTGTGTG
>CM040480.1:17421161-17508687 GCA_022758105.1 Pangasianodon gigas
CTCCTCTCCTCTCCTCTCCACTCTGCTCCACTCCTCTCCTCTCCTCTCCTCTCCATTCTGCTCCTCTCCACTCCTCTCCTCTCCTCTTCGTTCCTCTCCTCTCCTCTCCACTCCACTCCTCTCCACTCCTCTCCTCTCCACTCCTCTCCGCTCCACTCCACTCCTCTCCTCTCCTCTCTGCTCCTCTCCTCTCAAAATGTGTCAAAACGTAACATATGAATTGCTGGGTTTCATGTAGGAACTGCACTTCTTTACTTTATTCTGTTAGCTAATTAGCATGCTAGCAATCCGGCTAGTTAGCATGCTAGATGATAAGTATATTTAGCAAGCACTGACTCTGACTAAGATGTGCGAGTTTGGAAATCAAATCCTCACTGCGTGTGTTTTTAATTTATTTATTGCTAATAATGTATTGCTGTAATTTATTATCTGTAAAAGGAATATAGCAGGAGGGTATGAAGGGGGAGTTAGGTGTAAAAGCTTTCGGATTGGTGTGTGTGTGTGTGTGTGTGTGTGTGTGTGTGTGTGTTGGCTGACGGACCGAACAGGAGGTGAGATGACTCTCATGACTCCAGATGGAGTGTGTGGTATCCGTGTCACCACCGTGCGCAGTGTTCAGCCAGTGTTCTTTAGGCAGCGATACACACATCCTGTCCTCTCCCATCACACACTCTTCTTCTTCTGCTTATCTTGTCCTCCATTCATCGCTCTACTTTATTCTCTCACTTTATTCTCTATCCCCGCTCTTTGTCTCTCTGGTTTGTCCTGAGGGTGGTTGAGTAATAGATGTGTGAAAAATCGTGAGAGAGAGAGAAAGAGAGAGAGAGGGAGAGAGAGAGAGTCAGAGGAAGGGAGATGCCGTGTTTGTCCTATCAGCAGGAGGACAGAAGTTATGAAGTTTTGTCATTTACATAAAATTAATATTCACAAGTGGACTTTAAACATCACCCCGTCTGTCTGTCTGTCTGTCTGTCTGTCTCTCTCTGTCTCTCTGCCTGTCTGTCTGTCTGTCTGTCTCTTTCTCTCTCTGTGTGTCTGTCTCTCTCTCTCTCTCTCTCTCTCTCTCTCTGTCTGTCTGTCTGTCTCTCTCTGTCTCTCTCTCTCTGTCTCTCTCTCTCTCTGTTTTCTGTCTGTATGTCTGTCTGTCTGTCTGTCTCTTTCTCTCTCTCTTTCTCTCTCTCTGTCTGTCTGTCTGTCTGTCTCTCTCTCTCTCTCTCTGTCTCTCTCTCTCTCTCTCTCTCTCTCTGTCTGTCTGTCTGTCTGTCTGTCTGTCTCTTTCTCTCTCAATCTCTCTCTCTCTCTCTGTCTCTCTGTCTGTCTGTCTCTTTCTCTCTCTCTGTGTCTGTCTCTGTCTGTCTCTCTCTCTCTCTCTGTCTGTCTCTTTCTCTCTCTCTGTGTCTGTCTCTGTCTGTCTCTCTCTGTCTGTCTGTCTGTCTGTCTGTCCCTCTCCTCTCTCTCTCTCTGTCTCTCTCTCTCTCTCTCTGTGTCCTATAATGTGTAATATGATGAAAATTATTCGTGTTTTTTTAAACGTGTGAGAGCACAGTTTCTCATTCATAAGTGTGCACTCTGTCAACTGTGTGATTCTGTACAGAGACATTTCACCATTTCACTCTTTCACTCTTTCACAATTTCTCCACTTTACAATGTTTTTCACTTCAATAATTCACATTTCTGCTGTTTCACTCTTTTAACATTTCACCATTTCATCATTTCTCCTTTTACCAGTTCACTGATGTGGGCTGTAGCACGAGTAAACCTACAGTGTAATAAAGGAATCATTAATTACACAGTGTGTGTGTGTGTGTATGTGTGTGTGTGTGTGTTTGTGCGCATGCGCAAGCGCAACGCTTGCATTCTGCTGTGTCAGTGCTGGGCTCTAAGACAGCTTCACAATGTAACCATGACAACAAGAAACCAGAACAGAGAAAGAAAGAGTACTGTGAGAAGTGTGTGTGTGTGTGTGTGTGTGGTCGATTGGTAGTCATGAATCAGTGTCACAGTGCGTCATAATGTCACTGATACACAGCAGTGATGTCACACCCTGCTGTCACGCCCCCCTGTCTGTCCACACTGAGAGACGGAGTGTGTGTGTGTGTGTGTGTGTGAGTGACCTACTTACACAAACCAAGAGTATTAATGCGGTGTAGGTGCAGATGAGTAACAGAAATATTAATCACACACACACACACACAGAGTCAAGCCAACACAGCAGGTGTTCTAAAGAAACATAAAAAATACATTATACCTTGTGTGTGTGTGTGTGTGTGTGTAAAATGAAGCAACTGTGTCAGTGTTATAAAATGAAAAAAAAACAAAACCATTGACTTAATTATAGTTTCTCATCTGCATGAATTAGTTTGTGCCTTTTCCTTTCATTCAGTAGAATAGACCTCTCTCTCTCTCTCTCTCTCTCACACACACACACACACACACAGAAGAGATGGTGGAACCTCTCTTTCATTGTGATGTAGACGAGATGACAGAAACTTCTCCCCAAGAGAAGATCCCTAGAGAAAGTAAGGTAGAAGAAGTTTTTGAGTGAGTGAATGTGTCTCATAGCTCCTTTGTGATGTCATAGATGAGGAGGTAGAACCTCAGTTCCTTTGTGATGTCATAGATGAGGAGGTAGAACCTCAGTTCCTTTGTGATGTCATAGATGAGATGGTGGAACCTCAGTTCCTCTGTGATGTCATAGATGAGATGGTGGAACCTCATTTCCATTGTGATGTTATAGATCAGATGTTGGAACCTCATTTCCTTTGTGATGTCATAGATGAGATGGTGGAACCTCATTTCCATTGTGATGTTATAGATTGGATGTTGGAACTTCAGTTCCTTTGTGATGTCACAGATGAGATGGTGGAAGCCCAGTTCCTCTGTGATGTCGTACAGGATGTCATAAACAAGATGGCGGAAGCTCAGTTCCTGTGTGATGTCATGAATGAGGTGGTGGAACCTCAGGATGATGTCCATGCTTAAAAAAACCCCAGTACCTTTAAAACATAATCAGACCTTACAGACCACAAAGGGTACCACGGAGAACTTACTTCTTCTGGCTCAGTTCATGTTTCATGTTGAACACATCAGGCTAAAGTTGAGTCAGAATGAAAAAAAAAAAGTCCAAACGTAGGAAAATAACAACCTTCTGAAAAACATGACCTCGCTGTTCACCTCTGTGTTGTGAATAGTGAAACACGATCCGCGCTTTGCTTCCTCGTCTAATCTAATCAAGAGGCAATTCAAAGACAGATTGTGTTCCTTGTAAATGAGGTGATAAACTGAAAGGCAGTGGAGTGTTTTATTTTTCTCGTGTGAGAGAGATTCCTTCCTTCCTTACTTGCTTGTGTATCCTCTGGCCGTGAGTGCTCTGTTCTAAAACTGAAGAAAATTCAACATTAACACAGTGATAATACAGACAGATTTTTTTGAGATTAGCATGCTTGTCGTAGCCGATAGCCAGACTGGACTTTGTTGGACTGTGTTTGTTTTTCCCTCAGCATCTGGAGGAAGCAGCGAGCTGTAATTGGTTATTAATTAACAGCCGAAATGTGACGAGAAGTCAGAGGAGTGCAAGTAAACAAAACCATAAGCGTACTAGCGAGACTAAGCTAATGAATTCCATCTCACTCTCCTACACAGATCTCGAGCGAGGAAAGAAGTCTTGCTCGGACGCTACACTCTCACGGATTTCCTCCAGGACGACTGGAATAAATCGACAGCCAGAGCTTGTGAGTATCGTTTCGATCTGTCTACATCAGAAGTTTTGCATCACAGCATCAGATGGATGGCATGATGTCTCTACCAGCTAAGATGTTAAGTTAGCAGGAGTTTGTTAGCAGTCACTGGTTTGATTTTAGTGTGTTGTTCTCAGAATGCTGAAGTTTCCAAATGCTAATCATCAGCGTGGAATAATACAGAGTAAATGTACAGCAGAAGTAGAAGTAGAAGTATGGGTGAAAGTGAAAGAGTTTCTACGTTTAAAGAGTAAAAGTACATTTTCGGGAGCTACGACAGCTACCAGTCGAGGAGGTGTAAGACTAACACATGCTTCCTACGAGACACGTGAAACCAGCCAAGCGCATCTCATACACAGCGTAACACACTCAGAGAAAAACGCTATCTACCCTCTTCTACATACATGAGCTTAAACATGCACGTGATTGGCTAGTGTCTCTTTGATTGACAGGGGAGAGCGAGTATGCCCCTCCCACCCACAGAGCACAGCCAATTTTGCTCCCTTCGATAAGACAAATGCTTTTCTGTTGCTCCACTTGGGAGCTCAAGAGTAAATAAATATTTTTAACTGATCACACACAAGCGTTTGTTTTTCATTTGTTTGGTGACAAATTTGGCTTGTTGGTTAGCTAACGTTTAAACTAGCTAGCATATTTACCAGGGGAATAATACGATTTTTAACGAGTACTTTGAAGGGCTGAAATTAAAATGTAAGGAGTTAAAAAGTATGGTTTTTTCCTCTTTTAAATGTATTTGGGAAAGTATTCATTTCTGATAATAATTCAGTAAAAGTACAGTAATGGTGTACAGACACTCAAATATTTTTCCACCTCTGCTTAACACACCCACACCCACACACACACCCCCACACACACACACATCTTCTTCCTGTGTGATTGTTTCATGCGGGGGATGAGGACGTTGATTGTTTATGATCGGCAGGAAATGTTTTTGTTTATGATCGGCAGGAAATGCTTTGTTATCTGTTTAAAGGTTATATTTAATATTAGTTCCTGTTCTCACTTATGTTCTAGCTTTACCTCTGAGTGTTACAAAGCGCTGACACTGGAGACTCCTTCCATAAACATCTCCTTTACCACATCAGGGATTATACGAATGTCTATATTACAGCTGTATCACTGTTATCATTAGCTAGCCAGCTATATGTATGTGTCTCATTTTTTGTAGTTCATGCGTAGCTCTTTTTTTCCACATAAATCTACATAAAATGAAGAAAAAACTCATTTCAGTTTGTCTTTGAGAAAAATCTCCGTTCAGTCTGTTTCTTAGAGCAGCTGCCAGAATTGTAACTCAGTCATGCTTTGGCACAGGAAGTGAATAATCACCTGTTGCTTTTCCTAAGTAGTGCAAATGTAAGGTGTCACACACACACACGTACACACACCATTCAGAAATGATTTACACTTGTCCATGACTCACAGATCAGCCTGAATGAAGGCAAATGCGATTTTATTTATGATCTCTTTTTTAAAAAGTCTCTGTCTCTTCACATCTATAAAAAGATTCCAGGTTTAGCGTTTTGATCATCTGCGGGTGTGTGTTTCAGATTAGGAAAGAAAATAACGTAGCGGGATGAAAAACACACGTTATTAGACATCTTTACTGACGGCACATGGTGTGAGGTTTCATTTATTCAGCTGGAGAAACTGCTAGAATATAGAAAGACTTTTAAAGAGGAGCTCATTTCATCACAACAATGCAGAGACACAACTTTTTCTGATTTGTGTAAATAAATATGCTCCTGTTGTTGTGTATTTTAACACTAAACAGCGTTTTTGTGATGTGAGAGCAAAAATCTGAGCTGAGTGTGGCTGAGTGTGCAACCTAGTGAACACACTTCTCCCACAGTCTCTCTCTCTCTGCTGTTCTACTGACCCACATTCAGCGGTGTGCAGTGTGTGTGTGCGCGTGTGTGCGTGCGCGTGTGTGCGTGAGAGCGCGCGCACAGCACCACAGTCAGCCAGCTCTGATGTGAAGCGAACACGAGTGTCAGAGTCAGAGATTCAGTGCATGAGACAGAAAAAGGAAGGAAGAAAGGAAGGAAATAAAGAACAAGAGAAAGAGGAAGGAAGGAAACAGTGAGGAAGTGAACGCAGAAGGAAGTACACACGTCCCGATCCCACCTGTTAGGTTTTCCATACGATTCCATACGATATCCCCATCATCAGAGTTCTGAGAATCAGCTGATCCGGAGTCGTGATCTGATGTTCTTCTCTTAACCAAAGCAACATTCTGCGAACTCCTGAGTGTGTGAAACATCGCAGACGTCACGTCTCCTCTGTTCACGTGCACGAGTCGTGACGTGCAGGTCGACGTCACGCGTGTCGTTCACGGAATAAAATCTGTCACCGGATCAGATCTGAAAATAAAATCCGATCTACCACCGATCCGGCGTTTCTGGTCCATACTAAAATCTGTTCTTCTGTACTTAAAAACAATAGGAGAAAGAAAAAGGAAGGAAAAGAAAGAAAGAGGCAAAGGGAGGAATACAGAAGATGAAAAAAGGAAATAAAGGAAAATAACAAAAGAAGACATAAAGAAAAGTAGAAAAGGGAATGAAGAAAAAACAGAAAAAAGGAGAAAATCAGAGAAAGGAAGGAGGAAGGAAAAGAGAAAGAGGAAGGGAAAGAAGGAATGAAAAAGGAAGGATGGTAAGAAAAGAAGCAAAGTGAAGAAACAAATGGAAAAAGACGGTAAGGAAGATAGAAAGTAATGAAAGAGAAAGGGTTAGGAGGAAAAGATGGAGAAGAATAAAGCAGAGGAAAGAAAGAAAGAAAGAAAGAAAGAAAGGGAAAAAAGAAAAAAGGATGGAAAGAAAAGTAGAAAGAGGAAGAAATGACGATAGAAAGAAGGAATGAAATAAATAAGAAAGAAGAGAAAGAAGAATGGCAAGACAGGGATGGAAGGAAAAACACAAGAAGAGAAGAAATAAGGGACAAGGGAAGGAAAGATGTAAGCAAGATAAAGATGAAGGGAAAAGAAAGTAAGGAAAAGGGAATAAAGAGGAGAGAAGAAAATAAATGGAGAAAAAGAAAGGAAGAATGAGGAAGGAAGAAAAACCAAAAGAGGAAAAAAGGAGTAGGAGAGAGAGAATTGAAACAAATGATTAACAAAAGTGAAAGGTAGTGTAAGAAAAGAACGGTGAAGAAAGAAAGGAAAAAAGAAGGAAGATAGAAAGTAAGGAAAGAGTAATAGAAAAAAAGGAGAAAATGAAGACAAAAAGGGGAAAATTTAAGAAGAAGGTAGAGAACAAAAAGAGAAAAAGGGAAGAAAGAAAAGGAGAAAAAAGTAATTAATGGGTGAATGATGGATACAGAGAAAGGAAGGAAAGAAAGGAAAAAAGAAAGTGGAAAAAGAGAAGATAAAATGGAAAAAGGGAAAGAGGAAGGAATGAAGGAATGAAAGAAAGAAGGGACAGTGGAAAAGAGGACAGGTTGTGAGGTAAAGTGTGTTTGCTGACCTGAATAAACTCCACACACACACACACACACACACACACACTCCGCTCACTGCCTCAGTGTCCACGTGCCAGGATCACGACGCATGATGCAGCGTTCGCCATGGCAACCGGACGGATGCAAGCTTCTTTTTCTTCCCCTTCACACTGTCACACCATCTAAGAATGAAAAGATGAATCATCTCAAAGCTTTTAGCACTTCATCACAATTCCAGCGTACTTTTTAAACGAGCCGCGATTAATCACACGGCCGCTACGACTTCCGACTCTGGCTTTAATCCTCACAAAACACACGACTCATCCCCGAGTCACCGAGAGGAAAGTGTTCAAAGCCTTTTCAGCTGAGAGCAAGCACTCGAGTGGGAGTGTGTGATATCAGTAGGTGTGTTTTCACTACTTTCAGTACTTGTGTGTTTTCAGTAGTTGTGATTTAAATAGATGTGTGTTTTAGTAGTAGAGTAGTTTCAGTAAGTGTGTGTTGTCAGTAGTTGTGTGTTTTAGTAGTAGTTTCAGTAGGTGTGTGTTGTCAGTAGTTGTGTGTTTTAGTAGTAGTTTCAGTAAGTGTGTGCTGTCAGTAGTTGTGTGTTTTAGTAGTAGAGTAGTTTCAGTAAGTGTGTGTTGTCAGTAGTTGTGTGTTTTAGTAGTAGTTTCAGTAGGTGTGTGTTGTCAGTAGTTGTGTGTTTTAGTAGTAGAGTAGTTTCAGTAAGTGTGTGTTGTTAGTAGTTTTGTGTTTTCAATACTTCTCTGTGTGTGTGTGTGTGTGTGTGTTTCTGCTATGCATTGTGTCAGAGTGTGCTGTGTGATGCAGATATATAGTGTGATGTGTGTGGAGGTTATGGGAGTGCTGCATATGGGGCAGTGTGTGTGTGTGTGTGTGTGTGTGTGTGGAGGTAGTGGGGCCCCTGCTTAACCTTCAGTTACACTGAACCCAGAATAACCCCTCTCTCCATCCTTGACTTAATTTGTGTACGTATGTGTGTGTGTGTGTGTGTGTGTGTGTCTGTGTGTGTGTGTGTGTGTGTGTGTATACGTGTGTATATTCCTCTGCTTTCCTCAGTCTTCATGTCTCGATGTGCTGCTTCTCCAGTGTGCTGAATGTGCTTTGCATACAGGTAATGAATGAATGTGTGTGTGTGTGTGTATTTAAGTTGTATGTGTGTATACGAGTGTATTTTGCAGATCTGTGTGAGTGTGTGTGTGTGTGTATTGATGTTGTTAAGTGTTGCTCCCCACGCTGACCTACTTTCCCCGTAGCGACCGGTGCAGCGTCGTTCTGTGAAAAGAGTAGGATCACTGTTTCTGCGATCGTCTCCTCCTCTCAGAGCAGGGCTGCATTTGCAGCAGAGGTGTGTGTGTGTGTGTGAGTGTGTGTGTGAGTGTCCCTGTTTCAGATCAGCTGTGTGTTGGCAGAAAAATGTCGGCTGAAGTGAGGTTAGACTGCGGGAATGCGATTCCTCTCTGTAACGGGGAAAGGTAAAGCAGAGCTGTGTGTGTGTGTGTGTGTGACAGAGAGAAATAAACTCACTCTGGGTATTTTCCTGTTCCTTACTCTGCTGTCAGCCAGTGTGTGTTTTCAGTAGTTGTGTGTTTTTAGTTGGTGTGTATTTTCAGTAGGTGTGTTTTTCAGCAGTTATGTCTGTTTTTCGCAGTGTGTTCAGTACTTGTGTGTTTTCAGTACTTGTATTTTTCCAGCTGTTTTAGGTGACGCAGTTTGTCACTTGTGTGTTTTCAGTACCTGTGTGTTCTCAATAATTGTGTGTCTTTCTCTAGTTGTGTGTTTTCAGTTCACCTTGTGTTTTCAGGGGTTGTATTTTTAGGTGTGTGTTTTGAGTGATGAGAGATGTCAGTAGGTGTATTTTCAGATGTGTGTTTTAGGTGATGCAAGGTGTCAGTATTTGTGTGTTTACAGTACTTGTGCATTTTCACTACACATGCACTCTCAATAATTATGTTTTCCAGTAGTTGTACACAGTTTGTCATTAGTAGTACTAGTGTGTTTTCAGTGCATGTGTGTTCTCAGTTATTTTGTGTTTTTCAGTCATTGAGTATCACCAATGGTTTTAGTATCTGTGTGTTTTCAGTAGTTGTATTTTCAGATGTGTTTTCAGTCTATTTTCAGTGATGTGTAATGTCAGTTTTCAGCCAGTATGTGTTTTTTTAGTAGGTGTTGTGCTGGCAGGATTTGTGTGTTTGTGAGTAGTCAGTCAGTGTGTGTTTTCAGTAAGTGTGTCTTTATTAGCTGTGTTTTCAGTACTTGTGTGTTTTTTGTAAATGTGAATGGCTGCATTTGTTTTCAGAGGTTGTGTGTTTCTCAGTACCTGTGTCTTGCCAGTTGGGTATTGTCAGTACTTTTTTGTGTACAATTGTGTATGTTTTTCGGCACTGGCACCTACACACCTAGTTAATAGTTCACTAGGTGTGTAGGTGTCAGTCTTTCTATGTATTGTCAAGTTGTCAGTTTGTGTTTGCTTTCAGTGGTTGTGTATTTTCTGTGGGTGTATGTTGACAGTTTCTCTGTGCTTTCAGGTGTTGTATTAGTTATTTTTTTTTCAGTACTTCGGTAGTTGTGTTTGTCAGCAGTTGTGTGTTTTCAGTAGGTCTGTATTGTCAGTAGCTGTGAGTGTGTTTTTTTTTTTTTTTTTTGCACTTTTGTTTGGTTATGAAATATCTCTGATTGGGCATGTTGTAAATTTCTTTATATTCACTCACTAAACAAACAGCTAATTTTTCTGTCAGTGCTCCAGTCCTCCATGTTGTTTTTTCTTGCCTGGCCCCTGAGCTGCAACCTGATTGGTCAGGTGCTATCGAGTGCTTGACATCAGTCTGAGCTTTTCTGAAAAGTTAAACTTTTTCGATTTTTGGAAGTGTCCAGCTTTGATTAAAAAAAATACACTAAAGAGCTTTTTAAAAAGCAATTCCAGTCCACCCGCCTTGCACTCGCTTCCCGTTGGCTTACATGTAAAACATGCGCAGGTCGGTTGAGGAAAAACACCGAGTGTGAAAGCAGCCTGAGGACTCAATTAACACCAAGAGTGCTGCTTTAACACCGACAGTTCTCATTTTTCTTTCATTTAATGCCAACAGTTCTCATTTTGACTTGTGGAAACAAAATGAACAGCAACATTTGGCTAACATTTCAGGTAATTGTTGTGTTGTTCTGATAAGAATCTGTTTAAATTCATATCCACTATAAATCTCAGTATGATATGTTTACAGTTTACAACTTTGAGCTGTATAAATTACACTATTTTGCTCAGTTTTATCTGTGACTGATGATAGGCTGTCATTAGTGCAATCATTTTAGATATGTTCCCGCCCCCAATACTACTGTAACCAATCAGAAAATGTTATCTAACCAAGTGCATGTGTGTGCAGTGTGTGTGTGTGTGTGTGAAGACCCCATTGTACCCCCCTCGTGATGCCCTTGAACTTCGTCTATAGTTTGTCTTACAGTGTGTTTCTCCCCCCAGCGTAAAAGTGCTGATGTGGGCGACCTTAAGGTCAAGGCAACACATTTACTGAGACTAAGCATCTGTGTGTGGGTTTGGTGTACATTGTGCAAGTGCTGCACGTGTTGTGTATGTCAATATGTAAATTGTAAGGTGAGATTTGGACAGCCTTAGTGTTACTGTGTTATCTGTTATCTCCGTGAATGAGGTTATTAGTCAACAGACCCAGATGGAATGAATCACTTATTACACTCTGTTTCATTCAGTGTACCAGGTGATTGTACCAGGTGAAAGAACCTTTCTTGATCTCTCTGCTTCTGGCTTTTGTTGTCCCGTAATCTCCTGTTTCTTGGTAAAACATCATTGCTTTCTGCATAGTATGAGCCTGTGTGTGTGTTATGGGTGAGTAAGAAAGTAATTCCTACTGTCACTGAGCCACTAATCCTTAAATACTGTGTGTGTGTGTGTGTGTGTGTGTGTGTGTGCAAGCAACAGGCATCACCTCATGTGACATTAAGCTGTGTTTAATAAGGAGACAAAGGGTTTCCTGATCCTTCCAGCTAGTTGTTGTCTGCTTATATTCAGATATTCAGAGGTAGTGTTAGGTTTGTTCATACTAGCCATTTTTCCCTAACCACCAGCACTTATTTTTCATGTAATTCAGTGGAATGTGCCTGCAACCTGTTCAGAACACGACCATTGTTTAAAAACAAAGGTGATTCAGCTTGTCAGGGATTTTGTGTGTGTATATGTGTGGGGGTTATGGATCATGGATTTTGATCAGAGGTCATGGCCACACTTGTTGGTTCTGGAGTGCATGGAGTTGGTGCTATTAGGCTATCAGGCTAGAGTGGTTAGGCTGGGTTTGTTAGGAGTCAGGCTTGGTTCACAGGGTCATCATGAGGCTGACCGGGTCCACAGGGTCATCAGGAGGCAGGCTAGGTCCTCAGGGTCATCATAAGGTTGGCTAGGTCCTCAAGGTCATCATAAGGTAGGCTAGGTCCTCAAGGTCATCATAAGGTAGGCTAGGTCCTCAGGGTCATCATAAGGTAGGCTAGGTCCTCAAGGTCATCATAAGGTAGGCTAGGTCCACATGGTCATCATAAGGTAGGCTAGGTCCTCAAGGTCATCATAAGGTAGGCTAGGTCCTCAAGGTCATCATAAGGTAGGCTAGGTCCACAGGGTCATCATAAGGTAGGCTAGGTCCACAGGGTCATCATAAGGTAGGCTAGGTCCTCAGGGTCATCATAAGGTAGGCTAGGTCCTCAAGGTCATCATAAGGTAGGCTAGGTCCACAAGGTCATCATAAGGTAGGCTAGGTCCACAGGGTCATCATAAGGTAGGCTAGGTCCACAGGGTCATCCTAAGGTAGGCTAGGTCCTCAAGGTCATCGTAAGGTAGGCTGGGTCTACAGGGTTATCATAAGGTAGGCTAGGTCCTCAAGGTCATCATAAGGTAGGCTAGGTCTTCAGGGTCATCATAAGGTAGGCTAGGTCCTCAAGGTCATCATAAGGTAGGCTAGGTCCACAGGGTCATCATAAGGTAGGCTGGGTCTACAGGGTCATCAGGAGGCAGGCTGGTTTTTTGGGGCCATCAGAAGGCTTGATTGCTTCTGAAGCCATTAAGAGGCTGCTTCCAAAGGAGCAGGAACAGAGATAAGGCCAGGAACAAAAGCAAAGTCAGAGATTGAGCTACAAGAACGAGAGAACAAAGACAGGCCTGACTTAATAATCTGCATTGGTTAAACTGTCTGAACAGCTGGAAGGGCTCGTTTAACAAGTCATGTTCATGTGATTTCTGTGGAGGTATTAGTTACAGTAATTACTATTCTTACAGCCTTGTGGGTGGAGCAGAGCACTTTTTCTTTCCTTTTAATTTTAACTAGAACTCATTTGACCGTGACACTTGGCAGCAAGAACAATGCAGCTGAAATGATTTCCTTTAAACTACACTGAGTTGATACAGGTGCAATTACGCAATGCATTTCTGTGTTTCCTTAACTGTTTTTTTTTTTTTTCAATTCTAAACTTTCCCAGAGTATCATAAACTCCATGCTTGCAAAATAGAGAATGCTGATACAAAATTGAGATGTAGTATCAGCTCAGTGGCTAACCTCAACCAGGACAGGAATCCGATGGTCATGATAGATGATATGTGTGAGTGGATTAATGATGGAGCATTTTTCCCTGTTGAAAAACTAATGTCAAAGACTTAACAGCTGCAATGCAACTCACACCTTCCCTTTTTAACCACTGTCTATGTGTGTGTGAGAAAGATTATATTTTTTTATAATCTGTACATGGTCCTAAATTGAACTAATCACAGTGAACCTTCCTGCCCATTTTTGCCTGTCTGGTCACTCTCACTGCTCTTGATTAAGCTCAGACAACAGAGTTAAACCAAACAAAAACTAAACTACTTCAAAGGCTGAAATTGATCAACAACTAGCCGTATTTATTGTGCTCCAGCACCATGGATATTATTTTGAATATAAGCCTCTAGCAATGGGCTGAAGTCTACTGAAACCTTGGTGTTCTTTAAGAATTTCAGTAGAAAACCGATTACATCCTGATCCCAAATGTAGAGAAATTAAGACCTTTGTTGACAAGGTTGCCAGATCTTTTGCCCTGTTTTTGATGCCAAGCAGCTCACGCGACTATCATTCCTGCTAACTAGCACGTTTTATTAAAAGCTGCTGTGGGAAAATTAAAGTCTTGCTTGGACCTTGTTTTGTTCTAAATTTCTTACACTGATATTAGGCCTCTTTAAATAGATTAGGATTGTGTAGGATATTGGGACAGGACCTACAAGACCCTAGCTTATTGGGAAGATATTCTTATTTATTTGGAAAGAGCCTTAACTTATTGGGACAGGACTTTGTTGGGCCTAATAGGAACTTTTTAGGGTGTAGCCATATCTTAATTCAATGACACCATAATGTATTGAAAAAGGGGCCTAATTTATTGGGATTGGGCCACAATTTATTATATTAATTTTATTTTTTATTACTGTTTATTGGAATGGGGAACTAATACAAAACTGCTATGCTTACGCTTGCTATGCTTACAAATCTGGATGAGACTTTAGCTTGTTGGGACAAGGCCCTAAATTATTGGGTTGGAGGAATAACATATTGGGCTTGGAATGTATTTTATTGGGTAGGGCCCTAAATTGTTGCGAATGGGGCCCTATCTTATTAGAATAGACTTCTAGGACTACAGTTGTGGCCACAATTGGGCCACAATTTTCTGGGAAAAGAGATCATTATTATGTTAATGAATTGGGGACCAATGACCCCAATATGAGGATCTTATTTTTTGGTACTTTTTTGTTTGGGACAAAGCCCTAAATTATTGGGATGGGACAATTTATTTTTGGAATGAGACTTTAGTTTTTAATTTATTTTAGGGATGAGACCCTAATATGTTAAAATTGGGCGTTAATGACTGATTTTGGGCTATAATTTATTGGGATAGAGGCCTACCTTATTGGAACACTAACTAAATTATTTTTTGTGGCCATAAATTATCGGTATGGAGCCCTAACCTGTGATTGTTATTAGGACCTTAGTTTATTGAGATTGGACTGAAGCCTTGGCTTGTGTTTTTCTAGAGAAGCTTTGTTCCTCCAACGATGTTCTTAACTTTGTTGTGGGTTAGCAGTTCAAGGGTTAACAAGGAACAATAGGACTAAAATCTGCGTGTGTGTGTCGGTGAGAGAGAGAAAGAGAGAGAGAGAGAGAGAGAGAGAGAGAAAGAGATAGAGTGAGAGTGTTTGTGAATGGGAGTGGCTGAAATATGGGTCAAACACACCTCCTTCTATCTTGCACTTCTGCTAATGTATTTCTAATGCTACGAAATTGCGCAGTAAAGTTTCCTTATGACTGAAGCATGGTAAATATGTGTGTTTGTATTAGGACCCTATAGTATCGTATAACCATATATGGCTGTGAATATATCAGCTATAAAACTTAAGTGTTTTGTGACACCCATCTGGGCCTCTGTTCAACAGAACATCATGTAAACACTCAAAACACACACACACACACACACACACACATATGCAGTATTAGTTACCGGGAAAAACAGCCTCTCGATTGTCACAACAGCACGGAGATGAAGACTTGCTGATTGATGTCTCCAACCCACAAACCACTGAGTTCAGCCGAACACAAAGCCACAAATCGGAGGTGTTAGCCAATCAGGAGTCAGAGACAGCAGAGTGAGATTTTTTTTCTGCAGTAAGGGTTATGGAAAGACCTGCTTGAATTGTCTGTGGAAAGAAAGGTAACGAACGCTGATCGAAGCTGTTTCTCATTAGGAGAAAGTTTTGAAATGCTCGAAACAAGATTTTTGCTTCCATCTTGTTCTGGCCTCTGTGTGTGTGTGTGTATGTGTGTGTGTGTGTGTGTATGTGTATGTATGGCTTTTTCCTTGCAAGGCTACTTATAGGAAGAAGATGTTATTCTGTGCATTTTGTATTTTGTGTTAAATGTGCACTGGACAAACACACGACAAAGATGAACCACAAGAACATTTGAAAGACTTGTTCACTTCTTGACCCCGCCTGTACACAAAGCCCCGCCTCCCAGAATCTACAGTGGTTGGCAAAGTTTATCCATGCTAGTTCAGTAGCTAGCTTGTCAGTCCCATGGGAGGAGGCGTGGCCTGTGTATCTGTCAGTTCCTTCAAAAGAGGCAGTGAAACAACTCTAAATTGTATCATGTTGAATCATTGACTTTGTAAAGTTCTTTAAGTATATCTCGCACAGGGGATCATTGATAATGCATCAAGATCGCCTTGGAAAAAGATGCACATATCCTGATTTGCTATCAGAAGCCACAAATAATCTAGTTTTTTACATATATTTACTGTCTGTGATACAGTTATAGAATTATTGGACAGCATGTACTAGTCAACTACAGTTAACTACTCTGTGTGTGTGTGTGTGTCTAAAGTCTATTTAATGTTGCACGCTACAAAATCCTTCCCATAATATTCTTCTCTTTGGGAAAAGGATAAGCTGACTCATAGGGTGTGTGTGTGTGTGTGTTAGTCTTGTCAGTGTCCTTTTCTATCAGCCATGATGTTTGTTTAATGAGGAAATTCATCACAGCAAGACTTCCTCTGCTTTTATGGGTTACAGCAGGACCACACACACACACACATACACACACACATACACACACACAAACACCTGTACACACATATAGACCTTGTGTACGTAATTCGTTGTGTTTCTTTCAATTCATATGATTTATATGAGTCTGTTTTTTTCTTCTTCCTTTCTTTCCTGCTCTCATTTCATTATCTAAAGGGCTGGTCCTGCTCGAGGGATAGTTTCTAGGTCACTCCATGCCTCGCGGATGTAACATTTCCAGTGCTGCTAAAGCGTTGCATTTCTGCTTTGTCATCAGACGTTGCTTTTGTAGGTGACTAGTCATTAGTCAAAATTTATCTTGGAAGAATAAATGCTACCCAAAAATGCTGCCTACTCCGGCAGCCTCCATCCAAATGGACAACAGGGGGATTGACAGTATGGGGTCGTGTGTAGATCAGGTTTGCAAGATAAACACCCTCCATGTTTCCATATAAACGACCCACTCTTGTGGCATTTACTTTTCAGGACATGAACTTTTTTTTCTCAATATAGTTTAAGTTTCTCAAACTAGAAGCTTCATGGAGCCCATGAACGTTTGGTTTCCAGTTATTGCTAAGTATTGCTAACTACAGTGTAATTACAGTGAGTCTTTTATTCGAAATTCAACAACAGATCTGAGAGAAATGTTGATGTTTACGACAGCTTTGTCACATTTACGCTGTCACTAAACCTTTAGCTTGTCTGTAAAAAAGGTATATCATGGTTAAATAAATCATTAGCTTCAGCTGACTTAGATTTACTATGCAAACAGTATGACATCTATTCAGAAAAGGGGATTAAATTGTAAGTCTCTGAGCAAACTGCTATGAATTCATTGAAGGAGTAGTATCACTATCTAGTGTAAATATTATTCTAATTCAACATGTGAAATTAACTCGCCTACACCTCACATTTTCGAAAATATGTCAAACTGTAGTAGACTCGTGGGCAGAGAGTCAAATCCACGCAGAACAGCTCAGTAGCCGCCCCTGCTGCCGCCGTTGCTTAAAACTAGCTTATTCTCTGTGTCCATATTTTCCAGTTGCCTAGCAACACTGTTCACAGCATTGGAAAGGAATTAGAAATCTAAAATTTGAGAATTTGCATTGATTTAAAGTTTTAAAATCCCAGTCTAAAGGTTTTGATCTGTTTTGATGTGTTCTGCCTGGTTGCAGAGCAGATTTATTTCACACACACCAAGCTCTTTTCAGACGTGATCGGCTGTGACGTAGCTGTCGCATTTGTTCGGCTGCTGAACGAGGGAAAAGAGCGAGTGAAAGCCTGAAGTGGCCACTCTTCTCCACAGCAGTGTGTCTTGATGGGTTCTTTTCACTCCCGTTGACCCAATTCCAGTTCGATTAGCTGCCATTTTGCCATGGCCTTGGAGCCAACCTCTGTTTGCTGCACCTAATAAACCAAGTGTTTTTGTGCTTTTTGTCTCATGAATAGTATTAGATTAATTTGTCCACTCTCTAATTCTTTCTTTCTTTCTGCTAATAACATTCTCTCCATCCATTTACTTGTGTCACTATCTCACTCCATCTGATTTTCTACTTGATCACTCTATTTGACATCTATCTTTCTACCAGTAACTGTCTGTCTGTCACTCCTTCTTTCTTTCTTTCTTTCAACTTCAAACTATCTTCAAGCTTATGAAACAGTTTCAAATTTTCAGTTTCGTTTTTTCAAGCCAACAAGTTTATCATGATGAAATTCACCTATCTAGTTTGTCCAGTGAGATGGTTAAGAAAACGTTCTTGAGTGTTTAACTATACAGGCATGTCTGCATAGAATTTGTATTTACCAAAAGTCTTAGAAAGGTTATCACTTTACCTCATGCTTCAGTCATTAATTTAACTTTGATCATTTTGCGTTCTTATGTCCCAGATCCTGCTGTTTCTGCGACTGACTTCAATGGAAATACAAAGGTGACCACCAGAGATGTTAGCATCCCAGTGTCACATACATAAGCTAACCATTTCCAGATGATCAGCTAACCATTAGCATGGAAACCTCAGCCAGGTGGTGAGGACAAGAAAAGCAACCGAAGCTACCAACTAGCCGACATTGGTTTAGCGGAGGAGGGGACCTGCTAGTGTCCAGGATTGCTAGTGTGCGAAGTTTACCAGCTTTTAGTGGAAGTTTGAGTGCTGTGAAATCGCAAATGGGAAACTACAGCCTCCATAGACGGCCTGGATAGGAGAGGGAGTGAGCATGGACAAGCTTTCCGAATTTGGTGTCCTTTGTCCGTCCAGCAGGAGGGAATGGGAGTAAGTAAACACTGCAGTATAGCCATGCTAATACAGCTAATCTGATAAAGCAATGCTAATGCAGATATGATAATGGTATTACACAAAAGCTGCTATGCAAATGAATTATGCTAATGTTGCTCTCTTGAGAACATTGCCAAAACCATACAACATAATGACACAGTATTAAATTATGATCTTTACTTTTTCCAGAACCAGCAGCTGTGTGGATGATTTTATGGACGAAGATGAGAAAGACAGGGCTAAAAGGTAATACTAATTGTTTATGCTAACATAAACTGTTATGTCTGGTGGGCACTAATAAGCACTAACCACCCTGGGCTTTGTTCTCCTTGTGCTAAAACTCATTATGTCAAAAGATCTCCCAATTACTCAACCCTTTCTCACCTTTCTTTCCTTCTTTCATTCTTTCTTGGCGTTTCTTTCTATACAAAAGAACAGTGCCATAAATGAGTGTGAAAAAGCCTGAGGCTTTTTAGAGAGACAGAGTAAGACAGGAAGGGATGAAGAGTGTGTTACAAAGGTGTGACGTAGACCTACATCTGTGAAAAAATGGGTCAAGACACACAGTTCTTCAGTAATAATAACTGCTCTGTTCACTAACACACATACTCATTTTTTTCCCCTTGTCTCCTCAAAGCCTGACATCTCACATGGTTTATATCCTGGGGACTTTAGGGTCATAGTGGTTTACAGTGTTTTTCTTTGAGATTGTGTCTGTACAGTTTCAGTCTTCATTTGGGATGGTGCCATTTTATGACCTCTTGTAAGTATTTCAAGACGGCTGCCGAAAAACATTGACACTTGGCCGTTTTTTTTTTTTTTGTGTGTGTCTGTGCAGGGCATCCCGGAATAAATCTGAGAAGAAAAGGCGAGACCAGTTCAATGTGCTCATTAAGGAGCTGTGTACCATGCTGCAGGGCCAAGGCCACCCACGCAAAATGGACAAGTCTACCATCCTGCAGAGGACCATCAACTTCTTGCAAAAGCAGAAAGGTCAGAGGAGAAGAGGGGCACGGGCTATTTGAGTTTGTTTATGGTCTTTTTCTACCATTTCCCCTCAGATAATGATCTTTATACAAGCAGTTTTTATTAGCTTTTCAAATGCTACATAGGAGATTTTCTTTCGCATACCACAATGTATACCCTTTTCATATGGGAGAAAGAGGTAGAGGGTATGAACGCAGGGTCAGCCTCCTGTGCATCCCTGCAGTGTTTAGGAGTTAAGGACAGTGCTTGAGGTTATTTTCCTGATAGGACAAGCAGTGCCACTGGTTCCCTCTCCAGCTATAGGCTCTTTCCAATCAACTCCTGACTGTCTTGGGACTTGAACTTGGGATCGTCTGGTCACAGGTGGAGGTCCTAAAGCACTGAGCTACGATGAGGCCCTCAGTGAATCCACAAATTAGCAGAACCTTTCGAGTACTAGCAAACTACTAGGGCTGGACAATATATTGAAATTACTGAAATGTCACAAATGTAAATATCATGATATGCATATCGCAAGGGCTTGCGATACCTGAGTGATTTTAATACTTTAGTTACGAAAGGTCAAAGTTTTAGGGCGACACAGACAGCAGAGAATGCTTTCTTTTCCTCAAAAGAACATGAAACATGAAAGGTGGTTATGTCATTTTCAGTTTTTAAATATATAAATATGTATATAAATATAATTTAAATTGATTTTACATACTTATAGCATTATCGTACCACATATCGCATTATTTAACAAATTATCGCATATCGCATTTTTCTTCAATATCATGCAGCCCTACAAGCTGCCCATCTGCAGAACTCTGACACTTCCAATCCAAAGTTGTTTTTTTTTTCAGTGTGACCGAAATATTAATAGAAGAAATTAGTCCTTGACGTTGTAAAAAAAGCAGTTTAACTGAGCAATGTTGTCAGCGTGCAGCTCTTTATTTGGTACTGTAGGCTCTGTCTTGCTGGACACTCCTAGCTCTAAACAAATCCCTTTCCCACAAGCTTCCAGAATTCCAAAAATTCCAAGCATTATCATGTTTTTACATGGCCTTTTGATGTTTTCCAGAGATCACGGCGCAGACGGAAACCTGTGAGATTCAGCAGGACTGGAAGCCTTCCTTTCTCAGCAACGAGGAATTTACCCAGTTAATGCTGGAGGTAGAGCGCATCTTATGCCTGCAATGTGTCATCAGAATACCATGGTTTTAGAGTTTTGTGCTTTAAAAGTCACATCCCATAAAAATCACATACTATAACACTGTTTGAATAAGTATATGTATGGGGAATATCACATACCAACGACCATATCCAACAGGAACACCGTGGACAACGATCATTTCTACACTTCCTGTAATACAGGAACACATGACTTGTGTTCAAGACCATTTTCAGAGATTGTATCACAGAGAAGGAAGTGTATTCCTTTTGCGCAGAGGAAATACTGCTGGTCTGTGAGTCAGCACTGTAGGGGAAAATGGCAGAAGTGTGTGTGAACTCTTAAACTCCAAATGCAATAACAGAGAGCAAGAAAAGAGAGCCACTAAACCTGCCTTTAAAAAAAAAGGTGAGAAACTAGCCTAAAGAATTGAATTTAAGAGCGTAGTTCGGCAAGACCGTGCACTTTAGCGAGGCCTTTCTTTCAATATTCATGGTAAATGCCAATCAGATTCATTCCACAGTGGATTTACATTTAATCATTTGGCAGACGCCTTTATACAAAGCGACTTACTTGTCCAAGCAATCCGAGAGCTGAGCAGTTGGCTTAAAGGCCCAGTGGTGGCTTTCTGAAAATTATGGGATTTGAACTCAATAAGCATAAGCTATCATATAAATTGACCTACAAACACAGGAAAACTTGTTTTGTTACACTAATACTTAAGGCTATTTCTGCAGTTGTTTTAAATTTAACACTGCTACATATGATTTATAAACGTAGCTCTTCTATATTGACAACAAATCAAACGGCTAATTCATGTGACTAGTGTAGTTATCTAGCATGTGTGTTGCCTTGATACCTTTTCATTGCAGTAGCAATCTGAACAAAATGACACATTTAAAACATATGTTATGCTTGTTACATGCTATTTATACCATTTTTACATATTCAGTTATTTTTATTTCATAAACAGGCATTGGATGGTTTCCTGATTGCACTTAGGCTGGACGGGAACATCATCTATGTATCTGACAGCGTCTCCTCTCTCATTGGGCATTTACCAGTAAGTGAACTGGAGAGGTTTAGCATTTAGCATCAGCGCAACAATGATTATCCAAGCTTTTATCACGACTTATGATGCTAGATACAGTACATGTGATTTTGCTTTTAAATTGATCCAAAAAAGGCAACTATTTTAAAATCATGTCCAGAATGAGACTTTATTTTTAATAGGGTCTCTCTGCATATATTTTCACATATTAATCATCAGCTAGCTAACATGAGCTAACCTGACAGGATTTCTGATAGGATTTAGTGCATTTTCATAATGTTTACTGCACTGTTAGCTAACTAGCTACTATGAGCTAACCTGACAGGATTTAAGATAAGATTTCAGTACCTTTTAATAGTATTTACTGCAACATGAGCTAACTAGCTAACATGAGCTAACCTGACAGGATTTCTGAGGTGACTTTTAAATCTTAGTTGTAAATTTTCATAATAATCACTGCTAACGCTAGTCAGCTAGCTAACAGGAGCTAACCTGACAGGATTTCTGATAAGATTTCAGTACATATTTATACTTTTTACTGCACTGTTAGCTAACTAGCTACTATGAGCTAACCTGACAGGATTTCTGATAAGATTTCAGTACCTTTTAATAATATTTACTGCAACATGAGCTAACTAGCTACTATGAGCTAACCTGACAGGATTTCTGATAAGATTTCAGTACCTTTTAATAATATTTACTGCACTGTTAGCTAACTAGCTACTGTGAGCTAACCTGACAGGATGTCTTAGAGGATCTTTATGTCTTATTCATAAATAGTAAGAATCTTCCCTGCTAATATTTACTAGTTGGCTAATATAAGCTAACTTTACAGAATATTTCAGAAACTCTTACTTCTGAGTGCATTAAACCACTTTTGAAGCCTGGGTGCCTCCTCAGAAATGCTAAAAGGCAGTTATTTCAGTTTATATATGGATTCAAGATTCTCTTAATCTTGGATAAAATGCTGCCCAAATTACTCTACTTGGGCAGCTACCTCCTTAATGGAGCTTGTTCACTGACTATGATATTACTATATTTTGATAATCAGCCCAAAATGTCATATAATTATAAGATTGTTAGCAGAAGCCTAATTCTGGGATGACGAGTGACATTATACTCAGGCCTTGTTTTTTCCCATAAAAGAATAAGGATGATGAGGTACCATTCATCAGACGAGGGTTTTTTTAATACATTGAACCAAGGGTGATAATTCTGCAGATTGTGCTTAATGACTCATGTTCCAGGATGAGTGATGACTAAGAGACCGATATCTTGGCTGGCTATATTTAGGTAGCGCAACCCACGCACGCCATATTTTCTGAGGGAGTTGGATAGAATTGACTGCTCTGGAAAGACTTCCAACATTTTGTCGAGAAATTGTTCTGTAATACAGTTCAAGCTGTGCAGCTGTACTTATTTAATAGATACAGTCGGGAAACAATGGGCTTTGGAATGTTAAATCGGAAATCTCAATCTATGCCAAAACTAAAAAAAAAAAGACAGTTGTAATTGAAACAGATGTTCTGTTTGCAGTTTTCACCTCCCTTCTGTTGTCTCAGTGAGTCGATTTCAGCTACATAAACAGCTCAAGTATGTTTATTAGTGAGATACAACACAGATAGCGATGATGTCGGTGTTGCCGGTGTGTTTCAGTCAGACATGGTGGACCAAAACATCCTGAACTTCCTGCCTGAGCGTGAACATGCCGAGGTCTACAAACTGCTGTCAGCACACTTGCTCATGAGCGACCCCATCAGTACGGACTACCAGGAGGGCAGTGAGTGTACACACACACACACACACACACACTTATCCCACTTACTCCATTGTCCACAGGCTGCTTCCCAATAACAGCACTGTGTGCTGACTAAAGCAGTAGATCTTAAACTTTGACAGAATGTGTGTTCTGCCCCTTCACTATCATCCTGTAAACTCTGAAATAAATTTTTTAAAATCGTCCATCACCTATTTCATCTCTAGAGTAACTCGTTTTAACGTTAACCTTCTATTATAATAAAAAAGTTCTGCTCTGTGGTCCGCTGAAGGTTTCCGTCTCCGTTGCCATGGCAATGCCGCCAGGATTTTTCATCTGACCTTTGGACTGTTTGATGTCTATTTTATTCTGTTATGAAGGATTTCTCTATGAATTACTCATCAAAGTCCACACACACACACACACACACACACATGCACACACAGAGGTTACTGTATTGTAGTGCTATTTCTTTATTACATTATGAATTCATATTTTCATTATAATCTCTAAACTAGGTATAAAAAGTGGTATGTATGTATTCTTTCTTTCTTTCTTTCTTTCTTTCTTTCTTTCTTTCTCTCTCTCTCTCTCTCTCTCTCAGCTGAGACCCATGTTGAGTTCTGCTGCCATTTAGTCCGAGGGAACATCGACCCGAAAGATGCGCCCACGTATGAGTATGTCAAATTTGTCGGAGACTTCAAGTTCCAGAACAGTGGTATGTATTCTTTTCTTTCTTTCTTTCTTTCTTTCTTTCTTTCTTTCTTTCTTTCTCACTTCTTTCTTGAATGTCACCAGTTCTCTTCTCTCCCCTTTGCTCTTGGTTCTGATGAATAGAAATATTTCAAGATTCAGCTTTATTGCTAAATACAAGTGTTTAAAATTATTATGAAAGCTGTGATTAACAAAAAAATAATAATTGATAAAAATGAATTTTCTAAAAATGCATATGATCAAAAAGCAAGTTCATGACATAAATGAGTCGTCTGAATCGATGCTTAAAAAATAATTTCATTAAAATGGTGCAGATTTGAATTAAAACTTAATACAAACTTAATTAAAACTGCATTATTTGTCATTCATACAACATTTAACATGCAAGGTTATGATGCATACGGATGGAAGTAATAATTTAATTGCTATAATTATTTAATAAATAAGGTCAATGACGAGGCAGCATTACGTTCGAAAGATCATTAAAAGATCATTTTATCATTTTAATTTATCATTTTTTCATGAGTTAATTTACCGTAGCTAAATGTTTGACTGTTTTTTTTTTTAACAAATAACTCACAAAATAACAGAAATATTTGTATAATATCAGGCCTTTTTAAAATTATTTAAAAAAATTAATTAACTTAAAAAAACTAAAGTAATCCATTTTTATTACATTTGAAAAATTCAAGAGACTATGAGTGACCTCAGCATCTTGTAACATCTGATACACCTCGTTATTATTCCTGTTTTATGATGAACGCTCTTCGTACTCTGTAATTATTGTTTTGTGTGTGTGTGTGTGTGTGTGTGTGTGGGAGAAGGTTTGCGTGCTAAGCTGCAGGTTTGCATCTACCTACACTGGCGCCTTAATAATTGCCTGGAGAGTGCATGTAGTTAGAATATTCATCCTTTCAAATTCATAATTTTGGAAAAACCTGAAGGAGCTTTGCATTTCTTGCTATCTAACTGTAAATATTTAGCTTATGTCACTCTGTGTAACATTTATTTATTAAGGTATTATTTTATTTAATAGTAGTAGTGATAATAGTTTACCTTCAAGCTAGCTAGCTACTTAGCCATTTATGTTTAGCCCCTAATCAAATACCTTATTTTACAGAGCTGTTAGTTAGCTAGCTATTTATGTTTAGCTAATCTGTCAGTGTTATGCTAGCTATCTTATTTAATAACGACGTAAGGTAAGTATCGTAGTTAAGCATGTGAATGATTTCAGCCAATGGGAAAACATCAATCTTTACCAAACAGGAACAAGCTTTAAAAAAGCTATTACATTATCACAATCATGAAGGCAAATATTGGTAATATTGACTCATGCCTTTGTGTATGTGTGTGTGTTTGTGTGTGTGTGTGTGTGTGTGAGAAGAAAGCCTTTACTGTGCTGTATAATTGTCACACATCTTTTATGTGTAGAATTTGCATTTCACAGTCAGATTGGATGAGATAACAAAGCAATTATCCCCAAACAAGCGGAACTGAGAGAATGTGTGTGTGTGTGTGTGTATGTGTGTGTGTGTGTGTTGCAGTGCCTGCGTCATCATGCAATGGCTATGAGCTGATGTTCCCCCGTCCACTGCAAACCTCGCTGGAGGAACAGATGTGTTTAGTGGCTACAGTCAGATTGGTCACACCACAGTTCCTAAAGGTAAAGACGCACACACACACACACACACACACAGTGGTACACCTAAGACAACATTTATATAGAAAAAATATATGTGTGTGTGTGTGTTTTGGACAGGACTTGTGTAACGTGGAAGACCCATGCGATGAATTCACATCGAGACACAGCCTAGAGTGGAAGTTCCTCTTTTTAGACCACAGGTGAGTCAAATGACTCCTGATTCATTCAAACGACTCCTCATTTGAATCACTTCTAGGTTTGCCGTGTAACCGGCGGCAGTAAGACCTGGTTTATACGTAACGTGTGACTACAGGAGCACCATTGTCCACACGCGAGTACCACTGAAACGTGAGCAGAAAGAAGCTGAAGAGTCGACACGTCTCTGTTCGACAGGTTTCCATAACAACCTGTAAAACATCTACCGATTTCATTCCAGCTATTTTCGTAACACGTTTGTGGCGAGGTAGCACCATGGAGATGTTAAACACACGCATGAACTCTTTTAGGTTCTCTTTAAAACTTTGTGTCATCGTCGTGATTGTTGTCATGAGCATCTCAAATTATAAACAATAACGTTACATTTCAAATGTAGTTTTTTAATCCAAGAGAAATCAGTGAGTGTCATCACTCAAAAACCTGTGCTACGTTACATCGTACTGTGATATGCGCTATACCACACCCACAATTTTGTGCTGGTGATGCGTTAATTTTTTCAGACATACAAAATCAACACACCAAACCAAAATCGTCAAAAAGGGCACCTCTGAGCATTCTTTTCACTTCTTTAACTCGCCATAATGCTTAGCATGGAATATTATATAAAATATTTGACTAGCAAAATTAGCTAACTAGCCAGTAAAGAGAACGCAGTACTATGCTAGCTAACTAGATATCTTAGCTAACTTTAATGTCCCCAGTAGATTATGTTGATATTTGGATTCATTAACACCCTAGCTAACATTAGATAAACTAATTCACTGTGTAATAAAAACATTTTTGCTAGCAAGCTAACAATTGATAAAATTGGATAAACTGTTGCAGTTATGTCATATGATCAAGTTTATATGATTGTATGATTACATATAACTAAGCACACCTGTGTTGCATATGTGTGTGTGTGTGTGTGTTTAGAGCCTCCCCCATCATCGGCTACCTGCCGTTTGAGGTGTTGGGGACGTCAGGATACGATTATTACCACGTGGACGATTTGGAGCTCATCGCTCAGTGCCACAAACAGCGTGAGTTTCTCTCTCTGATCTCTCACTCTCTTCTTTCTGTTTGTTTTCTCTCTCCTTCTTTCTTTTTTTATCCTTTCCCCTGTCCATCTTCGATCTGCTCTCTAAATATGATAGCTAGCATTACATGTTTAACTAGCCACAGTATAAATAGTGAAACATCTAGCTAGCTTAGTATTAGTTGCCATTAGTCTTTAAAAACAATGTGATAAAATAAAATAACATATTAAATAAGCTGGGCTCAAGTCACCACACCAAACACTAGCCACATTGCTAGCTACAAGCGCTAACTCCTGTAATTAATAAGTAAATGAATGGGTAAGTAAAACTCTTACAGTCAGACATTTGAGGCAGAAATAGGTCACTGCGTGTGTGTGTGTGTGTGTGTGTGTGTGCTTGGCAGTGATGCAGTGTGGGAAGGGGAAGTCGTGTTATTATCGCTTCCTGACTAAAGGGCAGCAGTGGATCTGGTTGCAGACGCACTACTACATCACCTACCACCAGTGGAACTCCAAACCCGAGTTCATCGTCTGTACACACACTGTGGTCAGGTAAAACACACACACTCACACACACACACACACACACACACACACACAGCTGTAGCTACACTGCATGTTTTCATTTACGTTTCATTTTTACCATGAAACGTAAAAATTGTGTCATTTCTTAAGCTAAGAAAACTGACGACTCAGAAATCATAATTTTCTCACATTTTTATCTTCGTTTCGATTTATTTCCACAGTAATGTTTTCTTTTTTGCTTTTATTTAGCTTAATGTTATATTTCTTAGCTGACTACTGTCTATGCTCCCTACATGGAGTGTAATACAGTGGTGCTGTAGTCCGTGTGTAGTGCACTGTGCCTGAAACACCATGTGTTTTTATTTTATTTTTATTTACAGAGGTTGAGCACGGGATCTTAAACATTCGAATTGTTTTACTTTCGAATATGTGAATATTCCAAACAATCAAATAGTATTCATGCTGTGAAATTGGCTTGGACAGCCCTAACACACACACACATTTTTACACACACTTAATATACTTGTGCCTTGTAATGTTATCATTAATGCAATTAATTAACGCTGTGCTATACTTAACTCTAACCCTGACCTTAACCTTGCTAACCAAAAGGAAACTTTTTGTCTCTTTTAGGTTTTTTTTGTACATGAAAGCTGCAGTTTTTGGCTGGAACCCTTGTAGGGACCAGCCAAATGTCCCCAGAATGTCAAAAATGTCAGATATCCCTGTCTTTGTGGGACATTTGTTACTCACCAAGATGCAAAAAAAAAAAAAAATCACAAACCACCAATCACATACACACCCAGGCTGATTCTGATTGCATTAATGAACTGAAAGAGTTGCTCGTATTGTAAGTTATTTGTATCTCTCCATCTAGTGGCCACTGTATGTCACTGCAGTTTCATATGACAACTGCATAAACCAGAGCTTCTTAAACTTTTTGCAGCCAGGAGCTAACTGTAAAAAAAAAAAAACATTCCACTGAATTATATCATGAACATTATTAAAATGTTTCAGATATTTTTGGAGTCATAGAGCTTTCTATTCCTGAACTGATCTGACGGATAGAACACATTAGGTCTGAGTTGACTTTGGTGCTTGGACCCCTAAATATGACATTGATTATTTTCTCTCTCTCTCTCCCTCTCTCTCGCTCTGTTTGGGTAGTTATGCTGAAGTCCGGGCAGAGAGGAGGAGAGAGTACGGGCTGGAGGAGAGCTCTGATATGTGTACCACCTCAGTAAAGGTGCTGTACACACACACACACACACACACACGCACACAAACATTTATTGTGAGTTATGTGCTATATTTAAGTGATGCTTAGTATTAGGTGTGTGTGTGTGTGTTTGTGTGTGTGTAGGGGCAGGAGGTGTGTCTGGATGTGTGCACGCCTATGGACGCACCGCGAGACAGAATCAGCAGCGCTCGATCAGCTTCTTCACACAGCTCACGCAAATCCACACACACTGCACCGTCTGACTCGGCATGTGAGTGTCTCACACACACTCAAACACTAAAGCATTCACAGTAACAAATGGAAAATTACTGTATCTGATGGAGTAGCAGGCCTACCGTAAATACACTAATAAATCGCCATCTCACAATGAGGCTTACAGCAAAAATAATGACATACACATCTTATAATTTGGGAAATATGGTAATTTGTTTAGCCATGTGTGTGTGTCTGTGTGTCTGTGTGTGTGTGTATGTGTGTGTGTGTCCTCACAGCGAACTCTTCAGTCCGGTATAAAGAAAGCTGCACTTCATCACGGCAGTCAGCGTCTATACCAGCCGAGAACTCTAACAGGCTGAGCCACGGAGCCTCAAAGGTATATACACACACACACACACATAATTGTATATTACATTAAATAACTTACTTTCATTAATGAATCACATTTCAATGCATTTTAGACCCTGATTCAGGGACAGGCCTCATTGGAGCCCCTTCCCCCCTCCCCCTCCTGCAGCCAAGCCTCAGTCATGGTTAGTGTCTTTCTCTCTGTCCCTCTCTCTCTATCTCTCTCTCTGTCTCTCTCTCTCTCTCTCTCTCTCTCTCTGTCTCTCTTTCTCTCTCTGTCTCTCTCTGTCTCTCTCTCTCTCTCTTTCTCTCTGTCTCTCTGTCCCTCTCTCTCTGTCTCTCTCTTTCTCTCTGTGCCTTTCTCTCTGTCTGTCTGTCTGTCTGTCTCTCTCTCTTTCTCTCTCTCGTTATTGTCAGTGGGCTAATCTGTGTGTGTGTGTGTGTGTGTGTGTGTGCAGCACCAGGCGGTGTGTGCAGGTCTCCCTCAGCCTCAGTTAGGAGTGATGCACCAGCTGACGGAGCATCTGGAGAAGAGGAGACTCATCCTGCAGCACGACATCAAAACCCAGCAACAGGAACTCCATCACATCAAAGAGAAACTACAGCTCACTAACCTGCAGGTACACGTACACACACACACACGCACACACACACACATACACACACACATGTAGGAACTCCATCACATCAAAGAGAAACTACAGCTCACTAACCTGCAGGTACACGTACACACACACACACGCACACACACACACATACACACACACACACACATGTAGGAACTCCATCACATCAAAGAGAAACTACAGCTCACTAACCTGCAGGTACACACACACACACACACATACACACACACATGCAGGAACTCCATCACATCAAAGAGAAACTACAGCTCACTAACCTGCAGGTACACACACACACACATACACACACACACACACACACACACACACATGTAGGAACTCCATCACATCAAAGAGAAACTACAGCTCACCAATCTGCAGGTGCACACTCAAACACACTCACACACACACAATGTAATAGCCTGTCTTCTTGTGTGTATGTGTAATATTGTTTGTGTGCACGTGTGTGTGTGTGTGTGTGTGTGTGTGTGTGTGTAACAGATGTTGCTGCAGCAGCCGGTGCATGTGGATTTTCCTCAGCAGCCTTCAGCTCCAAACAGCCAGTCAGGAGTCCTGCACCACAACAACACACAACACCCCAAACCCCCACACTGCACACCACACGCAGCCTCGTCTCACACACTGCACCAAGAGCAGCCCAGCAGCTCCACCACACAGGTAAACACACACACACACACACACACACACACACACACCACCCTTACCATTCATACACTAACAAATCATGTTACACTTAGGTACAGAGTGTATAAAATGTACACAATCTTGATCCTAATGTTAGTGTATTTACATCTGTGTGTGTGTGTGTGTGTGTAGCAGAGGCTGGTGCAGATGCAGAGTGTGTGTGTACCGGTCCAAACACACACCAGCCTGACGATGCCGCTCTACAGCAACCCCATGATGTTCTCGCCGAACCAGGGATACCGAAATACACTGGACACACACACACACCATACACACCATGTGCAACACACACACCGGCAAACGGACGCAGACAATGGGACTGACGGACAGCTACGGTACACACACACAAACATACACGCTTACAGAGTATCAGATTTTATACTTCTGAAAAATATGATGTTGTATAAATGTGATTTAACACACACACACACACACGCACACACTCTAGCGAAATGCATGTCTAGGGCTGAAAGGTGTGTGTGTGTGTGTGTTTGACAGGATGCTGTTAAACCAGCCGGTGCAGAATCTGGTTCCAGACAGCAGTGGAACACCAACATCACACTGCAGCACCACCATCCAGCAAACCAAGTGAGTGTGTGTGTGTGTGTGTTGATGCAGCACTATCTGTTCATATGTACTGCTTTGAAATATGATATTATTTTTGAATGATGAATGTGTGTGTGTGTCTTGTGCAGATATTTGGACCAGCACATGATGGCCCCCTCTTTCCCAGTGCAGCAGGTCAGCTGTAATGCTGTTCTAGTCCCCTCCCCTGTGTTCACGTCACCAATCGTGATCTCCCACAACAGTTTTATCACTCCTCGAGCCCCGCCCACCTACACGCCCAACCCCCAGAGCAATCAGCAGGGCCTGCACATCCAACAACATCAGCAGTTCTTTCAGGTAAATGAGTCATCCGAGAATGATTCCCTTTAGAATGAGTCATCTGAGAATGATTCACTTGTAAATGATTCATTGTGAGTACAAATAAGCACAGAAAACGATTCATCTGAGAACAGTTGAGCTCAGAATGATTCATTTGCTCACAATTCACTTCGATAAATTCCTATTAGAGTGATTTATCTGAGAACGATTAAGCAAGCCAGTTCACCTCAGAATGATTCCTTTAAGAGCAATTCACCTTGATTTATTCATATTATTGATTAATCTCTGAACATTTGAGAACGATTCATAAATGTATAAATTCATATTAGAATGATTCATATGTGAACAATTCAAACAGAACTGTTAATCTGAGAACAGCTGACCTCAGAATGAATCATTCGAGAACGATTCACTTCGATAAATTCATATTAGAATGATTCATATACTGTATTAGAACAGCGCAAGCAGAACGATTCATCTCGAAGTGATTTAAATGAAAATGATTCACTTCATGATTGAATTGATTGATTGAATAAAATGAGATGATAGGAGTCTGTTGTCAGCTTTGCAGGACAGGTTACCCGTAGCTCCGATCGTGATCACAGACCATTACGCAGATAGCTCCAAGACGTACGCGTGAGGTCTGACGTGTATGAGGCAAGAAGAGGAAAGGGAACCTTTGTTGTACAAATCTAACTAGTTTGTCTAACTTTTCTGTTTGTGTCTAAGATGCAGCCACAGGGTCTCATTCAGAGCGGCCCCACTCAGGCCTTTTTCCACACAACTAACGTCCAGCCGCAAAGCACTGTGGGATACGTACAGCAACAACAACCACAACAACAACAGCAGCAGCACCTTCATTCCCAGTCTTCAGCAAGCAGCCTATCAGATTACAGAAACATACTTCCACGGTAGCCCCACCCCTCTGTGGGAGGGGTCAGAAAGGATGCTGGGATAGCGCATGGAGCGGTTGGCTCCGTGGCCCAAGAGGAAAGGATGCTGGGAAGGCAGAGCGCGTGAAATTCACCGCCAAGCCTAAAAAAAAAACCCACCAAAGCCGAAATCCCTCTGTGCCACGAAAATGGACGTACAGCATGGCAAGTTGAGAAGCTCCGCCCCCCCAGACACTGCACACAAACAATGTTGTGGCTGTGGGAGGGGCTAGCTACAGGTCACAGGAAAAGCCACGCCCCCTGACACTCACCAGAGGTGTCATGAGGTAACAGGCGGACTGAAGAGAGAATATTCACGATGACTCGGAAGAAAAAAAGTGCTTTTGTAAAACCTGAAGTTTTATAAATTATGGGTTTGTGTAGTTTTTTTCTGTCATGTTTTGTTTTATTTCTTTTTTCATACCGTTATGATGACGGTTATGGCATTATCAGGTTTGTGCTCAACATTATTGCAAACAAATATAAATATCGTGATGTTAGCAAACAAAAACAATGCGTTCACACTGGTACTGAGATGACAAAGTGGCTGGAAACTGTTCATTTTTGATAAAAGTTGCGATTTTACAGCAACAGGAAGCAGAGCGCGAATTGGTGAAGTGAAGTGGGCGGGGCTGAGTGACGCTATAAAGTCAGGTACAGTTTGTTTATCCTTATGCAAATGAGAAACAAATATGGCAAAGACCAACACAAACTACGAAAGAGTATGACTTAGGATGCTTCATGTATGTAAAGTTAAAGTATTTAGCATAAATCACAGAGCGTCAGTTGGTTTGGAGTAGCCAGTTATGTATATTAAAAAGTATTTATTGAAGTTGAGAATATTAACTGCTTTGAATGTATAATGATTTTGAGTGTTGCTAAATAAATGCACATGAGACCAGTCAGTGAACATGCTAGGCGCTGTGAGGAAAACCGTATCAGCCAGCACTAATCTCGAATAAACTAGCGACAGTTAGCAAAGTGAGGTGATGAAGGAAGGTAAAGAAAAACTCGGTATAGAAACAAAATCACAGGATTAGCATCAGAAAAATAGTCCAATTTGTAATTGGCTACTGTTTAGCTAATTTTCAAGCAAACACGCTGGACTTGTCAAGGATTGATATTCACAGTTCTGTTCATAAAATAATTTTGTTAACGCCAAGAGAAAAAGAAACTATATTAAAATATATGAACGCAGCTATGAGACCAACCTGACATTTGATTGTGTCTTTCGTTCTTTTCCTCTGTACATGAGGCTCAGGCTTCAGTTGGGATTTCCTGGATCAATAAAAGCTGACGATGAATTAAACTGAAGGGGAATTAGGTCATATTTTCATATTTTCTCTCACACACGATGCTTCTCTGTGCCATAATGATGACCAAATCAATTTGTCTGCAATATTTTGGTTCCAACAGGATAATAGTTTGCTAGAATGCCTTTCACTGCTAGTGACATGAAAGAGCATTAAATAAACAGGCTAACACACAAACTAGCCAGAATTTCAGCAGCTTTCTGACAGCCCTGATTTCTCGGCCCAAACCTGGAAGTGAGGCAAATGACAACAGGAAGTAAAAAAGTATAAAAACATCAATTTCAAACTGTACCACATGCTTTAGTTCTGTGAAACATTAAGAAGAGATATGCTAATGTTTTTACAGGAACACAGCCACATGCTAATACTAGCTATCGTTAGGGAAACACTACAGCTGCCATTTTTACACACTTTCAAACCAGAATCTCTTCTGAATTTTCTCACATTACCTGAATGTGACATAAAAGACAAACTTTATTTTATTAATCAGGCTAAATCATGCTAGTGCTAGCTCACAGTCCACAGATTTACAGTAGAGCTAACACAAACCTAGTACTATATTCAAATTAAATAAATAATAATAAAAAAAAACCACATCTAGCTTTTACAAACTACCCGTTTTACAGTCAATTCGCTGACAGCGATGAAGTTTGCTTGTTACGTGTCTGAGTCGGTTGCTAGCAAGCTAGCTAGCTAATTCACTGATCGTAAACGGTAAAAAAAATACAAAAGGTTCAGGCTCATGGGTGACTGCGTGCTCGATTTTATGGGATAATTTATATTCTGGTTGGAAAGAACGATATAAAATCTCATGACTGTTGAGAAAAATATATAGTTGTTTATTCTGCAAAATGTAAAATAGATTGAAATACATTCATGTAAATAAAAAAATAAGTATTTTGTTATAAGACTAACGATTGACATGTCCTATCTTTATTATTATTATTATTATTATTATTATTATTATTATTGAATGGATGTTTTTCTGTACATACAACACTGAAATAAGCTGTAATCTACTGATAATATTATCTTTAAATTATTTTTACATTCTTAAAAAGCTTTGATATTAATTAAATTGATACTGAATTATTTTTATGTAGTTAAAGTAGAATAAAATAAACATTTTTTACTTGCCTTTCTGTTTAGGTAGAATCAAACCAATTAAAATCAAAATTAAAAAAAATGAATTAAATGTATAAATGTATAAAAATGTACAGTATATATATTATATATATATTACAGCATATTTCAGCAACAAAACTAAGCAGCTAAACATGCTTTATTACACAAATATAATAAAGGAATAAGAAAGAAATTAAAATTGAGAACAAAACTGAATACAATACATTTTAAAATAGGAAAAACACTGTAATAAACTATGAAATAATAATAATAATAATAATAATAATAATAATAATAATAATAATAATAATAATAATAATAAATGATCTTCCGTTACTTGTATTTCATCTCACTTCCTGTAGGTGGCAACATGGCGGTTTTGTAGCCCCGCCCATTTATTGAATTTCATACACGAAGAAGAGACCAAACTGTTCGGCGCTAATAAAACCCGGAAGTAAATAGTTTGTTTTTCTTTACAAGTTTGGTTTATATGAGCATACAGTTAAGAAGCTGGGTTTATTGTTATATTGAGTGGGTTAATAACTAAACATTACAGGTGCATTTTTTTCGTTTGTTGAATAAAATGTAAGAATATGTGAGATAAATAGTTGAGTTATAACGGAGCTGGTAACAGAAGTCAGGATTAGCCGCTGTGAGGAAGCTAATGTTATGTAAGCTGATGTTTCAGGTTCGGTTCGGGCTGAATGGCGAACCGGAAGCCTCCTGAGTCTGGGGGTGAGTCTGGGGGTGAGTTTGGGGGTGAGTCTGAGTTGTTGTCTGCTTTAGAGCAGCTCAGCTCGTCCAGGACGCTCCGCTTTAAACCCGTTTCCCCGCTGCGTGTCGCCGTGCTCGCGCTTGACCGCTATCTGGTTGACGCGCGCGCCGCTCCCGACAGCGACAGCAACAGCTACAGCTACGACGTGACGATCACCGACGGAACATGGCGCGTGAAGTGCTGGCTGGCGCCGGGACTGAACCGCATGGTCCAGGTGAACTCTCTCCGGTGCGGGTCGCGCGCTCTGATCGCGCACCTGTCTCTTGTTCACGATGAGACGCGGCTCCGGCGCAGCTGTGTGTGTATAGAGGAGGCGCGATCCGATTCCTCCGATCCCGATATTTTACTCGCGATAAAAGACCCGGATGCGATTCGGTGGTGGACGCACGAGTCTGTCGGTTCTTCTGTGATGGCTCTCACTGATGTTCCTCTGCAGTACAACAGGAGACATTACTTATCGCTGTGGAACAATGAAGATCCGCACGGCGCGCTGTGGCTTCCCTTCACTCCTCCACCGGATGTAGCGATAGACGGTAAGGAAACTTTTCACCTGCTGCTCAGTTCAGAATTCAGCCCCATCCGCTGCTCTGCACCGCGTACCGGCCATCAGCGCACTGCTCCAGCCTCTCAGGGGCCAGGGCCGGCCTTCAGTGTGGAGCTCAATTCCAGGAAAGTATGTAAACAAGTAAGCCAAGAAGGGTGTAAGTAAGTAAACAAGTAAATAAGGGTGTAAGTAAGTAAACAAGTAAGTAAGCCAAGAAGGATGTAAGTAAACTAGTCAGTAAACGAGTAAGTAAAGAAGTAAATAAATAAGGATGTGAGGAAGTAAATAAATAAGGAAATAAATAAGGATGTAAGTAAGGAAGTAAATAAATAAGGATGTAAGTAAAGAGGTAAGTAAACTAGTAAGTAAATGAGTAAATAAATAAGGAAATAAATAAGGATGTAAGTAAAGAAGTAAATAAATAAGGATGTGAGTAAAGAGGTAAGTAAACTAGTAAGTAAATGAGTAAGTAAATAAGGATGTAAGTAAAGAAGTAAATAAATAAGGATGTAAGTAAAGAGGTAAGTAAACTAGTAAGTAAATGAGTAAGTAAATAAGGATGTAAGTAAAGAAGTAAATAAATAAGGATGTAAGTAAACTAGTAAGTAAATGAGTACGTAAATAAGGAAATAAATAAGGATGTAAGTAAGTAAAGAAGGATGTAAGTAAATAAACAAGTAAGTAAACAAGTCAGTAAATAATAGTGTAAGTTTTTCCAGCCAGATTGTAACAGGAATCTCTAAGGCACATTGTCTTTCTGTGCGTTTATCTCTCAGCTCGTTCCCTGCAGAGTTGAAGTTGCCTGTGGAGCTGATTTTTAGTCCTAGACAGTTACAGTGTGATGAGTGAGTTATGTGAATGTGTGTTGTGTTCCCTGGGATCTGGAACTTTTCTGTATCTCTCTCTCTCTGCAGTATCTAAGATTTCTCTTCTGGGAGATTTGGAGGTGTTCTTGGCCTCATCCAGACGGCCGTTTCCTCTGCTGGTCCGAGTGCTGCACAGATCTCGTTTAAGGTACTACGGAAAACCTGGACAAAACATCGACTTCCCCTTTCAGGTGAGGAGGAAAGGAAATAAAAATTGGGGGTAAAAAAAATTCTGAGATGTGAAGGGTGTAAAAGCAGTTAATGGGAGTCACCGTGTGTGTGTGTGTTTCAGGCGTACTTCGAGGTGGCTGATCAGAGCGGAGTCATGTCCATGGTCCTGTGGAATGACCTGTGTCCGGAGTGGTATCAGCGGCTGGTGGTGGGTTCGGTTCTTTACCTGCAGCATTACAAACTGAAACGCAGCTACCAGAACCGCTCCAGACCTCAGCTCAGCACGCTGCCTCTCATCTCCTTCAGCTCCACAGGTACTAACCACCTGTCTGATCCTGAAACACCAGACATCCGATCCATCAGAGCACCAAACACCAAACACTGCGATCAGATGATACCTAGAGCTCTCATATCACTGTCATTCAGAAGGGAAGAAAATGGGGGAAAAAGAAACAAAAAATGAAATCCTGACTGAAAGCGTGTGTGTGTCTCTCTCTGTGTGTGTCTCTCTCTGTGTGTGTCTCTCTCTGTGTGTGTCTCTCTCTGTGTGTGTCTCTCTCTGTGTGGGTGTGTCTCTGTGTGTGTGTGTGTGTGTGTGTGTGTGTGTGTGTGTCTGTGTGTGTGTGTCTCTGTGTGTGTCTCTGTGTGTGTCTCTGTGTGTGTCTCTGTGTGTGTGTGTCTCTGTGTGTGTGTGTGTGTGTGTCTCTGTGTGTGTGTGTGTGTCTCTGTGTGTGTGTGTGTGTTTTGCTATGCAACAGAGATCTGCTTGAACCCTCGAAGTCCGTCAGCCGTCATCACTGTGATTCCTCCTAAAAGTGTTCAGCCTCAATGGAGCTTACCTGAGGTCACCTACAATTTCTCTACCAGGTACACACACACACACACACACACACACACACACACACACACGCACACACACACACACACACACGCAAACCTGAGACTGCTCCTCAGGCCAGTTACCTCTTTTTTTTTATTTTTTATTTTATATGAAATGAAGGAGTAGATGAGAGATTTAAGGTTTGGCCAAGAACTGTTGTTGTATAAGTTTTGCAAAAAGAAGAGCTGAAATCAGTCAGCACTCCACACATCATCAGCCTGAGGAAGGAGGCGTGGCCTAAAGTGTAAAGGCTTTACAGATCAGCTCGTGTGCAGAGCTGTACTCCTGAAGTTAAATCCTGTTCTTAGTGTAAAACCACATTGTTTATTATATCAGAAGAACAGTTCCCTTTTATTTAGTGTATAATAAAGCTTTACATTTATATATGATATTGTTTCATTCCGCTTTGCTTCCTTCCATCAGATGTGAAGTCGAGAGTCTGGCCAGTAACCAGGCGTGTGACATCATCGGCCTGGTGACATACGTCAGCCGCGTCGAGCGAATCAGAAACAGAGGAAATACAGGTACGAGTTTTGATTGGACAAAGCACACAACACTTTCATACATTCAGAGTGGACATCGTGTGTCTTTACGTGTGTGTGTGTGTGTGTGTGTGTGTGTGTGTGTGTGTGTGTGTGTGTGTTACAGTCCCGGAGAAGTTCTGGACGTACCGGTGGGTTCATGCAGTGGACGGAACCTCAGACTCTCCCTTCATCCTGGAGATTTTTGCCTCTTCTCAGCCCGAGATCTTCAACAACATCTCTCCCAGTGAGAGTTTACTCCACACTAACACACTCCTGTTTATAACACTGCAATAACACGCTGTAATAACACGCTGTAATAACACGCTGTAATAACACACTACACCGTGTTATTACTGCAGTGTGTTGTCGCAGTGTGTTATTACAGTGTGTTATACAGCGTGTTATTACTGCAGTGTGTTGTAGAGTGTTATTACAATATGTTATTACAGTGTGTTATTACTGCAATGTGTTTTAGTGTAATAACACACTGTAATAACACACTACACCGTGTTATTACTGCAGTGTGTTGTCGCAGTGTGTTATTACAGTGTGTTATACAGCGTGTTATTACTGCAGTGTGTTGTAGAGTGTTATTACAACATGTTATTACAGTGTGTTATTACTGCAATGTGTTTTAGTGTAATAACACACTACAACAACACATTGCAGTAATAACATGTTGTAATAACACACTACAACAGCACATTGCAGTAATAACATACTGTCTGTTCATTTTTGTTCCTTTTTTGTTATTTTTTCCTTCATTCATTCTTATTTCATTTTTTCTATCTTTCTTTCTCTGCCTTTCTTTCTTTTTCTTCTGCCTTTCTTTCCATCTTTCATTCATCGTTTTCATTTTCATTCATTTTCTTACCCTGCTTTTTTCCTCACCCCTTCTTTCTGTCTTTCTTTTTCTCTTTTTTCCTCATCTCTCTCTCTCTCTCTCTCTTTCTGCACAGTGACGTATCTCGTGTGTACTCACATGCGTGTGTGTCGGGAGACGGGTCCAGGCTCGGGTTCGGGTTCCAGTTCGGGTTCTGCTCTTTACCTGACCAGCAGCACAGAGACTCAGCTCTTCGTCACAGGTGATCAGTGCGCAGACTGACCGCTGTAGCACGTGAATCCATCAGAATGGAGTAAAAGACGCTGTTCCTCTGTGTGTGTGTGTGTGTGTGTGTGTGTGTGTGTGTGTGTGTGTGCGCACTCAGGCTGTCACAGGAAGCAGCCGTATGTGTCTGACCCGAAGGTCAAAGCCTTCATCCAGTGGACGAAGACTCTGAAGGACAGTGTAGTACTGAGGAAGACCACGGTGGGGGGGCAGTACTGTTACCCCCCTCCCCCACCCACCTTCACACCAAATACCACCAGCAACGCCGCGAGTAAGAGATACGCCATGTTCTGTCACTCGCCATGCACTGCTTATGCATGCTAATGAGCAGATTATAACAGCAGAGCTCCGGCTCTGAGCTGAGATTAAGAGAGAGGTTCAGCAGTAAATCAGATTCGCACAGGCCAATGTAGCTAACAAATATTTTTCTATAAGTCACCCAAAATCTTTATTATTAATACGTGCCTAAATTGTCATATTTCATAAAAATATCATTTTGAAATTTTGTGAACTAGTAGTGAGTATGTATTTATACATTTAAGCTTAACATGAATCTAAATGATTATCCACGTCAAATACAGATTTCTGTTAAAATTCCACCTTCAGATGCTGGGAGGCGGAGCTTAGCGGGGCGTGTTCTAAAACGTCTCTGTCTCTTTGTATTGTGATAATAAACCAACCCACCATTTTGTGTAGCGTGATACCACTCGGTTATCCAAGATGGCTGCCCTATAAAGTAGGGTTCATGTTTATAGATCACGCTGGATTAGATTAGATTAGATTAGACTCACACTGTGTCCTAAACCACATCAGGAAGTCTAGTGACTAAGTCTAAGTCTAGTTTAGTGACGTCACTAAAGAACTGAGAGAAATTTCTGGAAAAGCTTTTCACATGAAGTACTAAAGAAGCCAAAAAAAGTCTTGTCATGTTGTTAATATTCTGTGTGTGTGTGTGTGTGTGTGTGTGTGGTGTAGGTGAAGGAGCGTCTCCATCGTTAATGGCCGTAGGAGACCTACGGAAGGAGCTAGAGAGTCTGCAGTATCGAGAGCACAGGAGAGTGGCAGTACAGGGCCACATCACTGCTGTGCAATACCACCGGTGGCCACCGGAGGCACCACACACCACGCCTCAGAGCGAACAACAACAGGTCTGTAGTTAACTTTAATACATTTAATACGTTTAATACATTTAACGCTAAAATATATCACACCCTGACAGTGAAAATTGATTTTTTTTGTTTATTTGTTACCAGGTGGAGCATGACTCGGTGGGCGTGGCCAGAGGCTCCACCTCTTCCTTTGGCACCGGAGCACAGCGACAGGGCGAGACGTCCTCGGCGTCGTCACGAAGTGAAGCCGCAAATTCTCCTAAGCGGAGGAGAGTTGAGCAGTGAGTGAATTCATTTTTAATTAGGTTTTCTTAAATCAGATTAAATCAACCTCATTCAAAAAGTACTTATTTTCTTATTTAGTATATATTATTTTATTATGTATTTTATTTATATAAAAGAGAACTCATTCTCATGTCTTCTGCATATGCTCCATTTTCACTATTAATACAGTTATTATTATTATTATTTTTTATTTATTTTTTGCATTCTTAGGATTTTTAGGGTTTTTCAGGGTTCAAAATATTATTCCAACCTTAAAATTGAGCGTCAGGAAGTTTATATAATAAATATGATAAATATCAGCATTGAATAATATGAAAAATATACTGTATAGCGTGATGAGGTCTTTTTGGCCACGCCCACTCGGACAGTTCTAAGAAGCTTTTTATGACGTTCCTATATTTTATATTCATTCAGTTTGTCAGTTTTTTTTAAAATACAAGTTTGGTAACAGCACTCAGTAATATTTAATATTTTCTCCACATTAAACACACACAGAATGTGTTTTTTTTTTTTAATTAGTAGAAGTGTGTAAAATGTCTTTCCTGTTTCTGTGTGTTTATATACAGAGGACTGCAGAGGCAGTACTGGACCAGAGCCAAGCGGCAGTTAGAAAGGTAATAAATAAAATTCATAAACGCTCCAAAATCTATGCGGTGAATTGAAAAATAAAATATTTATTGTACTGAAACTGAAGGATTAAAGTGTCTAATATTCAGAAAAAAGGACATGTGAGGATTTCTGGTTATTTTTATTTACTCTCGTGGTCTAGTTTGAACATTGTTTCATCATGACTTCCTGTCACTTCCTGGTTTTTTTTCCCACTTCCTGTCACTTCCTGGTTTTTTTCCCCATCAGACAGGTAAAGCCAGCGGATCTTCATGAGGATGAAGAGACCAAAAGACGGTCTGATGAAGAGGACAGTGAAGGACTTTCCACGCCGTCACCTCAGCCTACAGGTACAGATCCTCAGTAACAGATGAATATTAGAGTTTACGGTGCACTGCTGTTGAATTCTGGATTCTGATTGGTCAGAAGGTGTTGATTAATTTTCTATAACATCAGCCCTGACTGTACTGCAGCCACAAATCACAGGTTTATATTAATGCACTCGTTCTAATGTGTCATCGTTTCTATAGTAACAGCTCATTCACAGGGAGTTCCTGTGGACATTAAATGTAACTATAAATGGATAAAAAGTATGTTATTCTTTAATAAATAAAACATTTTAAACATTGCTGTTAAAGGAGAATAATCAACTTCGGGGTGGTAACAGTGACTTCATCACACCACCGTGTTGTTATTTTCCTGTAACAGCATGACACGTGGTGTGTTACTCCTTACATATCAAACATTTTCTTCATTAGCACAATTGTACCTGATTCGTTTCCCAGACAACAGTGAGACAGGAAGCACGCCTGACGCACAACAATCTCCCACTTGGCCTGTTGCATCATGGGAGAGCAGCGCGTGGCTGTTACTTAAGCAGGACGTCACGGATCACATGCGCTGTGCCTCTCTGGATCGTGAGAGTGTTCCGGAAAAATTCCGATTCGACGACCGAGACGTCCTCCTACACAGGATCAACCTCAGCCCCGCGAAGTGGAGCCCAGAACTTCCATCAGACACCAACTCGGACACACACACTCCTGTAAACTTCACAGGATACCTCACTCTCACATTACTGGGTATGAGACGAAGAGCCTACGTCCGTTCGTTATGATATTTACGGTAAATATTCTACTATAGCAGTTACAGTAATTTAAAGAGAAACTGAGAATTGTCCTTTCTCTCAGGGTTAAATCAGCAGGCAGCGGTTGACTCCCTCTTCCTCCCCGTGTTTTGTGCCGAGGATCCGCGAGCAGTCGGGACGTCCTACGGTCTCCATGACAACACACTGATGTCATGCCTTTCCACAGGTCGTGTCTGTGCTCAGGCCAACTTTTCACCAGGTGTGTCTGTGTGTGTCTTTTACCTACACTATCTCTGTGAAACAAAACTCAGAGACACCTGGTTTCTGATTACAAAACTTTGTAGAAGCCTGAAAAAGAAAATTTGTAAAGCTTTTTATTTTAACATGGCCACATATCCCAGGTCAGCCGGATATTTGTGATCTTGTGTAAAGATGATGTTCCTTAAACTGACCAAGCAGAGTTTAACCAGGTGCAGTTCATTAGTTTCCATTTTTTAAATAACATCGTCCTTATTCTGGTTTTTTTTTTTTTTTGGTCTCTCTCCATGCAGAGCCATTATTGAGCTCGGCATCGGCTCTGGAGGACGAGCGGGTGGTGTGTGTGTTGGACGTGTGTCTGCTCGGTGAGAACCGGCTCGAGATCGTCTGCTCTAAAGTGTACAGGACAGCAGATATCATCACTCCTGTGTAAAGCAAATCCACACACATGTTGTAGGTATACGTTCAGTGTTTATCAGTGTTTTTTTCTTCCAAAAGTTTACTAAAGTAGTGTAAAATAAATTATTTTCGGAATTCGAGGGGATAATCTATGTCACTCCTTATTTCAAAAGAGGTTTGCTTTGTAAAATAATGACGTGCAGTTAAATAATGAACAAATGTTCTGGCATTCAGGTGTGCCACACTGCGCTTAACAAATCATCTTTAAATTCTTTAAATCAAACCACACTTACATTTTTAACAAATTCATTTATTTATTTATTTTCATTTCTTAACTGACAACAAATCACCTGGATATGCAAATATCTGCCAATTAAAAAAAAAATTTACATTGCGCAAAATACTTCCCATGGTTCTGCATTGTATTGCCCAGAGAGCATAGCATTTCATATGGTACAGCATTTATTGCCCTTAAATCAACACAAAGTGAAACAACACATCCAACCAAAATGGCTTAGTTCCGAAATACAAATTGCGTATAGTAATGTTCACATTTTGTTTGGTATTGATGGGTATTGAGGTCAGTTTTGTTGTTCAGTTTTTAAAACATGAGGTATTCACAGTATTAAATAGCAATGGCTCGATTTCTAGTTAACACTGGACATGAATGAGGTCAGAGAAGAATATATAGAGATGCAACACTGAAATGTATGAACTGCATACTTTAAAAAATTCACATCAAACAGGTGGTCTATCTTCGAGTATGTTCACACTTTGTTTAAATGAGGTCTCTTAATTATTTGGCAGCAAAGAAAGTGTTTTTTTTTTTGTGTAACCGAGTCGATTCTGTAGTCTTACAAACGGACAACTCTGGTTTCAAGTTGTGTGTTTTTGAGGTAAGAAGAAGAGGCCAAAAATACTCATGGTACCTCTTAAACCATAAATCTATATTATTCTTCCTTACTATCCATCCCCCTCTACTCCATTCTCATAATCATTCACTGGTTTTCCATTTATCCCCGGGTGCTGTACAAGTCAGCATCTTCAGGATGAGCCTGTCCGTGATCCAATAAAGATGGATCAGGATCGAACCGTGGTTTCTCTGCAACAGTGACATGAAAAATAAAAAACATTAGAAAGAGAGATACATAATGTAGCTACAAGACAAATTATCATAACCTCTATATTAACCAACCAACAAATCGGAACCAACATTCCTGAGCCTCTATGTAATGTCCTCTCTGTGTGATATAGGTTACCTAGGGCCTGTTAGGGAAAATACCCAAGGGTGTGGTTTCTTTCACAGCAGGAAGTATTGTTATAGGTTAAGCAGCCCATATAAGGAAGTGGAAGAGGGTGTGATATTTTTTTTTTTTTTTTTTTCTCCTGTTGTAAAAATAAAGTGTTGGGTCTCACCTTTAACTGGAGGACAGGTTGTGATCTCTTTAGCTGGTGGAGGTATTGCTTCCTCTACATCGAGGGGAGGAGGTGTAGTTTCCTCTACGTCGAGGGGAGAAGGTGTAGCTTCCTCTACATCGAGGGGAGGAGGTGTAGCTTCCTCTACATCGAGGGGAGGAGGTGTAGTTTCCTCTACATCGAGGGGAGGAGGTGTAGCTTCCTCTACATCGAGGGGAGGAGGTGTAGCTTCCTCTACATCGAGGGGAGGAAGTGTAGCTTCCCCAACAGGAAGATGGGGAGGTGTAGTCTCCTCTCCAACAAGAGGAAGAGGTAGAGTTTCTTCAACAGCAAGGGAAGGTGATGTGGTTTCCTCTGCAGCAAGGGGAAGTGTAGTTTCCTTAACAGCAAGAGGAGGCGGTGTAGTTTCCTCTACAGTCAGGGAAGCAACTTCAGCTGGTGGGGCAGCAGATGGAGTCATTTCTGGTGCAGCCTCAGATGGAGTCATTTCTGGGGCAATATCTGGTGAAGGGAAAACAACTGCAGTCCCAACTTCTTCTGCAAGTGAGGCACCTTCTGCTGGGGAAGCTTCGATAGCTGTTGAATCCTCAGACACTGGACTAGACTCTTCTGCAGCAACATCAAGTAGAGGTTTAACTTCTGCTGCTTTGTTATCCTCTGAGGTAGCCTCCTTAAGGGTAACATCGGACAGTGGAGCAGTGTTTAGAACTAGGGCATCCTCTGTTGGTGTTACCTCACTCACAGGGGTAACCTCCTCGAGGATATCAGGCAGTAGGACAACTTCTGTTGCATCCTCTGTTGGGGTTACTGGATCCACAAGGGTACTCCTATCAAATGTAACATCAGAAAGTTGGGTAACTTCTGCAGCAGGTACCTTCTCTGTTACTATCGCGGACACATATGTACCCGCTTCAAGGGCAACATCCCCAGAGACAGCGGTGGTCTTTTCTTGTGGGGCAAGTTCTACAACTGTGTCTACAGGTGGAATCTCTACACCTAAGACAACCTCTGATGGAATAACATCCTCTGGAGCCAAGTCCGGCACAGGGGTAAGAGGAACAACTGAAGAACCTTCTACAAGTGAAACAACCTCTGCCTGGGCAATATCCGTAGCTAGAGAAGAAGGGGTAACTTCTGTGACAACATCTGTAGTTGGGGAAACCTCTGGCATGGGGGCAACATCTGTGACATCATCTGAAGTTGAGGAATCCTCAGAAACATGGGCAACAACTTCTGCAACAGCATCTATAACTGGGGAAACCTTTGGCACTGGGGCAACTTCTCCCGCAACAGGATCTATAGTTAGGGAATTCCCTGACACAGGGGCAACTTCTGTAACTGAGGCATCCTCTGATACAGATTCACCCTCTGGCAAGAAGGGTACCTTGTCTGGTAGTTCATCAGGCTGAGGGACAGCTTCCGTTTCAGGGGCAACCTCTTCTGATGCATTCTACATTGAAGAAAGAGAACATTTCTTTCCATTTATGAACCCTGCTTATGCCCATGCATATTTATATGCATATGTACATATAAAATACCTCCAGACTTGCATCAGGAACAATGCCTTCCTCTTTGGGTTTGGATCTGAATGCAGAGGCAACCAAAGAACTTGCAGTATACACTTTTTTACCTGTTACCTACAGAGAAAGATGGAGTACCAGTAACAGTTAGAGAGAACACAAAGCCAGTTTCAAAATAATGGCTGTGTTTTGATAATGTACCTACACTACCTTTAAAACTCCAACAGTATGCGTGGGGTAGCATACAGCAGTGCCAACAGTTGTCAACGCCAGAGGAACACCTATTCTCTTTAGCCGAGAGCCTGAAACCACACATATGCACAAGTACCGAACAGCTGATGATGATATAAGGGTGAAGATTGATAAGATTTTAAAAGAGAAAGCATCTTTTCAATTAAAGTTGCTCTTCAGAACCTGAACACCATCCTTGAAAAAACTTGCTTGACAAATGTTATGTTTGTAAGCTGAAATTTCTTGTGATGTAAAGGTTTCAACAAGTACTGTATAGTCCGTCTAGTACAAGGCTTGCTATTATTTAACATTTTTCTTTTTCAGTGAATAACTTACCCTTGCGTGCCAGGATGAGGCCAGCCAATCCAGACACAGTGATTATACCAACTCTGGGCAGGAAGCCAGGAGGCGGGTCCCTCAGGAAATTATACGTGTCTGACATCACCAAAAGATCAAGAATCAGAAATCATATTGTAGGAGATCCCCAACCATCCCTGCACTAGAAATACACAGAATACTCGGAATACTCACCTTGACCAGCTTGATATAAAGATATGGCGCCGACTTTGACTGAGGTGCAAGTATTCTGTATTGAAGAAAAGATTGGCGTAGACATAAACAAAAACATTTAACCAGAAAAACAGCAAGTCAACAATTTTTAATTCAATGTTCATCAACCTTACATATACTATAGAAAGGCGTTAACATAAACAAGAGGTCTGTTCTGCCATCCCATAATGCTTGTCAGTACAAACAGGCAAATTAAAAGTTGTGTGGTTTTTTTTTTTTTTTAACAATACAATTACAGTAATTCCAGATTTTATCCCTATAGGATTCAATTACTACATATATACTCAGGAAATTTTCCAGAAGTCCATGGTGTAATTATATTATTATCAGGAAAAACGTATGGATCCATGCCGCTCAGCCATAATGCGTCATCACTGTTTATAAATCCGAAGACTTTGATTGTTTTATTATGACATTTTTGCTCCAGCTTGGTGTTCACCTGCACGGCTCTGACGTAACGCTGAAGCCCCACTCTCATCAGCCCGAAGCCTGCCTGCAGGTGTCCTGGTTTCTCCTCCACATATTGTAGCGCTGGAGGCTCTGTGCTGTAGATAGACAACTGTGGAAAAAGAATTACGTAAGATAAATACAGAGAACCCCCTCTATCGCATTACTGTAGATAGACAGCTAAACACAGAGCAGGGAGAGTGTGTGTGTGTGTGTGTGTGTGTGAGAGAGAGAGAGAGCGTGTCTCACCTCTCGTGGTGAAAACTGCTTGTCCGTCTTTTCCTCAGTCATGGCATAAACTCGGAACGAGGCCAAACCCAAAGCAGCCGGTACCACTGCCAACTTCACCACCTTCGGATTAAACACACACACACACACACACACACACAGTCTTCTTATCTAATAAATCACGCTTTTTCAACGTTGCTGTCTAATTCAGACGTTCCCACAGCAGCCCAAAGGCTTACAGCTTAACACAGAAGGAGAAGAATTTATTCAATTTAAATGCAACTTTCCTTTATTTAAGGACACAACGACAGTACAATGACAGTCAAAGGTCTCGATGCCCCTGGATTAATTTTTTTTTTTTTTTTTAATTGTCTTAAAGACATTTTGAAAATGTAAGGTCCATGTACAAAGTTATTTCCAAATCAAAATATATTTTAATAAGAAGTTTTAAATGTAAAATTAATCTTTCATGAAACAAGAAGTTTCTACTTAGAACTTGAGGAGCTCTGATTATTTGGGATGCTGGAGCTCCTCATGAAACTGGTTGAGAAGATCCTGAGAGCGTGCACAGCTTCATGAGGAAGACGGTTACGAATTTAAAATCTAAAATACTCATTCTTGTTCACTGCACAGTGTTACTTTTTTTTTAGTGTTATTCTTCTAAAATAAAGAAAATGAAGACTTTCTATCAGCAGGGGGTGTACAAACTTTTCCAGTTTTTTTTTTTTTTGGCTTGTGTCACTCCATGTAGGAAAACGGCTCTGAATTAAAAAAATCACTTATGGTTTAACAATGACATTAACATTTCATATCAAAGAAGACACACGGAAATGTATGTTTACTAAAAAAAAAAAAAAAAATTTAAAAATCACATTTTTGATGAGTCCAAAGTGTACCTTTTAAAAAATACTTATACTTATTAAAAAACATACTTATTAAATATATATTCTCTAGATTTTTTTTTTCTTACACATGTTTCTTACACATGGTAAAAAATCTTGAATCTTAAACATTACTTATTTTATATAATACTAATTTAAAAAAAAAACTGAATAGATGTGTTAGTGTATTTACTTAAGAGACACAACATTTGTTATTAATTGATTAATTAATTGGTTAATTAATTGGTTAATTGGTTAATTAATTGTTATTTATTATTATTTTTAGGATATCAACATATCTGGAACATGTTAAGTTTTCTATGTTTAATTGAATTTACTGTAAATTAACTTTCTTTAGCATGAAGGGAAGAAAGAAAGGCTAGTCGTGTGTGCAGTGATGCATACTACTCGTACTGTTTAGTACGCTGAGGAGCTGCTCGCTGAGGGCGCTGCAGTGGAGTGTGTGCTATTTTACACACTATGTAGTGCGCTAGTGCGCTGCTTCAGGAACGTCATGTTCTACATGTTCAACTTCTCTGATAAACAACAATTTAAAAAAAACACACACACAAAACTAAAATCTCAAGTTTTTCAGCTGATATAATTTTTTCCCCAATGAACGCGTTTGTTTTTCAAATGTTTTAAACCCTAAACAAAAGTTTTGTTCAGTTCTAACACTCACCTTGGCCACCATGTCGCCTCCGCCCCCTCTCACTATCTGTACGGTGGCTCGGAGGGGTCAGAAAAACACGGGTCAGAGCAAAAACGCGAAACAAAAATCCCTGGGAATATGGAGTACAATAGGGCGTCATTTTAAAGTTCAGTTCAGATCTCAGTGATAGTTATGTCTAAAATTCAAGGGGGAAAAGTTACAGGAAACTGTTATTTGCTGAACAAGGACTGAAATTTTTCACTTCCCATAAACACTGATATAAAATATATATATATATATATTTCACTTCTGTGAGTTTGGTATGCTGGTTTATGGTTTTAAATTGATTTTGTTCCACTGGGATTTGGAAATTTAAAATATATAAATCAGAATATTTTTGTGTCTTATTTTTATTTTAAACTGTAATTCATTCTGTAATACACCAAATGGCCAAAAGTATGTGCACCCCTGACCATCACACCTATATGTGCTTGTTGAAAATCCCATTCCAGATTTATTCCCCCTGTGTTTACTGTTATAATAAGCTCCACTCTTCTGGGAAGGCTTTCCACTAGATTTTGGAGCGTGGCTGTGGGGATTTGTGTTCATTCAGCTACAAGAGCATTAGTGAGGTCAGGCACTGATGTTGGGATGTCGAGGAGGTCTGGGGTGCAGTCGGTGTTCCAGATCATCCCAAAGGTGTTCAGTGGGGTTGAGGTCAGGGATCTGTGCAGGACACTCGAGTTCTTCCACTCCAACCTTCACACACCATGTCTTCATGCAGCTCGCTTTGTGCACAGGGGCATTGTCATGCTGGAACAGGTTTGAGTCTCTTAGCTCCAGTGAAGGGAGATTGTAAAGCTACAGCATACAGAGACATTCTATACAATTGTGTGCTTCAAACTTTGTGGTAACAGTTTGGGGAAGAAGCACATATGAGTGTGATGGTCAGGGGTGCACATACTTTTGGCTATATAGTGTGTATGAATATTATTCGTTGCTGCAGTTCAGAACATATCCACTAGGTGGTGATGATGTATTAATAAGTGTATAACTCAGATGGCACAAATGAAATGAAATCAATAGCATATACATATAACATATACTAAATAAAATAATGTAATTAGCCCTAGTTAAAATAGTTAAAACTCACATATAAGGAGACTCACTAAAGTAAACGTTGATGAATCAGCTTCAAATTGTTGATGAGTTACTGCGATTTTATATACGGACTACGCTGTCAAATTTGAATCAATTACTTCTTTCAGTTACACACCAATTTAATGAACATTTTGTGAAACTCGTCATTTCATATTAATTAATGATTCAAACAAAAACAATTCCAAAATAAATCCACACACTAAGACAAATCTAGCTATTTAATTAGGACAAAAGTAATGGCGCCCTGTAAATAAAGGAAGCGCACGTGTGTCTATGATAGCCGACACGCTGCAGTGGCTGAGCTGCATTACTGGAAGATTTAGTGAGGCGCTTTTTCACCGTTTAGTCGTTTTCAGCTCTCTGTGAGCTTTGCCTTTTATGGCTGTATAAATGAAAATCAGCTGTGCTGTGAATGCACTCGATAATTTACCCCTGATTGGTGTTAATCATCATACACATGTGATTACGAAGAAAATTAGTGTTACTGAAACTTTTCGTAAATCTAGTGGGAATTTTTTGTTTGGTTTGGCAACAAATACATTTGTACACAACTTTACAAAATAAAAAAAGGCCCCATGTGAGCAGAGTTTAATGTATAGAGTTTTCAATACTGATATGAGTGGCATTTTAATTCATTACCGTTGAGTGTCCAGACCTTGTTTATCAGTTTAGGTGTCAAAATGATATTGAAGTATAGACTGGTCCTCTCTTTTCAAAGATACAGGATACAGTAAAGATAATTAATAAACTAGCAACACCATATGCGAAACATCTCAATGATAAGGGAGATGGTGTAGAAATTTAGATTCTCCAGCTGATGGCAGTAAAGAGCTGGGTGTTGAATTCTTTACTGACTCACTCACAAAGATTAGCAGGTAAAAAAAAAAAAAAAAAACAGAGGAAAGTCTGAAGGAAGAACAGGAGGAACCAATAACAACATGTGAGAATAGAGGAACCAGAAATGAATATGGGAAGCCAAAAGGGTCAAACCAAGAGGGCGTGCAAACTACGGATGCCGATTGGGGTCAAAACGACACAAATCACAACCCAGCCTCGTAAGTGCAGAGATCTTCATTTATTCATGTTTGCATTTTACAATCTTTATCATATATATATATATATTTATATTTATATATGTGTGTATATAGGAAAAAAAAGGAGGGCGAGCCTGCAGTGACACTGGAGTGACACGAAGAGTTCTGGAGTGCAGAAGGGCAGAAAGAAAAGAGCAGCGCTTTCTGATGGAGAAGTCTCAGTGCAACTTCCACTTCACTCAGCAGGGCGGAGAGCAGGGCGGGAAATAAGTGCCCTAAACCACAGTGAAGCCCAGGAGAACGGACACACACACACACACACACACACACACATATGTGTGTATATATATGCAATTGTACATATGATGCTGGAGATGCTTTAAATTCAGTCCACAGTGGAGTTTATAATATGAGAACATTCTACATTACGGAAACGTAAAGGACAGAAAGTGTGCGTGTGTGTGTGTGTGTGTTTGTGTTAAGTTTTTCAATAGTCTGTACAATTTACACTGTTAAAAATAATTACATTCGACTCGATTCAGGTACGTCCCCCAGCCGTTCTATTCACACGGTGATGGAATGCGAATACAGTAGAACACTATGAGAAAAGCTGCGTGGAAAACACATCAGTAAATACATTTCACACAACGTTGATGTGGACTCGAGCGTAGACGCAGAATTTCCCCCTCCGATCAACTCAACAGACAGAATTAAACAGAAAAGAGACACATTCATTTCACCAAAGCTCAGTTTTAACACAACACACACGGGCCCTGATTCAGTACTGTTCCTAACACACCATGACTCGCTTCCTCACGCCACTCCACGTTGATTAAATTCACTTTTAGCGCAAGTGAAACTAGTTATAACATTCTCATAGATTTACCAGTTTCAGAAGGTAAACCCTTTAAACCCAGCAACTAGAGTTGGTTATAAATGTAAACAGAGCAATGAAGTACTTTAAATATATATCATTTCTGACAACTGTACATGTAGTTAGCAAGTCTGCTAATTAGCACACAAGCGAATTAGCACACAAGCGAATGGACTGCACAAAACGGTGGCTGATCAGAAAAGAAAATCAATGAGGGTGTGTTAAGGACAGTACTGAAACACACAGACAGTATTTTTCCACCAGCACAGAGCCGGAGCCAGGGCTAGTCTGAAACAAACAGAACTGAAAATCCATCGCTAATGCTAACCTTTGAGCAGTTACAAAGAATCAAAACATATCCTGTGCACATTTCTGATATTATGTGTTCTGTATGTAGATTCTGCATAAGTTCTAATGATGGGCGATTCATAAAAAAAAAAAAAGATTCGCTCATTTTTTAGCGACTCTTTCAGTAAAAAAGGCAAATCGATTCAGAAACATGAGAAAATGTGGATTAAACTGATCGTATTATACAAATATTGTAGAATAATATGAAACCATGAACGAGTCGTGAATCAAATGAATAAAAAACTCATCTTTGATTCATTGTAAGGAGTCGTTTGAAAGATTTGAATCACTTAAATTGATCATAATGCCCATCGTTAGCAAGAACGCAATCGACCCGAAATTTGAGCTAGAAACCATCCAGATCTGTTACTAATGTTTAAATCTCAAATCAGAACAAATGCGGCCTTCTTCTAAAAAAAAAATAAAAATCCAGTTATCTTGAGCTCAGTGTAATCCTGGCTTCTTTAATACTTTATTTTACGTAAGACATCATTTTATAGAGTGACATTAGCTAGCTAATCACTCTATTAGCTTGTTACATCTAGCTACTTCATTGACAACTGCTTTATAGTAGATATATCGCTAACCAGCTAGCTGTATTAAACATGTGTATGTTATGGAACTGTTAGCTAACTAGCTGTGTAGCTATCGTACTCCCATACAGACAGCACCTGGAATCTAGAGTATACCGGGCTTGCTAGGTTTAGCAAACAGTTTTCAATTATTTTTAATGATTTAAATATAAAGAGCCAATTAATTTCGATCTGGATCATTAGCATTTACGGCTGTGTGATTATAGCACGACGTTACCATGACAACGACATGAGATTGTGGATAAGTTCAGCTAGACAAACAGCTTCGGCTCCGTGTTGGTGGAAAAAAAGTCTAACAGATACTAAATTCAACTGAAAATTCTACAGAATCCGTGGACTTTCAACTCAGAGTTACAGAATTTTCTTCAAAAAATTTTAGAATCCTTAAACTTTGAACTCAAAATTCTGGTATTTTCTAAAAAAAAATTTTTGAAACCATAGACATTCAAATCAGAGTTCTGGAATTTTCTAAAAATTCTAGAATCCTCAGACTTTGGCCTCAAAATTTTGGAATTTTCAGAACATTTTAGAATCCTTGGGCTTTGAACTCAAAATTTTGGAATTTTCTTAAAAAAAATTGAATCTGTGGACTTTCAAATCAGAGTTCTGGAATTTTCTAAAAATTCTAGAATCCGCAGACTTTGACCTCAAAATTTTAGATTTTTCTAAAAATTTTAGAATCCTTGGGCTTTGAACTCAAAATTCTGGAATTTTCTAGAATCTTTTGAATCTGTGGACTTTCAAATCGGAGTTCTGGAATTTTCTAAGCATTCTAGAATCCTTGGAGTTTGAACTCACAGTTTGGGAATTTTCTACAAATTTAAGAATCCTTGGACTTGAAACTCGGAGTTCCAGAATTTTCTAAACAACCTAGAATCGTCGAACGTTGGACTGGAATTATCTAAAAAATTGTAGAACCCGAGTTGGCAAAAAAACAAGAAACAAACAAAACAAAAGAAAAAGTTCCCGACCTGAATGTAAGCCAAAGCGTAAGAGGTAATAACCAGCTGCCCCCCAAGCAAAAACAGTCAGGATACCAGAGAAGCAAAGCTTTAGTCTTTTGTGTCCCTTTTTTTTTTTTTTTTAGAAAAGAAAATTAGAAAGCTTCTGTCTTTGCAGTGCCAGAAGATTGCATTCACAATTAAAAGTTCACAGTTTTGAACAGAGGATGCAGCTAGGCAAAGGATATTTCTCTTATATACAGACTCTTCATCAGCTCATTCGGCGTAGATTAATAACTTTTAAACCATGCAGGAGTTCAGCTATGTTCTAAATATTCGAAAGAACCCAAGTTTGATTACAGACGCATCGTAGGCTCGCGTTCCTACAGGAAGTGCATCAGTCTCATCAGTCTTCTCTAAGTCTCTCTCTCAAATACACACACACACACACACACACACACTCACACACACACTCTTGCATGCTCTGAGAGTTAACACAGTAGGGCGGTGTTGCTTGGTAACAGAGTGAAGCCCGTTGCCCATGGCTACATGAGCGCTCGTCCTGCAGCATCCCGAGGGAAGGGAAAAAATGAGTAAACAAACAAACGAGTCCCAAGAAAACAATCGAAAAAAAACTCCAGCAGGAAAAGACACGAGAAAAAATAAAGCCGTTTTTAGATCCTGGAGATGATACGAGCAGATGAACGAATGGAGAAGTTCGTTAAATCGAAAGGTGGACGGAAAAAAAAATCAAATTTACACAGTTTACATCAAACGTAGTCCAAGTATCTGAAGCTACTTTACAGGCTAATGTAGCTAACAGTTCAGGGAAACTTATAGCTAGCATTAAGCTATCATCTGGTAGGAGGCGTGGCCTAAAGATTATTCTATTTCATGTAGATTATGATGCTGCCTCCCGAGTTCCCTACCAAGTGCGGACGTTTGGGAGGCAGCTGCATACCTGGACGCCTTATCTTATCTTCGGCAAATTTAAGGGAAGCGTCGCACGTGTTCTTCCTGATGTGGTCAATCCCATAATTCTGTTCTCTGCGCTAGAGTTGTGGAAAGATCATGACACAGATTTTGTGGATTAAAAACTGCTGCTTTGATGTGTCCAACGTTTTTATTGTTATTAGCATTTTTATCACCTTGCTAATGTAATTCTACCTTACAGCATATGTAGCTAGCTTATACGGCTAAGTTTTACGTTGCTGAATTGCTAGTTAGCCTTAGTTAGTTAGCTAGCTAGCTATGTTTTTAAGAAGACAGTGTAGGCTAGTTGTGTTCAGAAGCTGCCATGAGTTCAGGATCTGACAGATTAGCAAGCTTCTATTATTTGTTAGCTACATTAGCTACATTAGCCTCAGACACTCAACACGTCTCAGTCGACTGACGACTTCTGATGTAAGAGGGACATTGTGTACGTTTGATTTCTGGCTAAATTGTTCCTTTAAGGTGTGGAGAAGATCCGTGTGAGAGCAGTGATATACACGACTGTGAATCTGTCTGACGAAAGAAGAAGAAGAAGAGGAAGCGGTGTGTTTGTCCTGGAGTCTTCGCAAAAACAGTGGCTCAGTCAGCTGTCAGTTAAAGGTCAGATACCCAATCAGAGGGAAGAGGAGGGGCCACAGTGTTTCGTTTTCACGTCGTCTTCGGTGCCAACGTGTGTGATTTCCTCCGAGTTCATTGCAGATACACTGCTGAATGTCTGTAGGCGTCTGTCGGAGTGTATGTGTGTGTGTGTGTGTGTGTGTGTGTGTGTTTCAGACGTGTGTCTCTATAAAGGAGTGTGTGTGCATCAGCATTGTCGGAGACAGAGGTGAAAGGTCACCGGGCTCAGAGGGCAGTTCCAGAGGGGCGGAGCTAAACTCGCAGATATCCAGGAAGAGCTCTTGGTTCCTCTGCTTCCACTCGCGGAACTTGCGAGAGGTCAGGCAGGGGTCATCCAGCACCTGACCAATCACAGCCAGGTCTCCTTCTTTAGCCTGAGAAACACAGAGAACAGAACGTCAGCTTTACAAACATAAAAATACAGTTTAGCTTTGAATGTTTTGGAACGTGATACATTTTCATTTTTTCAGAGCGGCTTCACAAATACCAATAACCCTTCTGTTTTATATAGAATAGTTTCAGCGCCGTCTTTCTGTATGTAGCGTGTACCTTTAGCGTGGATCGGAGCGCGCGGATGCGGTGGAGTTTTTCGTTAGTGGCCGGGTCGTTGCAGCGCTTGACGAACGAGCGGCGGAACTCCTGGCGCGTGGAGGGCCGCTGGTGTCCGAACGCAGACACGCTCGCTTGCTCCAGAGAGCGATACAGCTCTTCCAGAGGGTCTGCTTCCTCAGACACACGCTTCGGAGCCTCACACACTCGCTGCCGGACCTCACACACACTTTCCTCCTCCTCATCCTCCTCCTCTTCCTCGTGAAGCCGGGTGCGAGGGCACAGTGTGCCGTGTGAGCGGTGCCGCGGAAGGCTCTGACTCCTCTGTTTGTGGGAGTGGCTGCGTGGGCGGGGCTCTTCGCTGTCCGTCAGTGGGAACGGCCCGTCGTTTCGGGGTGGGCGTCGGCGTCTGGCGGGCAGCGTGGCCTGGCGCAGCCTCTCGGGTGAGATCGGTACACGTCCGTCCCCTCCCGCGCCCGTCTGGAGGTAGTGAAGCCCTGAAGAGCCCACGGGGGTCTCGATCAGGTCCTGCCAGGAGCGGCGCTCGCGCTCGCGATGGGTGGAGCGACAGGATGAGTGCGAGTCCTCGGCGGATGAGTGTGAGAAGGTGGAGCCGCTGGAGAAATGGCGCTCGCCAAACGCGCTGGACGAGCTCGCCTAGAGCCACACGGAATAAATCAATAATCAATAAACTATTAACTGCATTAATTCATACAGGAATCAATAAAGGGTTAGCAAGAGCTGCAGTTAAATACAGCTGAACTGCTGAGAATAATGCTTCTGCTAATAACCTTCCTGTTCTGCTTCGGTCAGTAACCCATCCCCCCCGCCATTATCTCCTAATTAGTTAGGGTGAAGGCTAACATGCTGAAGTGTTTTCCTTTGACGAAGGCTAATCATTGCAAGTTAGGAACTAATTTGTATATTTTTGCTCATCTAAAGAAACTCTGTGCACACTTTAATGGACATAGGTGTAGTTCTATCTCTATCTTAGCCCCATAAAAATGTAAATAAGTGTACTTAAAATCAACAGCAATAAGAGCAGAGAAGTATAACCTAAGCTGTAAGCTGTACAATCGGCATGCACGTCTGAGTTCGATTTCATCTTCTTTACACTGATTAAAGCAGCTCCTGTTACGAGTTACAGCTAGTCAGGTGCATGATCGAATGCTGACTTTTTCAAAATATTCAATTCAATTCAATTCAATTTTATTTGTATAGCGCTTTTAACAATGGACATTGTCATAAAGCAGCTTTACAGAAATAAATGGATTCACAAAAATATATTGTAAATATTTGAATTTATCACTGTGAATTTATCCCTAATGAGCAAGCCAGTGGCGACGATGTTGAGGAAAAACTCCCTGAGATGATATTAGGAAGAAACCTTGAGAGGAACCAGGCTCAAAAGGGAACCCATCCTCATCTGGGTGCAACGGATAGTGCGATTATAAATAAATCCCTTCTATTATTGTGTACTATAAGGACAAATAGTGCAATTGTGCAACCAATAAATTCATCACAGTTTTCGTAAGAAGTCAGCTAAAATGCATTTCCGGCTGTTCAGGTTTACCTGCGGATTGTTTTTACCCGATCAGATCGCTTACTCCGGTGGTTCTCATCTCTTCTGTGTCTGACTACAGCACCTTTCTCAGCGCAGAGACGTGACTGCACTGAATCTCCTTAGGCTGTGTTTAATCTGCTACTTACACTGCAGTCACCTTCCAGAGGCTGCAGCTCTGAGCGTGTTCAAAACGTTATCGTACACAATGCACAGATGAACACAACGTTGCTGACCACAACCAAACCACCTTCCAGTTTTGGCTAAGCAGCGCTACACGCGGCTGTGCTAGTTTTTTTGTGGGTTTTTTTGTTTGTTTTGTTTTAGCTCAGCATGCTGCCTTTCCTCACAGGCTCACTCTCTTTACTCCAGTTAAAATGACAACGTGATAAATACTGAGAGTTTAAGAGAAGTAGAACAATTAGGGAATTTGATCTTTTTGTTTCCTTTTTGTGTTGTTGTTGTTGTTTTGTTAGACTCTTGTCCAAACAGTTAGTAATATAGTTTTCCCATGATACCATAAAATTGTTATTACTTTTAAATTTCAAACCATAATGCGTCTACTTCTGAGCAGAATACAGTTTACGGGCGTGTTGTCCTAGTAACAAATCTCAACAAAGGCTTTGAAAAACGTACAAATCCACGACTGTGTTAACAATCGAATTTCTTTTAAAAGATTACACGTATGAAAAATGAGCCTCAGAGCCTGAGTGGTGGTTTAAAGCTAAAACGGCTGGCTAGAAATCATTTCACTGACTGAACAACTGAACAAAAAAAAACCTGAGATGGCTCTCCAGTGGAATTATGGGTGGAGAAAAATGCTAGGTTCAGCTGCTTGCTGGTCTTGCCTGTTTCATTCTCATATTTATATTGTAGAAATTATCTTCAAGGTCAAGTGTGACGATGTTAGTGGTGTCTCATCTCAGATAGAGACTGGAAGAGCTCTGTTATCATCAGTACTGTTTCATATTATTAATAATATAAGGACATAGTGATGATTTTAAAATCCATGTTACAGTTGCGTGGCTGCAAAATCTAAAGCGAGGCAACAAAACACAAGATCGGTAAGTATTGATCAGATCAGAAGGGGGTTGATTAAACACCCACACTCAATACTGAGAGAGATAGAGAGAGAGAGAGAGAGAGAGAGAGAACTCACGGCAGGATTGCAGTGGTAAGTCGACTCCTGTTTGAGCGTCATGGATCCATCGATCTCCTCCTGATCGCTCTCGCTCCAGTAATCTACACAGTGACATCACACGTCACTTTTATATGCATCCTTCATAAAATATTTGGCAATGTTTCACTATACAAATAACACATAGTCTCGTAATTGCTGGCATGTTGTCCATCGTATAAACCGTGAAACGTTTCAGAAAGCAAACAGCGTATTTAATCACTTTCTAATCATCATTAGTGTGTATTTGTAAAATGTTAGGTTTGACACTTCGTTGTAAGCCTGTTTAATACTTTTTCTCTTTTGCAGAAGAAAACAGAAAGCCACTTCTGACCATTTTTGTATTACTAATGTGCGACGGAGGTGAAGGGGGCGGGGCTTGGGTTATAAATATGACATAATGTTATACACATCTAATGTTAGCTAAGTTGAACATGTTGGTTTTATTTTTGCATGAATGAACTCAAAACATTCTTAATTTACAGTTACAGAAATCTTTCTAGTGGGAAAATTGAGTCAAAATGAGAGCCAAAAGATTACTAATGTGAGACAGGAAGGCGGGGGCGGGGCTTACAGGTGGGTGTCGGTTAATATCGGCGAGTTCCACACACCTACGCAACTGTCATTGATTCCAGAGCCTTATGTCAATCTGCTGTTTTTAATGTGGATGAAAAACAGACACCTGCTCTTATATATATATATATATATATATATATATATATATATATATATATATATATATATATATATATACAGTAACTCGTACAAGCGTACTCCGATATATTAAAATATGGAGCTCCTACGCAAAATGTATGAAATCCTACTGACTTGATAGCTAGCAAAGATCAAAAGCATTGTAGAACCTTGCGAATGTTCTAGAACACATCTGGGAAATTCTAAACTTTTAAATACCACGTAACTGTTATTACCAAAAAAGGGAATGTCATGTTATGCGAAATGGTAACTCCTCCCCCTCCTACCTTCATCTGGGCGGGGCACTGGGTCATCCGGAGTGTAGCCAATTGCAGCCAAGCCGAGACGATTCATCCACCTGAACACGTAATTTTAAACAAAATGTGATCATTTATTCAGGTTTGCACGATGCTAATCTGGAGGCTATACGCTTCCATTACTAGCTAGCTACATTAGCCTCGTAGCTCCAGTGCAACACTAAAGACACAAACACTCAGCCGAGGGACTACATCTGTGGGAAAGATTTCATTTCATATTTAAAAACCAAAGAAACCAAAATAAAGTAGAGTGAAGGTGAAGAGGCGAGAGATTTACCTGTTCATCTCCTCCAGGTGATCCGTTGCAAAAAAGAAGCTCTTAATTTTAGGATGGCAAGCCTTGAAGGCACTTTGAGGAAAAAAAAATTATATTATAAATTAGAAATGTACATATACTGTATATTTACAGCACCTCTGTGCTGATGAATGCTGGATTCTGATTGGTCGTCGGGTGTTGATTAGTTTTCTATAACAGCAGCTCTGACAGTAGTGCAGCTACAAATCATGGGGTTATATTAATGCGCTCGTTCTACGATAAATAACTTATCGTTTCTATAGTAACAGCTCATTCACAGTGACTTGTACACGTAAACAGATTTAAAAACGTGTGTAACCGTTGATATGTGGAGGGGGTTTCTGTCTGTAAGGAGACGTTTATGGAAGGAGTCTCCAGTGTCAGTGCTTTGTAACAGTCAGAGGTAAAGCTGTAACTTTTCTGACATCTTCAGGACAGAGGAGTTTACGCTTTATGCGTTTTATCAGTAACATAACAAGCTGTGGGGGTTTTTTTTGAGAGAGAGAGAGAGAGAGAGAGATAAAAGAGAGGCTGGTGCAGGAACAATGTTTATAGCTGCTATAACGTAAGTGAGAACTGGAACTAACTTGTTTCACCGACGTGTCACAACATTAACCGTAACTATGAATAAATTATAAACTATACAATTAGTAATCTTTTGTAACTTGCTGTGGTATAAGAGGAGTAAAACACTTCAGGTGTGCAGTTATAAGAAAATAATCAACAGTAAGGGTGCTGAGATAACTCACTGTTTCCTCCTGCATTCGATCGCTCTGTCGATCCGAAACTCCGGCAAACTGATGAAGCCTTCTGCCTTCTCGTCCTGGAGTGAAAGGGTAAAAGAGGAAAAAACGATGGATGGAGGTTCATCTTTAAAACCTGAAGTAATTACTTCAGTCATGTCCTAACTAATTCACATGCTCTCAGATATCAACATCTCAGCTCTCTAGCTGCACGTCGTCCCTTGCTGATGTGAAGGTGCAGAAGAAGGCGTCTCTTACGTTCTGGTTGGTGTACCAGTAGAGATCCGAGTCCTTGAGGACGAACCAGTATTTCTTCCATTTCTGGGTGAAGTAGCCTGAAGCGTCCTTCTTCTTCCACAGCCAGCCTTCACAGTCGCCATGTCCCAGATCTTTACAGGCAATACGCCTCCTGCTCGAGTTACTCTGAGACCCTAAACACACACACACACACACACACACACACGGACGCATTACAGCATCCATACAGCATAACTACACACTCCAACAGTGTGTAATGTTTCTTTCCCACCTCTGCTTTTCTTCTTGGTCTTGGTCCTTAAGGAGGCATAATGCACTGACTGAAGAGAAAACACACACACACACACACACACACACGTTAATTTACGGCTCTGTGGTTAATGATCTGAAGGTTGTGTGAGCAAATCCCAGCACTGTTAGACCCTTAACCTTCATGGTTTTGGATAAAAGCACTGGTCAAGCGAATAATAAAATGTAAACGGTTTAACAAAGCGAAGCGAAGCGAACGCTGCCACTCGTTTTAAGCGAATTCCTTCTTCTGAGCCATGAGTTTGAGTGAATCGAACATTTAAGGCTTTTCCTTTGTTATATTTACGGCTCAGAAACACGTCCTGATATGTTGAATCAAAAGGGGCGGGGCTAAATTTAAATCAGTTGCATGCTTGAGTATGTTGCATCATCACTAGAACACAAAAAAAAATAAAATATGGATTTCTGTAAAGACGTTTCATCACAATGTTTATTGTTAAACGGGCAACACAAATAAAACAGAATTAATTCGATTAAATTACACAATGTAATAGTTCTGGAATAAATCCAGGGTGTATTCCCGTTCCGCACTGGGTCTTCCTGGGATAAGCTACGGATCCACTCCAACCCTGATCAGGACAGAAATGAGCTAATGTTAACGCTACATTGGGCTAGCCAAGTTAACATTAAGCTAGCTAACGTTAGATAAACTATTTGCGCATGTAACTAAAACCAGTATTCAATTTTGATAGCATGCTAGTTATAATCACGTAAACAATTGTATTGTAAAGTTTGAATAGCCGTCTCATTCACTATCAGGCTAAATAATATTACGTAAAATATTTTGCCGTATTGTTTAAACCAAGCTAGCTAACATTAGGTAAAGCATTTTATTGTGTAGTTAAATCCAGTGTTTTGACTCAAACCAAAGAAATGAGATTAGATGATCATAATGAACTTAAGCCCCGCCTTTTTTTTTCCACACATTGTTTTTTTTTTTGTCTGTCACTCGGAAAAACAAATCAGCTGCTTGTCTTGGTGCGTTGATTTGTGCTGGTGAATCAATTCAGTTGATTCCCATCAAGGAATCGTTTTAATGATTCGACTCATTTGTGAGTCATCCATCATCATTAAAACTGAGAGATCATGAAAGAAAGAATAAAGAATTGGAGGAACGGATGAGGGATTTTTACCTTCCTCATGGATGCGCCTGCTTGTCGATCCCCAGCAGAACCGGCATACCTGAGGAAGAAGATGAAGATAAAAAAAGAAAATCTTTATGAGTTTTCTCTAATACATTCCATATATATATATTAAAGAACCATTCTGACCTAAAGCTACTATTTACCACGCAGTACGGCATTTTGTCTGAATTTACCCAGAATGCATTACACAAATACCTCAAGCTAGCTAACTTATTTAACTGTGTAAGAGAAAACAGTATTGAGGTTATCATGCTAGTTAAAATTACTTTACGTAAACAATTCTATTGCGTAATTTAACCTCTAATCGAGTTCACGATCAAGCTAGATGATATTACGCAAAGTATTTGGTTGTATAGTTTAAAGCAGAAGTTAAATTTGCAAGCAATCACTGAGGAATCCTCACCATGAGCAATTCAATCGCTCCCTGTCCTATCAGAAAGCTAGCAATGTCACGCCCTACGCTTGCCATCAGATATGTAGCTGCTAGTGAACCATTAAACTCCATTAAAGAAGTAAAACTGAGGTGAGGTCACTAGCTAGCATTATTGTTTATACAGTAGCTAAGCTAACTGTTGGTTTGTAACATTGTGGTTTCTTAAATTGGGACGTTGGAATTATTTATGGAGCGATAAAATTTTGACCATCAATAATCTTTACAACCTACAGGTTTTTATTTTTAAGCAAAATTTTGGTGTAAATCTTCTTTACTTTAAAATTTCAAGGTCTCACAGTGGTTCCTGTTACACATGAACAGTTTATTTTCCTGATTCGTCTCATTTCATGACTTGACATGGCTTCAGATTGATTCATCATCTGACGAGTCATTTCTAATGCTAATCTGTAGAAGGTTAGCAAAATTATCATGTATGTTCGCAGTCAGGTATTTAGCTGCTAGCAGTGGATTTGTGTTCCGGTAATCTCTGGCTAATCTCCTTCAGCATTAGCAAGCGGCACAAAAAAAAAAAAAGAAAAAGAAAAGATTCATATTTGTACTATAGAGGTGTGATCTGTGGTAAAATTCCTCTCACAGGCTGTTTCTTTTCACTATGACACAAAACACCCACAGCTACAGGCAGCTTTTTCCCCCTCCCTTTTACAAACAAGTGTGTGTGTGTGTTTTAATTTGCTCACTATGCAAAAAGGTCTGTCTTTCCGTTTAGCTTTTTCGCTCGCATGGGTTTACATCAAAGCTGTTACCTTTCTCTGCCCTCAGCAACACTTTACTCACCACAAAGCACACTGTCTTATAATGCACAGGATGTGTGTGTGTGTGTGTTTGCCTCATATCTGCTATCTTACTGCATGTTTCGTAGTCAACAACTGTACACACACACACACACACACTGTGAGCCATTAAAACACACTAATTCACAGCTAATTTAAATGTTTTCCCTAAAAACATAATGAATTACATCACAAATAATAAAGTAAAAACAATAAACGTGTATAATGTGAACTGACGCCTTTATGTGTATAATCAGGATTGTGATTGATTTTTTTTTTTTTTAAATTAAGGCCTAAAACACCAAAAGCAAATCAAGTATCCAACATTTTCAACTGAAATGCTGGATAGACCTTCAACCTGTTTTGCGCTCTATGGCTTCCCACATTCTGTCTCCTCATCTGACCCTTTTCGTCTCCCACTTTCCTTCTACACTCACAGCTTCTTCTTCTTAGTAAAGACTGATTTGAAACATTCTCCCAAAGCCTTGGGAAGTTGGACAAGCACCTCAGGTGTTCAAACGTGCCTGTGACGTGAGCAGCGATCAGTGATGTATGAAAAGGGACGGGATTCAGTGAACATGTTCATAACTGTAACTAAATTTTTTTCCTACTGTGACTGCAAATATGCCAGGAAAATAAACAATGCCATGTTTGCCATGTTTCCTTTTACTTCACATCTTTTAGTTTTTCATAGTTCTAGTTTTAGTTTCTGATGTTTTTAATCCTGGACTGTTGAGCCTACGCAGTTTTGGATTATGGATTTGCTCGAGTTAACTTAAAACTGGCTGTAGACATTGATGTGTAATTGAATTGTAGTAAAATTTTCTTCTCTTCTCTTTTTTTGGTCAAAAACAATCTGTTTACTGTGAAAAGCAAGTTACAATACCACAGTTATCACTCGCTTTGCTGATATGATGAAAAAAATTAAAAGTTAGTATTTTATTGCATTTTGAGTAGAATGTATAAAAATGTGTACAAGGCAAAAAGCTTGTGAAAAAAGAAATCTGTCCTAAACGTAGCGTACGGTTCGTTTTGAACCACAGATGTTCAGGATTAAATTCTGTATAATTCATTTACTACATACAGATCTAATTATACAACCTTTGCACTCCTTAGCTGCATTTAGCTGCATTCCTTAGCTTACTCTGAATTTCTGAATGTGTTCATTTTAAAGGTATTTAAAGAAAATAATGGATTTTCGACAGCACAGAGACGTTGACTCACCTGTCAGTGTCGGCTCGCAGTGTGTCTGTGGCTCTCTGAGAGACAAGAATGACAGAAAGCGAGAAAAAAGATCAGAGAGGAGATTTCCTGTTCCAAAAGCAGTGAACTGAAAGTGTGTTATGCGACCAAACTCTGTCTGTGTGTGTGTGTGTGTGTGTGTGTGTGTGTGTGTGTGGTTGGTGTGCATGCTTAAACAGTTCTGTTAATGCATTCTGCAAACAGGAAAGCTGAAATGGGTTCGACGAAATCTTGGAAAACAGCCAGGTCAGAAAATAAGTATTCCAGCAACAAGGTGGTGGTTTTGGATAAAGAAAAAAAAAGAGAAGTAAATATATATATATATATATATATATATATATATATATATATATTAAAAAAATAAAAGATCTGCAGATGTACTGTAAAAAAGAAAAAAAAAAGGAAGCAGGAATGACAGTGTATTCCAGTAAAATATATCCAGACAGCGTAATGAAATATTTCGATTACAATCCAATTTATTTGCTTAAAGCTTCAAAGTGCTCGGATGTTGTACATGTGTTTATCTAGCATGCCATGAAATATATCAGGTATTTTATTTCTTTATATCTTATATATCAGTGCAGAGCCTCACATGGTAATGTGGTATAGTGCTGGTATCGGGCAGAGAGAAGGGCAGCCCATCCGGGGGTCCTGAGTCCAGCCGCACGGGCGGGGCCAGCATGGAGGGGCTGATGGGAAAACTGGGGCTGCTGGGATTGCGGCTCTTCTTCCTGGTCCGCCGGCTAGTGTCGCGCTGGGAAAACTCCGCCTCTTCCTGTAAGACGAGCATCCTGTCGTCGCTCAGGAAGCGCATGAGGGAGGAATCCGAGTCTACAAGAAGAGAAAAGTAAACAGACTTTATTACTTTTTATCTGTTTATAGTTATGTTTATTGTTGTGGAACTTTATGACGTCAGTTCATATCAGCCTCTCTTTGTTTCTTAATCAGACAAAAAAAAAAAAACGCAGTTTGTCATGTTTCCGAAAAACTGCAAAAAACACGTAAACTCCTTGGTCCTGAAGAAAACTTAACATTACAGCTTTGCCTCTGAAACTGGAGACTCCTTCCATAAATGGTAAATGAACACATTTAACCTTACCGAAAAACATCACAATATCAGCGAGTACACATCTTTTAATCTGTTTATTATCAGTGGAGCATCCGCTGTACAAGTCCCCGTGATTTATCCGTTACTATGGAAACGACAGTGTGTCTATAGTAGAACGAGTGCATTAATACAAAGCTGTGATTTGCAGCCGCACTACTGTCAGAGCTGCTGTTATAGAAAACGAATCCACACCTGAGCTCCAATCAGAACTGAGAATTCAGCAGTGCAGTGAAGTAAGAGATCATCATTCTGTAGTGTGTACACATGTGTGTGTGTGTGTGTGTGTGATGTGTGTGTGTGTGTTACATGTGGTTTTCCACATTGTGGGTTTCTGCCTGCTATGTTTAGATCTGTTTTAGACTCCTACTCAATCTCGATGCTGTTTTTAGACACCTGTTTCCACGCAGCTCAACACAACAGGAATAAAAAAACAACAAAAAACACGCTCACATCTTTCTCATTTCAAGAAAAAAAAAACTCCCCGGTATTCAAATACAAACTGTGATATTATCAGCAATCTTATTCCAATAAAATACTGAAATAATATTTACTGTAAACGGCTCTGTGTAGCCTGTACTTATGACTCATTATGATTTCTTATAATTCTCTAAAGTCTTTTATTCGTATTAATGTGCGATTCTTCAGTTTCCTTTTGTGTAATTAGTCATTTATATTTAGAAATAGTAAAGAACTACTATACAAACAGTGATTCCAGAAAGCTTGAGGAATATGAGCTTCATATAAGGATGGTTCATATCCGCCGCTTTAGCATCTCGCACAATAAGCTTCCCTTATGGAAAAGCAATATATTTAAAAATAAATAAAATATTTGGTTATGATTGTGAAAACATTTCCTTCACTGTAAAATATATGCGAAATGCACAGCAGTATATTCACAATCATAACCAAATGCATTATTTATATTGCAATATATTCTTAAATATAAATCCAAATGTATGCTTTTTTTTTTTTTTTTTTAAATGGCCAATTTCATGGATTTTTTGAAATATTTTGCATTTCCATATAGGTGAGCTCCATTAGGCTCAGAATTACAGTGGGGAAACTAAAGTTCAGACTTTTCACCAATCAGCCACGCTGAGGTGAAGAGAAATCGTGGATGTTTTATTTCTGGATGAACTTTTCCTAATCTTAATAACTGATATAAATGTGATTTAAATAGTCAACTATTTGGAAGTGAAGGAGCAAGTAAATGTAAATGTGACATAATTGTAATACCTCTGCTTCCTCGCTTGTAAACTCCAGACTCCTGAGGCTCAGCGAGCCACTCGGACACGTGAGACACCTGCCGGGGGTCACCTGGAAAAAAGTGTGTGTGAGTCTGAGTGTGTGAGAATACACAGAATCTCTGAGAATGTTACCAAATACAAAATAAAATAAAAAAAAGATAACTTCTGTGAGAAGGGGTGCTCAAAAAGTAAGAGTGAGTGTGTGTGTGTGTGTGTGTGTGTGTGAGTGAGTGTGTGTGTGTGTGTGTGTGTACGGACCCCGTGTTGGGGTTCGGTCTCGGCGTCGTAATCCAGCGTTTCTGCCCATTTCGTCGTCCAGCAGGGGGAAGTGAGGTCCAACTAAAGCCTCCTGATCCACGAAGAACCCTTCAGAGCCGAAAACACCAAAACCAGCCCGGTCCAACTCATCATCCCTGATGATAGAGAGAGAGAGAGAGAGAGAGAGAAAAAGAGAAAGAGAGAGAGAGCTCTGTAAATATATATCTGTAAGCATATATATATGAATATAAACATTTATGAAATATAATTATAGCACATTGTAAAATGGTAAACATCACTGTTGGAGGTTCCTGAATCCTTTCAACCTGTACCTTTATTACTGAAGTGTGTGTGTGTGTGTGTGTGTGTTTACCTGTGTCCATATGCAGGGGACAGTATAAACACATCATGTCCTGAGGGTGTGTCCAAACCAGGTGAGACTCCCAGAGTGCTGGGGGGCGTGGTAGACTCGCTACACGGACTGGTGGAGAGGGGCTGGAGAACCAACACACACACACACACACACACACAGAGTTATATAGTGTGAGCTCATGAAGTACGCATCATCCAAACTGGCAGATTTGTTTCCTAATCATGTGCAGTACAGGCAAATCCATCCACATTCTGGCCCTTTTCACTTTCCATGTTCCTTATTTGGTCAGTGTAGCTTTCTGATCGCAAAATTATTATTATTATTATTATTATTATTATTTTTTTTTTTGCAAAATTCCTGAGAATAACATTATTTGAATAATCATTTATATATTTACTGCCTCGATCATGCCTCACTCATCTCTGGCACTGAGGGCTGCTCTTTAATGTGAAAAAAAACCCACTCCTTATTTGGTTTGTGTTAGAAAGCTAAAGGGATATAATGCACTAATCCTTATTAGGAATTACAGAACGCTCAGTGTGTACCACGTGCTAATAAATACGCTAATTAAATAATAGTAAATTTGCTAAAAGTCAACAAAGCTAAAGATCTAAAGCGTATCAGCCTGATCTAAATGACTAAAGCAAACTCAAATAAGAAGAAAAACACATTTTAAGTGTATAAATAAATAAAAAAATGTGTCTCTGTGTGTGTGTGTGTGTGTGTGTGTGTGTGTGTGTGTGTCTGTGTGTGTATCCTCCTGTGAGGAATCAATATATAACACATTATCACCAGCGCTAGCACAAGCTCCAACAAGAATCATCAAAGACAGCACACTGGGGGGGGCGGACACATGAGTATACACACACACACACACACACACACTAACTGCAAGGCCAAACAGGTTTTTACTAAATCTGGCACCATAGAAGGTGAAATCAGAGCACAGCGCCTGCAAACATGTCAATCACTCTCCTGGTAACCGTGGAGAGCATAGCAACAAGAGCTTCCATAGCAACAGAGAAAGATTCGGTGTAATACACAAAACCATAAATGTGTCTGTCACTCCCAGTGAAGGAGGCGTGGCCTCTCTATCTGTCACTCCCAGTGAAGGAGGCGTGGCCTCTCTGTCTGGCTGTCCCAGTGAAGGAGGCGTGGCCTCTCTGTCTGTCTGTCTCAGTGAAGGAGGCGTGGCCTCTCTGTCTGTTCATCCCAGTGAAGGAGGCGTGGCCTCTCTGTCTGTCTGTCTCAGTGAAGGAGGCGTGGCCTCTCTGTCTGTCTGTCCCAGTGAAGGAGGCGTGGCCTCTCTATCTGTCACTCCCAGTGAAGGAGGCGTGGCCTCTCTGTCTGTTCATCCCAGTGAAGGAGGCGTGGCCTCTCTGTCTGTCTGTCTCAGTGAAGGAGGCGTGGCCTCTCTGTCTGTTCATCCCAGTGAAGGAGGCGTGGCCTCTCTGTCTGTCTGTCTCAGTGAAGGAGGCGTGGCCTCTCTGTCTGTCTGTCCCAGTGAAGGAGGCGTGGCCTCTCTGTCTGTCAGTCCCAGTGAAGGAGGCGTGGCGTCTCTGTCTGTCTGTCCAAGTTTAGGAGGCGTGGCCTCTCTGTCTGTCTGTCCCAGTGAAGGAGGCGTGGCCTCTCTGTCTGTCAGTCCAAGTTTAGGAGGCGTGGCCTCTCTGTCTGTCAGTCCAAGTTTAGGAGGCGTGGCCTCTCTGTCTGTCAGTCCAAGTTTAGGAGGCGTGGTCTCTCTGTCTGTCAGTCCAAGTTTAGGAGGCGTGGCCTCTCTCTCTGTCTGTCTTAGTGAAGGAGGTGTGGCTTCCCACTCCTCAGAGCTAAAATATTATTTATTGATATTCTATCACATCAAATAGCTGTAAATTGCATCATATTGAATCATCTGCTGCTTTAAATGGAACTTTTCTCTTTACACACCTTTGTTTTAATTCATTAAAGCGACTGAAGTCTAAAAGAAAAAATAATGGGCTGAGATTTTGTGTGTCGTGACTCTCATGGTGCCAATACACATGTTCTTGCCACTGTCTGTCGGAAATGTGTAACCATGGCAACTACAGAACACAAGACGACATGGCAACAAGCCAATACACACACACACACACACACAATACATGTACCATACACACTCCAGATTTATTAGAATAAATAAAAACTAAAGCTTCAGCTACCAAAAATTGGAGAATATACTGAAATGAAATTCAAAACTACAGCTAAATAAAAAGTAGAAGTATTATATCTGGAATTAACTGAAATAAAAACTATAACAACCACACACACACACACACCTGCAGTGCGAGGGGTTTCCAGCGGGTGTTCTTGAGCAGGCCCGGCGCTGAGCTCAGTGTGTTCTGGGGTCTTTTCTTCAGCGTGAGAACGACTCCACTCGGATCCTCACGCAGAGAATTCACCAAGTTCTTCAACTGCCATCCCACCTTAGAGAGAGAGGGAGAGAGAGAGAGAGACATAAAAAGAGAGAGACAATACAAGAGACAGAAATTTAGAGACATAAAGAGAGAGATAGCAAGAGACAGAAAGACAGACAGATAGATAGATAGATAAATAGAGACAGAGAAACACAGAATGACAGAGAGAGAGACAGCAAGAGAGAGAGACAGACAGACAGACAGACAGATAGATAGATAGATAGATAGATAGAATGACAGAGAGAGAGAGAGAGAGAGAGAGAGAGACAGCAAGAGCGAGAAGGAGATATAAAGAGACACAGAGCTACGGAGGTTGAGAGATTTTGCCCTAAAGTTAAACATTTCTATATTTTTATTTCATGTAATTCAGTTTTTTTTCTATTTAAGTCTCATCTGTTAGCAGCATGAAGTGACTGGAGGTCATGTAGATAAAAAAACACGGTAAGAGCAGAGAGCGGAGTCAGTACTGAGTCAGTACCTCGTCCTCTTCCTCTTTACCATCATTTTATTTCTACAGTATTTATTCCTGCTGTTAGTTCAGACGGCATGAAGAGCAGCACAGCACACACACAACTCGTTTTCTATTCAGCTCGCTCTGTGCCGTTGCGTAACACTGCAGTGTAGCTGGCGTATTGATTAAACCAAAAGCTGAAAGGAGGAGGTGAGAGACACGGGGCACTGTGTGTAAACGCGCACACACACACACACACACACACACACACACACACACTACGGGCTGAAACAGGCAGCCAGCGAGATGAGATTGGACACGTTTTCCATCTGAGCACACGGCTAAAAATAGCAGCAATCGCTTTATCGAAATGCATTTGAAGCGGCGCTTTGAGACACGCTCACACGTGACACGGCCATTTTGTCTTCATATACAAGGCTGTTATCATTGGAGCGGGTTTGTTTCTTTATTTTCGTCCCCTGTCTGTGTTCTCGCTGACGTATTATTTGGGACACCCCCTTAGCAGTAAAAAGCATAAAAATCTGTGAAAATGAACTTAAAATCCTGTCAGAAATCCTGTCAGGTTAGCGCATGCTAGCTAGCTGAATATGATTTAAAATCCTCTCAGAAACGCCATCATGTTAGTTCACCTAAGGTAGCTAGCTGGTGCTAGCAAAGTAAAGATTTTATAAAAAATCCTGTCAGAAATCCTGTCAAGTTAGCGCGTGCTAGCATGAAGCGACCGTTAACAGTGATTGAAACATTTCAAGACTTTGCAACTATAAAGTTTTATATCAAAATTTTGTGACTTTGACATATTGGGCCATACATTTTATTTTATTTATTTTTTTTACCAATAATTAATAAACAGGTAATGCTTTTTAAAAACTTAAATACTTTTAAGCAAAATAAATTACTGTTATTACAAATTTGTAACTAAATTACTTTTAAAATCATTTTCTATTTTACTAATTAACATTAACTAATGCTAAATAAGTCAGCTATAACTCAAAATTCCTGTCAGGTTGGCTACTGTTAGCCATCTGGTTAGCATTAGCAGTAAAATTATGAACATTTATAGTTAGTGGTTATAGTTGGCGATTAGTTATCTCATATTAACCAGCTATGTATTGCTAATCATCATGAATGTGACTTCTCTCAGACCTGCTCTCATACGTATATTAGCTAGCAGTAAGAAATATTAGGAACATTTATCAGTATGGCTTACAGATTTTCCTCAGAAAACCAGATTAGTTATCTAATGATTTCCAGCTAGCTAGTGTTAGCAGTGAAGATCAAGAAATGACTTAAAATCCTGTCAGATTAGCTTAAATGCTAGCTAGCTGACTTAAAGACAATCTATAGGCACATAGCTCTTCCCAAGTAATTTTATAAACTTTTCAGAAGTGCAGTCATGTTAGTTCAACTAAGGTAGCAGTAGATTCGATGGTTTAGTGGTAGATTGGATGATTTAGCGGTAGATTAGCGGTAGATTGGATGGTTTAGTGGTAGATTGGATGGTTTAGTGGTAGATTGGATGGTTTAGCGGTAGACTAGTGGTAGATTGGATGGTTTAGTGGTAGATTGGATGGTTTAGTGGTAGATTAGTGGTAGATCGGATGGTTTAGCGGTAGATTGGATGGTATGGTTAGCGATAAAGTTTGTAAATATTTATGAGAAATCCTGTCGGAAATCCTGTCAGGTTAGCTTGTTTTAGCCATGTAGCAACCTGTAGCAGTGAAGATTGCTGAAAACCTACTTAATGACTGGACGCAAAGACACGCCCACATTTCCATATAAAGGCTCAAAGACGCATCGTTTGCGATCCGTGACCCGCAAGTAGACCCTGATGCCTGTAAGTACCTACATGTAATGTGACTGATACTGACATTTTAGCAGCAAAATGCCAAGGATGCCAAGGATGTGTTTCTGAAAAGCCAGTGCCTTTCTTTTTTACTTAACCTTCTCTCAAGTTAGTCATAACACGACAGCCTCCGATCTGCAAGGGTGAAGGGCAATGCGTGGTTCTTCTGAGACTTCTCAGAGACATGTTTTTGAACTGCTGCTCACGTACAAAGTCAGGAGGAGAGAACTGATGTGAGCAGACAGACACTATAACAGGCTAATGATACTCTCATCAGTGTTGCAGGGATGTATGTCATTTTTTTCCATCTCAAGACAAAGATCAGTCTCTCATGGACTCACGATCTCTCAGCTATCGAGCGAAACCTTAGCCAGCTACGCCAAGCTGGAGCCTGAGCTGGAGCCTGAGCTGGAGCCTGAGCTGGAGCCTGAGCTGAGGCTAAATTACCAAGCTGGCAGTTCTTTTAAAGGAACAGCTCAAAATAAAATGAAGTTCCTTTTACGATCAACCAAGACACATCTGGTATCCCAGCAAAAAACCCTTAACTCTCTCTCTCTCACACACACACACACACACACAGTATTACTCACCACAGTTTGGTAGTTGACCTGAATGACCTCATCACCTGCATGAATCTTCTTACAGAGATCAGCGGGAGACTACATACAGCCCGAGACAGAAAAATTATAGAAAGTAAACAAACACAGATAGAGATTATAAAGATAAATATTTTATTTCTGTCACCTCACTACCTAGGTGTGCAAGTTAACAAACAGCAGACGTGCTTTTAATCTTTTTTTCTGCAATTGTGCAGGTAGAAATAAATTTTGACCTACATGAAATCAAGGTCTACATGAAATTTACAACAGTTTTGGTTCCTTTTGTGCAAAGTGGGCGGGGCTAACCTCTAAAAGCTTATTTGTCTCTCTCAGACAGCTTTTTATCAAAACTATGTGGTCTGTTTGAGTCTGAGCAAAACTAGCAACCTGGAGAATGAAAGCTAACCTAGCAAGTGAAAAGAAAACAAACAAGGTAACTGAACAAGCGAAAGTTAACCTAGCAAATGAAAGCTAACATACCAAACAAAAGCTAACCTAGCAAGTGAAAAGAAAACAAACAAGCTAACTTAACAAGCGAAAGTTAACCTAGCAAACAAAAACTAACCTAGCACGTGAAAACTAACCAAGCAAGCTAACTTAACAAACAAAAGTTAACCTAGCAAGCTAGCTTCGTAGCCTACTGTGTAACTTGGTACATGGAGAGTTAAACAAAACTGATTGTTGCCGGTAGCACAGTAGTGTTTAATTCTCGGTGCTCCAGTTTAGCTGGATTTTGAACGACATTTTATCATATTTTATCATATTATAATCTTATTTTTTAAAATTAAACTTTGTTGAATGTTTAATATAACATTTACATATGGTACCATAGAAGCATTTTTAAAATTTGTCACTATATTTCTTCAGAAATGTATAACTAGGGTTCATGGGAGAGCAACATGGGCTGTGTGTGTATACGGCGGAATACTGCGACAGTCATAGCATTCTGAAGAAAATTAGACATTTGAGCCGGATGAATATGAAAGATGTATTCTGTGTCCCGGGTATCAGTTTGTTATTGATCAGCAGAGAAATGACTCAGCAGACACCTGATATGGCCATGTGCTCTCTAGCGCTTTTTTTTTCTTTCCTCTTCAGTCTATTCACCAGCAGCTCTGACTGACAATAGTGCAGCTTCAAGTCACAGGTTTATATCAGGGCCTGGTACTATTACTATACGTTATCATTTCTATAGTAACCGATAACAGGAACTAACCTGTAAATCTAACTATTAACGTACACAAAGTATTTTGTTAGTGTTGCTGTGGTTTAAGGGCAATAAAACACTTCAGGATGCGCTTTTATAAGAAACTAATCGATATGCCCTGTTTTGTTTTATTCTTAACTTAGCTACATTAGTTTACGCTACTAGCTAGCTAATAATAAACATTAACTGCGCACGTTCCATGATGGCGTACAGGCTGAATACACTGTCAGGACTTTTACATCTCAGTGTGATATTCACTTTAGAGCTTCCAGGCGACTAAAACATGAGACTGAAACATTTACTTGCCTGATGTTTTAGCTAACGACTTTATGACAACATTAAAAGCTGCGTAAATAATCTCATGTTAACTTAAACTCACGTTCTCTGTGGTGCCGGTGATCACGTGTAGTCCGTCGTACGTGGATTTAATATACATGCCCTGAGAGACAGAAAGACGGAGAGATGGAGAAAGCTAGTAACGCTGCTCCAGCTGTTTATTGTTGTTGTTGTTGTTGTTGTTAAGCGTTGTTGTTAACTCACCAGACCCTCATTGGGCAAGACGTTGGTGAGGTGGACGACCTCCAGGTGGGCGGACTGTGACACCAACGAATCAGACGACAGAGAGATGATGTGCTCGCAGATTCCTGACAGAGTCTTACACTGACAGAGAGAAAGACGCATACAGAAACAACGAGAGCGAGATTATTTACGTAAACTGTAACTGTACTAAGAGGTATTAGCGACATTAGCTTCACTCTTCAAATGTGTCTCACCGGGCTGCTTTTTAACCAACAAGGATGCGTCACATTTTGTTCTCATCATACGACAAACTGTAACTTTTAGCACACGTTTGTTTATTCACTATCGCTCGCTACTAGCTTACCTGAGGATGAATCCAGAACTAGAGTCAGCTATTTTTCTGGTGACTAGCTATGAAATTATCTATGAGAGAGCTACGACTAGCTATGAGATGAGCAATGGGTGAGTTATGACTAGCTATGAGATTAGCTATGAGAGAGCTACGACTAGCTATTAGATTAGCTATGAGAGAGCTACGACTAGCTATGAGATTAGCTATGAGAGAGCTACGACTAGCTATGAGATTAGCTATGAGAGAGCTACGACTAGCTATGAGATTAGCTGCGAGTTCAAATACGACTAGCTATGATATTACTATGAGAGAGCTACGACTAGCTATGATATTAGCTATGAGAAAGGTGTGACTAGCTATGAGATTAGCTATGAGAGAGCTACGAATAGCTATAAGATTAGCTCAAGGGGCCTTCAAAACTGGACAGCCTTTATCTCAGGAGTGTGCTAATGCTAGCCAAAGATGCTGTCCATTCATGGAGTGATCAGAACTACTTATCTAATGACCTACTTATTTAAAAATAGCTAGGGTTTTTTGAGTAAAGAATGCTAAATGCTAAATAGTGTGGTTGACTCTTCTTGCCCTGATGCTATACTCTAGGTTATGCTAGGTTGGTGCGCGTCACTGATTAATGACCTGCTAATACTCAAACGCTAATTATGGTGATGATAAAGAGACCGAACTAGAAAAAGGAAAAGAGAAGATGAGCTGTGAGTCGTGTGAGAAGTGGATCAGCCATTCAGTCAGCACTAATGTTTAGATAAACAGAGAAATAAAGTGATAGAGGTAGCTATTGCTTTCAGTTAGCGCTTTCACATCTTTTGTATATGCGTGTGTGTGTGAGTGTGTGTGTGAGTGTGTGTGTGGCTATAACTACATAGTGTCCTCATTTCTCGTTTTTCCTTTTTTTTTTTTTAATTCTCTCTGTTCCTACTTCAGAGAAAACCCTCTGACCTGCTTTCTGCTTCTCTCTTATTTATGAGGGCTGCAGAACAAACTAACACACTCTAACTGATCTCTCTCTCTCTCTCTCTCTCTCTCTCTCTTTCTCTGTTCTGAAAAGCATTAATAGCTTTGCAAGAGCTCAAGGATAAAGCCTTGAGGATCTGCATAATTCACCATCATTCACACACACACACACACACACACACACACGCTTCTGAATACGAAAAAAAAGCAAAGAAAATGACTCCATTTCATCGACACGCTCGAATGGAACTCGTGGATAAAGTAGTGAGGACACTGTTGCTAAGCAACTAGAACACATGAACGTAGAGCAGGGAAACTAGCTAATGACTGAGGCTAACAACTGAGCTAGCTAGCACAGTGTGTTTTATATACGGCGCGTATATACAGCTCGCTAGCTCCCTCTGTGGTGAATCAGTAGATCGTGTATGCGAGTTTCGGCGCTGGTAAGGACGCTGGCTGACTACGCACTGGGACGCTGATGACTAGATTTCCGGCGACATAACTACGTACTTGCTTTGTAAAACGTCACCACTTTGACATTATATTTGTCTTATAAATTTGTTAGCATAATCACACGTGTTTCTGTCATGGTACTTCAAGCAGGATCGTAAGCTAGCTAGTGGATTTTTTAAAAATCATTAAACACTTAAAATTCGTTAGACTCAAACAAACCGTATATAGAACATCAAATAAAGTTAAAAAGCGCTAATCATTTGAAAACTACAACAACGATAACAAGCTACTTATGTTTGAAGATGAAGGTGGCTAAGAGTTTGTCCCGCCATTATTCATATTTTTCAGAAAATATGACGTCATTTCCAGTAAGGGAACGTAGCGAGCATCGATGCTCCCTGGTCATTGCGGTGCATTATGGGATTTACGGAGCGAACGTTCCAGTGCACTGGAAGGATTTTGCGATTGAGACAGCACTTAAAATGGCCGCCTCCCTGATCAGCTCCCTGAGTACTGAACTACCGAGCTGATTGAGACGCATCCTCGGACAATCTGAAGGCATGACGACAGGAAAAATAACCAGGAAATTGTCTGGAATACCAACATTTCCCTCAGATGTGTTGGAAAATTCCCAAGACTTTGTGTGACTAAAAACTACACTGTAATTATGCTTAGCGTAAACCGCTAATCAAACTCCTGTGGGTTCCGCCATTTTGAAAAAAAAAGCAATGAATCTTCACACATAGTTTTAAGCATTAGTGAAATAAATAGAAAAAAAAGAATCTTGTTGTTTTCTGCATAACAAATGGCATGACATAATGTGAATGTTAGCACGTTAGCAATAGCTGACTCACTCACAAAAAAAAAAAAGTGTGTGTTTGTGTGACACTCACCACATGGAGTATTTTATTCTCCGTTTCATACACGGTACAGTCCTGAAACACAATAATGAACGTTAAACAACAATAGGTTTTCTCTCTTTTTTAAATTCTATACACGCTATTTGATTACATTTCGTATTAGCTGAATTATCTCATATTTATTTAGTGTTTCATTTTACATGCACTCAGGCACACACAGAAACTTAAACACACATGCATGCTGACACAAAAGCAGACACTTTTATGCCAAACACACACACACACACACACACACAGACCTGTTGCACTATGGTGGTTAACTCGAGACAGAGTTGGACAATGTTGTTCTTCAGCACTGAATACTCAGTGACACTGACAAACGGTGACCTGCAACGAAGCACACACACACACACACACACACACACACACACACAGAAGTGAGGAGGTTTTATTAAGCAGATGGTACACACTAACAACACATAACTACGCACAGAATATGCATTGGCAAATAAAGAAGTTCACAACCTAAAGAGTTTGCCTCGAGGCGTTGCTAAGAGACAAGAAGGATGTATGGGTCAAATTTTTAAAATAGAAATTCAAAATTTAAAATAGAAACAGAAATTCCTCAGCTAGCAGGTTAACTCTATGTTAACGCAGATTAGCGAGTGACATAGCGACAGATCAGACTTTCCGAATGATACGGCAAATAGTTACGACTGGTTTAAGGAATTTATTGAAATGAACGGTGCGGATCATCCCTCAGTTTCTATTGTCCCAACTTTTAGTGACTATCTGTGTTTACTAACCTCATCTGCAGTCAATCCTGACAATAGCTAGGACGCTAGCAATAAACACACTTGTAGCTTTTAAAGCAATATGTATATAAGGAATAAATATATATATATATATATATATATATATATATATATATATATATATATATATATATATAGTATGTATGTATATATATTCCTTACATACATAGTGCTTTAAAAGCTACAAGTCAGTAGCTTGTACGTGTTCACAATTACTCAAAGAATCATTAGAATCATCATCGTTAGCTAATTTGCTCTGCAAACATTACTATCCATGTTAGCTTTCTAGATTTTTCTGTTCATTTGAATTAGCTAAACAATAAATGCGACTCACTTGCGTTAGATTTTATCTTACAAACATTGTCTTGGCATTTCAACGTGCTCATGTCTAAGCAATGTGTATTACAAGTACAAGTACAGTACTAGTTATAGACCACCTGCTAATTCTCACTGCACTAAAGCAGTGTATGAAATGATACAAATCCCAGATGCAGTTTTGCTAGCGCTCAGACACGAAGAGGCCGAGGGAACAGGAAAGACGTCACGTTCGTTTCTGTGGATCGGGCTAAAAGAGAAGCTTACGTATGCAGATGGCTAATTCGTAGACCTGACATCACTTCTACCAAATTTAGCCCCGCCCTAATTCTAATCGTTCAGAAGAAAACAGAAAGAAAAGTCTCTCAACTGGACAAACTTTTGCAGTCGGGGTTAAAATCACCACAGACCCTGTAGCTAACCATTATAAGTGTATAGAGGCTTTAAGATAAATCATAAACTGTCACTTAAATTTTAAAACATAATAATATTAAGAAAAACAAAACAAAAACATTGATTCTGCAACTTTTTTCAAACTAAAAGTAATGAGACACATCTCTGGGCTGTTTGAAAGCTCGCATATATATTTTCTATATGTATCTGTGTGTTAGCCATAAATTAAAGCCAGCTACGTAGACACACACACACACACACACACACACACCTGTGTTGGTAATATCGAAGACACTCAGTCTTGTTCAGCTTGACTGGATTTAATTGAATTTATCTCTTTTTAATTAATTCAGTTCCAGTTAATTCTGAGTGAATTGCATTAAACTATGGCCACGGAGAAAAAGATTAGCCGATTAGCAAGGATTAGCAAAGAGGTCAATAAGAGACGAGATGATGGGTTGGAGCTCAGTGGGGGGGGGTCGAGTTCAGGGTCGTGTCAGGTCGTCTCACCTGTCCAGCCAGGCCAGCAGGTTCTTGGCGGCTCCGATCAGATCCACCACGCTTGTGAGGAAGTCGTTGGGCAGCCGTCGACACACCCGGCCATCGTAGTGACCACCACGCCGCCGGCCCGTGATGAAGTTCTGCAGGTTTTTAGCTGAAGCGTTGAGTTTATGGGAGAGAGAGCGCAGGTTCTCCGTCTCCAGACCATAGTTCTGTAATCAGAGCGTAATCAGAGTTCTGTGTAGTTAATACTTAATTAAAAACACATTCTTTGTGATTGTACTGTGATATACGCAATCATTTTCATACGCTGAAAACATTATTCATGGATCGACGTATTTAAATTAAGGGCAGAATTTCCAATTTAGTAAAATATGAAAGTTCAACAAAAAAGTAAAATAGGGAAATAATAGCAGGTTTATGTTAAATTCATTAAATAGAAATATATTATCAGGTCAACTCTGTCCTTGTACTCCAATTCCCAGAACACACCGTGGCCTACAAACATGGCCGCCACGGACTACAATCCCCAGCACAACACACACGCACACCGGCACGTTCATGGACTCCGGAGTGCTAATCACACACACCTGTTGCCAATTACACACACACCTTAAAAAGAGACCTTCATTCACACTGACTTAGAGAAGTAAACACTCAGCAGTGTGTACTCTGACTTTTGCTTGTAAATCGTGATTCTGGTTTTTGGATTCTGGTTTTTGCTACGATATCTTTGACTTTGAACTTGCTTTACGTTTGGAAGCATTTGCTGATTATTGTTAAACTTTCTCAACTGCACTTGCATGCGTCTCAGCCTTTCTGCTGTGACATGTATACATTTACAAACGCAATTTATTGGCCTTTACTCACTTTCTACAGTGTCATCTTTTACTTTTAGCATGATATAATTTCCATCCATCATGAAATGAATCAGTTCACAAGCAAAGAAAATGGGTGTGCCTTGTTAAATTTCGGAGTCTGGTGTGCAAATCAAATATAATATTTAAAAAATGACTGAAAAAGAATTATTTTTTAAAGCTCTATATCCTGTAAAATTTCAGCATTTTGCATTGCTCGGTTATTTTGGATGTTATTCATTTCTGAAAAACAGTCAGAACAAATTTCACTGTTGAACAGCACAAGAAAAGGCCAAAAAAAAAAAAAATCTATACTGTAATTCTTATATCTGCATGTTCTAAATTTTGCTCGCCTAAACTCAAATCAATTTTTTATGCTTTGTGTTGCTTGTTTTTGGAAAAGAGCTCAGAATTAAGGTGTTATTTATGACACTTTTTTCTAAAATGTATCAAGTTTTCTGTAAACTGATGATAGTTTTATTAGAAATGGGATCTATGGTAGAAAATTCAGAAATTCTACAGCCAAAATATTAATGTACACTTTTAAATCATGTTCCTAATTTTTTAAAAATAGTTTGTAAAATATATCTGTATTATATATGTGTTTTTTGTATATTTAAAGAGGTTGCTAGCTGTTAATAGCCTTATTCTCTATATACTAGTGAACATATACAATAAATAGGAAGCCATGTGGGATGCTGTGTGTTGGAGGGGATTTGAATAAATAACAAAGAAATAAAATGATTTCTGAGCACACTTGATATAAAATCAGGAACAAGAATAATATAACTGTGGCTCATAGACACCAAAACGTTCATATGTACAATAAAGCTATGACTTATGGTGTTACATCACAGGCTCATTAATATGCAAATACATTTGAATACTAAATCTTTAACTAATTAAAATGTTTTAACTTTTAGAGGAATTTGACAGCCCTGAGGTTCAAACACTTTCTGTTCTGCCGTTTTGTGTGTGTGTGTGTGTGTGTGTATTTTGGTGGCAGGTTAAGAACCACGCCATTCACAATGTTGTGGTTGTCATGGTGACGCCAGGCTCTGTGTCTCACAATTAGCATAGTCTTCTATCTTCATTCAGTCTCATTCTCTCTATCCTGAATCTACACTGTGTGGTAGGTGGGCTTTTTTTGGAACAAGTGAGAATTTGTAAAAATACACACACACACACACACAAACACACTCTTTGCTCACTGTTTGGCTTGTGTTCTTCCCGCTGGGTGCTAATCATACAGTGGGAAGTAGAGTGATTAATCTCAGCTGTGTCATTAATGCAGAGTAAACACGTCATTAGCACTCTAAAACACACACACACACAAATACAAACTTAAACACAGACTCATCCACACCTATACATACACTTACATAATGTGAACAATATATGCAATATACATTGCACTATTTATTTCTGCTAAGTTTAATTATTATTTTTATTTCAATGTATAAAAATACATTGAAAATACATTGTGTGTGGGTGTGTGTGTGTGTGTGTGTGGGTGTGTGTGTGTGTGTGGGTGTGGGTGGGTGTGTGTGTGTGTGTGGGTGTTGGGCCTGACCAGGGCACAGAGCAGGTCCACTGCTTCGAGGATGAGCTCCTGATGGCCGATGCGTGTGACTCCGAGCTCCTCGAGTTCCTGATGGGTGATGTGCAGCAGCTGCTCGCCAGAAATCCTCTCTCTTTCAAACACACGCACATACTGCAGCAAACAGTCGTCCAGTCCTGAGAGAGAGAGAGAGAGAGAACGAGAGAGAGAACGAGAGAGAGAGAGAGAGCGACAGTTACACGCCTTGTATCTTCACAAGTCAGTCCCTATTATGAGCCAAATATGATTATAGTAACTGAATTAGAATGAAATAAACAGCGGTAAGTAAAAGGACCTCCTCTGACAAACGGTGTAGATGTTATCAGAGAGAGTTCACCATCAGACTGCTCTGTAGCAGGATCTCTGCCGGCATCACCACGCTTCTGATCAGCGTGAAGGCTAACACGTGCATCTTCTGAGACACCTCTGAGAGACACGTGACACTAACCAACCGCATCGCAGCGTAACATGCTCGGAGGAAAGCGCTATCTGCCCTCTTCCACATACATGAGCCCCCAATCGCCTGCGGTTGGCTAGGGGCACTCTGACTGACAGGAGGATCTCCAGGTGATAAGGTGAATGTGTTTCTGTTGTGCCACTCGGAGGCCCTTAGAACAACATTTTAGATTCTTAAAAGAATTTGTAGATCTATGGAACTATAGAATGGCTGAGGATCACAGGAGGACATTCAGAACTCTAGAACTATATGAGGAACTTGCAGAATTACAGAACTATGGAACTATAAGAAGAATATAAGAATATAAAGAACTACAGAACTATAAGAAGAACCTACAGAACTCTAGAGCTATGAGAAGGACCTACAGAACTATGGAACTATTAGAAGAACCTGAAGAACTACAGAGCTCTAGCGCTATAAGAAAGACCTACAGAACTCTTGAGCTATAAGAAGAACCTTAAGAACTACAGATGTCTAGAGTTATAAGAAGGACCTACAGAACTCTAGAACTATAAGAAGAACCTGAAGAACTCAAGAGCTCTATGAAGGACCTACATAAATCTAGAGCTATAAGAAGAACAAAAAGAACTAGAGAACTTTAGAGCTATGAGAAGGACTTATAGAACTATAGAACTATAAGAAGAACTTGAAGAGCTACAAAACTCTAGAGCTATGAGAAGATCCTGAAGAACTACAGAGCTCTAGTGCTATGAGAAGGACCTATAGACCTCTAGAACTATAAGAAGAACCTGAAGAACTACAGATGTCTAGAGTTATAAGAAGGACCTACAGAACTCTAGAACTATAAGAAGAACCTGAAGAACTCAAGAGCTCTATGAAGGACCTACATAAATCTAGAGCTATAAGAAGAACAAAAAGAACTAGAGAACTTTAGAGCTATGAGAAGGACTTATAGAACTATAGAACTATAAGAAGACTCTGAAGAACTCTAGAGTTATAAGAAGGACCTTCAGAACTCAAGAACTATAAGAAGGACCTGAAGACCTACAGAACTCCAGAGCTGTAAGAAGGACCTACAGAACTCCAGAACTATAAGAAGAACCTGAAGAACTACAGAACTCTAGAGCTATAAAAAAGATAGGTCTACAGCTATAAAAGATAGCTCTTACAGCTATAAATGAGCTGTAAGAAGGACCTAGAGAACTCCAGAGCTATAAGAAGAACCTGAAGACCTACAGAACTCTAGAGCTATAAGAAGAACCTGAAGACCTACAGAACTCTAGAGCTATAAGAAGAACCTAAAGAACTAGAGAACTATGATGACTACAGAACTATGAAACTGTAGAACAGCCGCTCAGGATCCCGTACAGAACTACGGTACTAAGGAACTACAGAACAACAGCCTAGAATCCCAGAAGATCACACGCAATACATAACTACAGGATCGTGCAACACACAGTGAAACCAAGAAGCTATAAATAGATAAACTAGTCAGGGGTAATGAGCAATACATGAGATCAATTAGCTACCATAGCAACATGGTTACATGAACAGGAAACAATGACCATATAAGGAAAGTAAGGGGTAAGACAGCGTATGAAATATGTCAGTAAGGACAGAATCTGAGGAGATGTGACAGTGTGCATGGTGTCCAACGTTTGTGGAAATGGAGGAAGAAATCATGCAGAGGTTGGTCAGGAGAAAAGAGTAAAGAGTTCAAAAAAGGGAAAAATAAAAAGAAAAGGAAATATTTTTTGCATTAGCTTTTCGGTTTTCCAACATACAGCAGGCTACACATCGATACAAAAGCAGCTGAAATCAAAGCATGAATCTGTATGCCCCTGTGTGTGTGTGTGTGTGTGTGTGTGTGTGTGTGTGTCCTTCAGTTTAATAGGCTCTTATGTTCACGAGTCAGCCATCATAGCTCCCTGGCAACAATTTCTTGGAGGTAAGCCTCATGCTAAAGGGAAAAAAAAAGTCATCCATTTCCTTTTACACACACACACACACACACACACACACACACACACACACACACACACAGAGAGAGAGAGCTCTGGTTAAGAACTAAGGGCTTATATTATGGGCTAAAGTTTAAGAATTTACAATGAAGTAAGACAAGTTAGCTAACACTAAGGATTAAGGATTTAGGATTTACATTAAGACCTAAGCACTAAGGACTAACATTAAGGTCTGGTGTCCTACACTATGGACTAAAAACTCATATAATGCATTAAGGATTTATGTTGAGTACTAGGAAGCGCACTCCAAGGACTGACACTAAAATCTAGAGACATACACTAATTACTCCAGAATAAACTTACTCTAAGGACTAAAGACTTACTCTAAGGACTAAAGACTTACACTAAGGACCAAAGACTTACTCTAAGGACCAAAGACTTACACCAAGGACTAAAGACTTACTCTAAGGACTAAAGACTTACACTAAGGACCAAAGACTTACTCTAAGGACCAAAGACTTACACCAAGGACTAAAGACTTACACTAAGGGCTATGGAATTACACTAAGGACTATGGAATTACACTAAGGACTAAAGACTTACACCAAGGACCAAAGACTTACACCAAGGACTAAAGACTTACACCAAGGACCAAAGACTTACTCTAAGGACCAAAGACTTACTCTAAGGACCAAAGACTTACACCAAGGACTAAAGACTTACACCAAGGGCTATGGAATTACACTAAGCGAGTCTCGTGCTCCTGGGAAATCTCTGCAGTGAATGTGTTTAGTGAATGTAACACATCGCATTTAAATCATCAGGGAATTATAATGAATGTCCTGAGCTGAGCGAGTGTGTTAGTGCGGGAAAACCCCGAACACCACCACTCAGACTGATCTCAGATCAGATCAGAGAAATGTGTAGCAGAATCCTTGCACTGAGAGATGAGTCAGAGAGAGGAAACCCCTCAGAACATTACCAGACACACACACACACACACACACACACACACATACACACACACACAAATTCATATTCAGCTCATGCACATGCTTTCTTCTCACCAGTTAAATCTAGAAGGCAAACGTACTGCACACAGTTTGTACTACAGAAATCAAAATCATTTTCAGCTCGTCTCTAAAACGGGAAATCCCATTATATATAACCCAGTATAACCCTTTATATATATACATACATACATACATTTTATATATATAAAGGAACATTCCTCTTACCACAAATATAGCTTCTTTAGATTTGTGCTGGAGCTACGAGGCTAACGTCGATCTCACACAAAATAATTCCAACAAAGGACTTTAAATTTATTTTAAGATAAACATCAAAAATTGTAATATATCTGTCATAGACAATATTTACACATTTAAGTCTCAAACTGGAATTATTTCATTTTTAAATATTGTGTATCATATATGTATAAAACAGTATAACAGTAAAACAAATATTGTTGTATTAACACTGTAATAAACGTTAATAACAATGTAATAGATGATGCTGGTTACGTCAGTTTAAATTCGTTTTAAGTAAAAGTTGAAAAAATTCATATTTGTCACATTTGCAATCAAACTTACGACAATTACGTGGTAACAAGTAATAAACAGTCAGTTACTTTTTTATCATTTTACTGAAATGTAATTAAGTGAGAGAACTCTGAACAAAGTAACGAGACAGAGACGAAGAACAAAAAACGAAACAGAGACCGATTTCAGGACGAACGTAAAATAGCTTTTTAACAATTTAGCTAGCTAGCAGCTGTCTTGAAATAAACAACGTAACAGCTCAGTGACAACGTGACATTAGAAAGAAATGTCAACATTGGTTGGTTTCCACGTTGAGAAACGTCAACATTGCGCCACATGTGAACTCGACGCTGCCAGAACAATTCAGCTAGTTGTGAATACCACGAGAGCGAGCTGTTTACGTCAAGTCTTCGTAAATAAAATTTAAGCAGCACGTTTTAACGTAACATACGTTCGAGGTGATATAGGAAAATAACACACACCTACCAGCCAATTGTAAACGAACACATTTCATCGCCATGGTATAAATGGAAACATTAAATACTTCAAAAAGTATTTTAAAGACACGCTTTCTTTCTAACAGGCCCCGCCCCCCTGTTTAACACTACATCAGCCTCACGGTTGTTCCTCAGGCAAATCTGAGCGAAGCAGCAGGTTTTTAGGCAAGCGGTGGCGCTAATTTCAGGGCCAGAAAATGTAAACAGACCCCAACAATCAATAACTAACTAACTAACTAACTAACTAGATAAATAAATAAATAAATAAGTAAATGTTGTGGCTAACGTTTTTTTTTTTTTTTTTTGTAACTGATCGTCAAAATGATCTGATTGTTAGGGGTCTAGAAACACATTTACAAATTCCAAACTGCACCTTTAAAGGTGTAGCGCTGCATTGTCATTTTTCATACACAAAACTCTACCTTTCCTTGTTGATTAGGTGGCACCATCAAGGGAACATCTTTCATACCTTTTACCTAGAAAGATGCATGTAGTGCAGGTTTAAATCTTTTTTTTTTACGTTATTGTTGGTCCAGTTGTGTAACATTTTAAAGGTACACTCTCACGTTACACATTACACATCACACTCACATTACCATGCAAAAGATGCACCCTGTGAGGTACTCTTTAAAAAATTAGGCTTTTTGTTGTGTCTCTATCTCACAGTTCTTAATCACGTCTCTCTGCACGTGAGCGTGACCCACCACCGATGGGATGATGACACAACAAAACCATAAAGCAGCACTGGTCACGCAGAACGAGCTTCACGCTCTTCACGAGCTTCACG